>VZTQ01001331.1:837-122437 GCA_013400755.1 Pelecanoides urinatrix
TTTTTTTTTTTTACCCCAGCACGTTTCCCGGTGTCCTGGGGAGTTACTTCAGCTTCAGCAATTATCTTCTCTACCTGCTGGACATGGGATTTTTTTCTCTCTATCACACTTTACTTCTTGTACTTGTTCCCTACCTTTCACATTGCAGTTGTCTTCCTCTTTGTCCTTACTTATTCCATGTATGGTTTTTCTCAGCTATTTCATTAAATACCAATTGCTAATTTTGCTGTTAGAATTTTTACCCTGCTATAAAATGCTCACACAGAGTGGCTGGTTACATGATCTTAGTGTGCCTACAGCTGTGTTTAAGACAAGCCTTATATCTTGCTTAACTTGCTTCTACTTTTTGTGTGCAACAGGTCACCACTTTGACCACCTTGTTCAGCCACAGTGGTGAACGTCCCTGTTGGCGTCCTCTTGAAGGACAGTGTGTTTACTTGAGGAAAACATCAAGAAAATACCATCCTGGGGAGGTTACCAAGACTTACTCAACTTGTATGCCCTCAGACATGAGTCACCCTATAGGCAGGTTCCCAAGACTTCAGTTACGTATGTCCTCAGACATGAATAATTGGACAGACTTTCCCCCATTAGCTGCCATCTGCTGTTGTGGACCACAAAAAGGGGAGAGCAACTGTTGTCTTCTCCTGACCCCTCTCTGAAAGGAGGGCTCCAGCAGCACTGTCAACCTGCAGGGCCGCTCCCCCGCATAACGCTGCTCCTCCCTGGGCCGGAGCCCAAACACCTCCGCGAGTGTCGCAGGAGCTGGTGAGGCCTGGGCTGGGGGAACTGGTTGCCTGCGCTTCTCTCCTGGCACTTCTGAACTCCTAAGGGGAGTCTTGGGTCTTGCCTCACCCTTGGGTGAGTGTGGGCACGTTCCCTTAGCGTTTGCCGTGAGCCATTCAAAGTCCTGAAAATGAAGAGCAGTGAGAGGCAAGTTCTAAACTCTTCATCTCTGTCTGTATCTCACCTGGAGAAAGGTGAACGTTGCCTGAAATTGAGAGGAACAAAGTGGAAGGCCTGGGACTTCTGTCCTGGGAGAGAAAGGAGGCAGGAAAGGAAAAGCTATTTCTAGGTGCATGGGAAGGGACTGCCTAGCTCTAAACATTTGGGCCATTCCTACGGCTCACATTGGAATTGAGAGTGCCTCCAACACAGGCTAAGACAACCCACTCTTCGTTAGACCTGGTGACAGGAAATCCTTCTTACCTTTGTATTCAAGATCTTGTGAGAGAGAGAAAATCCCAGTCTTGACATCTCTACTTGAGTCTACGTCTCATAATCTAAGGTTGCCTCATGGAGAAGGAAGGAAATGCACAGGAAAGAGGACACAAAATAAACCAAGAAGTAGAAAAATAAAAGCAAGAAATAATAAATAACTGCAAAGCCCAGAATCTGATTGGGGGCAGCCAGAATCCAGGTGCACTCACGCCTTAATGCCCAGGCACAGGGGTTTTATCAAAGCAGAGCAAAAATGCTTGCTGGGAAGATGGGCTAGCTAGCCTCAGCTGGGTTCCTGAGTTCCTCTCCCTCTGCCCGGTGGGAGCCGTCCTCTTCACAACTTGTGCAGCAGTTCAGAGGGTGCTGGTTCTGGTTGCCAGCATGTACCCAAGTGACCTGCAGTGACACACCAGGAGTTACAGGCAGCGTGTGCTCCTGGAGATCAGAGGGGACAACCAAGGGCTTTGCCGTAAGACCTTGGCTACAGTACATGAAGCTGTGGCTAAATCATCACCTTGCCTTCAACGGTGACCAGCCGCCAAGGTCAGTGCTAGAGGAGTTGTGCGTTCTCCTCTGGGGAAGCCTAATCGCGTGAGGGACGTATCCTGGCACTTAAAGGAGGCAGAGTGGGACTTACGCTGCGAGCAGTCACGGCGCCTTCCCACGGCATGTCTGGGGACTTCGTGTCCGTCTGCTTGGCTAGAGAGGTAACAAGCCTTTCCTTTTCCAGGTGCAGCCTCCAGCACTGTAATCCAGATCAAAATTTTAAGTGTGTACAGTTCTGTTGAATGCAGAATACTGTAGGCATAATTTTTAGAATTTACTCATGTTGGAAGATGAGTTTTGGAGTGTGTAGCCCTTCAAAACATGAAAAATCTGCCTAGATTTCATAATCATATCTAATTATTACTTTATTTTTTCACTGTGTATTTATGCTTGTCTCTGCTGTGGAGTATCTTTACAAATGGATATAAGGCCACCTGACACCAGAGTACATTCTTCCTCAGAAAAAAAAAGTTAAGAGAAAATAATTTGGTTTGTTTTCTAGTTATGACCCAGTATTTTAGTTTTATTTCCTCTCTCTGTATTAGCTGACATCTATTTGGTAACTCTCCAACTCAACCAGAATGTGATTGCTTTAGGATAAGTTATGAGATTTTTAAAACACATTATTAAATCAAAGCCAATAATGATTATAGGACTGTGATACTAGAAAATAGTAATAAGAATTGGTCACACATTAAAAATCCCCATCTACAGATACAGGTATAGACATACTGTTAGAGAAAGGTACAGATTTAGCAGTATTTGGGCAGCTGTAAATACATAAAAGGAGGAGGCTAAGCAGCATTTCATTTTAAAGCTGCACAGATTTTCACTACTCTTAAAGCTTTGGCTGATGTGCCGTGCAGCTGCCGCTGGTTTGAGGGGACAAAAAGAAAGAAGAGGGGAGCAGCAAAAGGTCTGAAGGAAAGCCAGGCTCAAAAGCCCTTTCCATTCTGCCTGCAAGTCTATACCTGCCTCTAACACAGGTTTCCACCTTTTCTATCACAAGGTCTATTCAGCAGGCAAATGTCTGGTTATGGTATAGTGGTTCTAACACTCTTCTATTGTCACATGCTCTCATAATCAATTTTGTTTGAGAATGATAACTTCTTGCTCATCACTCAGTCTTTTTTATCATTTCCTTCACCTTCTGGCAGTGCTTGGATTTGTCAACATCTTGGGCTCTCATTTGCATCTTCCTGAAATAAGATAAATGCTCACAAAAAACTCTGCAGAGGAAAAGACAAGGAATTACACCATCCCGCAGAATTTAACGTAACTGGATAGGATTTCATGAAGACAAATCTACAAAACAAAAATTGATTGGTCACTTATGCAATCGATGTAGTTACTCTGCCTCTAAGCTGTTATATTGATGTTTGTCTTCTCCTGTTCCTTCATCAGGAATATAATCTTTTCATTATTATATATGCATATGATAATACCTCTGAGGGAGGTCTCAGGGTGCTCCATGCTATTTTACCCTAGACGAGAAACTTCCAAAGTAGTCTCAGATTCAAATTCTCACGCTTGTGGTTCACCAGTACAGACAGAAAAAGAAGTATGCACATTTCTAATGTACTGTTAACAAAAAAAAAAATCCCTTTCAAATGGTCTTTTATTCAACTTCTGATTTAAATTTTTTTAACTGCAATGTTTTGTTGAATTTCATCATAAAGATTGCTTGTTATCCTTGCAAACTCAGAGACTCGTTTCAGGTGGTTAACTGCAGGATTGAGGGGCATATTCACAAATGCACAGAAATCCCATTAACTTCATCCTTCGACCACGTCCTGAGCTTTGATGCTAAAACAGCTAAGTGCTTGTTTCTCTATTTCTTCCCTTTCAGAACGCCAGTACTGGGGCTCAGACCTGCAACTTCCCAAAATACCTTTTGAAGAAATCATGTACAACGATGAAAGTGCGTACAAGTGGCTGTGCACCCTAAAGAAAGTAGGAATCGTGCTACTTACAGGAGCTGCTGCTAGGCAGGGAGAGTTGGTTAAACTTGGCCACAGGATTGGGTTCCTGCGTCTCACTTTTTATGGGTGAGTTTGGTTTTTAATATCCTTGCTTTGCCGGCTATGTAATCACCTCTAATGCATTTCACTTCAGCTTGCTGGACCTCTTTTGTGAATTATCTTATTAAAACAAGGTGAATTTTTTTCTTCTCTGCATATTAGAAAATGTGGTGTCAATTAATATTCTGTATGAGAAGATTGCTTTGCTATCACAGGCAGGGTACCTAAAGAGCAGCAGCGATAACATTAACTGCTGAGAGAAGGAAAAATGCCTGAAAACAGATGATGTCAAATAAAAGATAACCACAAGATAGCCGTACTTATCTATACCATGGAGAAAATAAAAAATCCCTAATCCAGTCCCCTTCTCAATAGAGCAACTTATCTGTACTGAAACTTTTTCTTAGCCTGACTTTGAGTCATGGAAATAGGTAAGACTCAGATGATGGTTTTGTGTCTCACATCACCGCGAAGAGGGGCAGGGTACCCATTTCCCTGCTTTCAACCGAGTCTGCTCTGGAAAGCCACCACCAGTCCCAGCAAGCATTTTTTTTTAAAACTGCTTTTTTGCAAAAGTAAGAGCTCAGCCTGCAGGAGTGCAAGCAGGAACTTGTAAATCACCCTTTTGATGCCAAGAGGTGGTAAACTGAACCCCTACCTCCTCAAGCACCTACCAGGCGAGTAAACAAATGATGGTGGTAGCTCACGTCTCGCTGAGCTGAGTCAGTGACCTCCATGTAGCCAAGTAAAGGAGCAGAGTTATCAGCTAACATATTGCCCTGTCCCTCACCCCCAGCTGTTGGTATAATTTTTCATGACATATATAAAAAAAACCCTATTCTGAAAAAAAAAAAAACATTGACAAAAATAGATAGTAACATTTAAACATAATTGTGATTTCTTGGTGCCTGAATAGCCACCAAAACCATAACATTCAGGGCTTCCCATCTGAAAAGCTCCTTTCTCCTCCATAATATAAGAAAAGATAATAAAAATTATGGCAAGAGTTCTCCTTCACTTGGATTTACCTCTAGTTCAGAAAATAAGCAAACAAACCATGTGCGTGATAACCAGTGTCTCCTGCTTTGTCTAATAAAATCTAAAATAAATAGAAGCGGGGAAAAAATTCCAACCTTGGCCAGAAAGACCACATTCCCTCGAGCCTGCAAATCAGAAGGAAAGATTTTCTGTTCCTTGACACTCCTGTGTGAGGGCACATGTGGACCCTGCTGGAATAGGCGATGCAGGTGAGGGTGGCAAGAGCGGCACCGTGACACCAGGAGACATACGTTAGCTCAGAATGTTAATTGTGAGGTGGCGGGGGGGAAGGTGAGCAAAAGGTCCCTTCTTCAAGCTATGATGCTTATTAAGACTTTTTGTTACATCTTCATTTTGCAAGTAGCATTCTGTCATCAGCTATGGAAAAAGATGTCATGGATGCTGCCGGCTTTTAGGTTTAGTGAACAATTTCTAACAGGCAGAGAAATAGCTGTTGTGATATCCTAGCAACTTCTAGCAGTGTATAAGGTGCTTCTTACCCCATACCCACCCTTCATTTATGTTGAAACTCAACCTGTTTGTGCAGAACTTTTCCCCGTGATTCAAATCAGGAAAGCTGGCTCAAGAAACCTTCTAGAAATCACAGGAACTGAAAGTGAACTCAGAGCACATAGAACAGCCTGTGAGAATGTAACTTTTTTTTTTTCCCTCTATTGCCTTCCAAAAAGAAGGGATGGAGAGAATAACTGCTTTAAAATGCCATGGATATTATAAAGCTTTTGTCAGTTCCAGCAGCCATGATAAATATTTGCGAAGCTTTAAAGGGAGTAATGTATAAATGTACCAGGGTAGTTAAGATAACGTACTTTCATTAAGGCATGGTTTCCTCTTTCTGCTTACTGGGCCAGAAGGAAAAGTGGTTTTCAAAGTTAACTGGGATTCAGTCAGGTTAATCCTACTGAAATAAATGGGAGCAGAACTCGATTCAGAAACCTCATCCAGTGCTATGAAACATTTCCTTATCCATTAAAAGCATTTCTAAGGTCAAGCACTTCGATGTTTAGCAGTCTGCTATGGTCTCAATTTAAAACTTGCATCATTATGAAAATAGTAGTGCTTTCTATTTCTGTTTTGACGTGATCCTAACAACAGATACTAGGAGATTCTTAGGGGTATCCAACCCTGATCATATCTGAGGATGTTTCCCAGCTCTCTGGGGTATCTGAAGGATGAAACATTCATTCTGTTTGTATCCAGACAGCTGCACAAGCCTTTTGAGTTAGGAACAAATATAGCAAGCCCCAGATAACAACAAAAAATTTTGGTTCTTTGTTAAAGCACACCACTAAAAGAAAATCTATAATATCTCCAAAATACCTCAGGGAAGAGGGTAAAACAAAAAAGCCCAAACAACAACAACCCCCCCAACTCCCCCCCCATACAACGCCTTCAACATATACCATGGATTAAGTTACAACAGAACTTTTAGTTGCTTTCCTAAAAGTTTCAGGGAAGAACTGGATCTAGAAGTTGTTCCTAGATCCTAAAACTGGAAATAATCTTTAAACCTGGAATACTGTTCTTGGCATGGCAGCCCACTGTTTCATCTATTGTGCATCTGCTGAGCCCTGTGACATGTTTTTCACTAAGGCATTCAAAAGTTTTTGATATTTAACTCCGCAGCATTTTAAGCCAAAAGATTCTACCATTCTGCCTGGTACTCTGCCTCAGCTCTTAATCTTCCTCGCTGTTTAAAATTACTGCCGACTGTCTCTCTGAAACTGTCTGCAACATCCAGCTTGTGATAACTCTGCTATGTTTAAGAGAGACTGGAAAGTCCCTTACTGTATACATGTGCATTAACTGTTAGGATATACTTTCCTTGTCTAAGTTCAGCTAACAAGAGATTTGGACTGCCCTAGGGAGACTTGCCAGTTTATCAGTTGTGTAATCAGAATGATTTTTTTTCCAATTAAAAAGTTAGTCTTGCTCCTCACTGACTCTTCCCTAACACGATCATAAACAGTAACAATCATAAAATACTTCACCTTGTTTAAAGTCAGCTTGAATTAATGCTTACTCTCTTTAAAGTTGGATTCAATAAAAGTAATTTGTCAGGTGAGTTCTGAGTCTTTGAGATAGATAGATAGATAGATAGATAGATAGATAGATAGATAGATAGATAGATGTATTTACAAGTGTTTTAATACATTCTACAAATGTATCCCGCCCCTTGATGTTCCATACAAGGTCAAGGTTGAAATGTGACCTTGGTCCACACCATTTGAGCAAGTAATGGTTAGAGCTCCTTTCACTGTTTAAATCAGATTACGACTGGTGTTGATTAAACCTTACTTTTATGTTTCCTTAAGTATTAGGGTTCACAGTAAAGGAATGATAAAAGGCTGTAAGTCTCCTTGTGCTTCCAAAACCTATTTGCTAATTCATTTATTTATTTATTAGGCTGCAGAAAGAGGGTTTCAATGTTATGAAAATTTTCCAATTGACTAAGAATTCTGCATTTAAAAGAAAACATACTTAGAATATTTTGTTTAGTTGAGTTTTGGGATTTTTTTTCTTTTTTGCTTTTTAAACACAGCTGTGGTATTTGAAAGTCTTGAAGTCTGGTTTACATCATCCCAATTGAGCTACCATGGTTAGATTTACTCAAGGTCATTTGACAGTTGCTAATTATGTTTTTATATATATTCAGGCACCTATATATATTTTTTTTATATATATATATATATGATTAGGTTGAATTTGTAATATTAAATTAAAATCTGAAGAGTATAAAGTCAAAGAGAGCCTGACATCCAAAGACCAGTTTTGCAGACCAATCTGGATTTCAAGTAACAAAACCCCCTTCACAGGGTGAAGTCAACAAGCTACGTACAGACCAATGTCCAGCTCGGGAAAAAAGAGTGTCCGCTCCAGTGCTAAAGGAAAGGCAAAGCTATAGAAGGGGTCAGATCTGAATGGTACAATATGCATATTAGCAGAGCCAAGACTTTCGGGGGGAGAGCCAAGACTGTTGAACGCACTTTCTTTTTCAGAATATGTTGCCAACTTGCAAGGAAAGAGAGTAACACAAAGGCAGGCTGCTCTGGAGCTCAGAGCCAGACTCAATGAGCTGATTTGCTCTATTTGTGCTATTCCGTACATCTTGGCTTTCATTTCTCCAGTTCAGAGATCAGACACGGTTGAGCTGTCTCCAGGATGCACTGTAAGGATGCCTTTGTTAAGGCTATACAGTAAAGGCAAACACAACACTCACACTAATACTAAGGTGAGCTTCTAGAACTGTACAGCACAATTGTCCTGCCCAGGAGGTGTACAAGATGAAGGATGCTGCCTGCCACAGAGGAGTTCTGGCATTAGATGAAGTCTATAGGAAGCATCATCTGTTTGCATGTGTATGTTTTACAGACCACTGTATGGTTTGAGACACTGCTGCTGAGAATTGCCTTCTCAACGCGTTGCGGGAAGGAGTTCTTTTATCTTTTTCCTCTGTTTAACAGGAGTTTCTTTAGTCGCAAAGGCTGTAAATAAAGTTGGGCTGCAAAATACTAAACCTGCTCAAAGAAGTTGCTCTCCATTTTACTGCACTACTATCAACCACGTCTCCTTCCTCCCTGGGCAGGTGCACGCAGGCAGAGGCACACACGTTGCAGCCTGACGTCTTTAGCAATGTTCAGCTGCTCTCATTGCCATACTGGTGATGTTCATGATTAACGCTTTGAAATTTTTAAAAAAATTACTCTTTAGATCATGTTTTTTCCTTAAGAGCCCTGTTTAAAAAAAAACCAACCAAACAAACAAACAAAAAATTGGGTAGGAGGAATTCCTCAAGTACTGGAAAATACAAGCAGTTATCGTGCATAAACTTTGTATTGTTACGTGTAGTGGTTTAAGAAATTATAAAGAAAATATTTTAAAAAAGAAAAAAGTCACAAAACTAGTTTCAACTGTTTTAATACAGATGTGTATGAAGTGATAATATGCTAAACACATCAGAAAATAGAGAACTGTATTGAAACAGCTTAATCACCCAGTGTTTGTTAAATGTGTAATTCATCACATGAAGTCTTGAAAAAGACTAATGGTTTTGGCTTATTTTTAATATTTATGTGGGGTTTTTTAAAGTGTTTTATAAGGAACAAGTTTCTTATTTTTTACCATGTATACCTGGAACCCAGCCTAAAAATATTACAAAAGAGAAAAGCCGTGTTTCCCTATAGCATCTTTTCTCCTAATTTAACCTGTTTAATTTTCAGATATAGTTATTGTAGTGCCTGGTCTTGGTGCTTTTACATATTTCTTGCAGTAGCAGAAACTCCATATTGAGTTTTCAGTCTTAACAACAGACTTAGAGCAGCATTTTACAGTCCATCTCTTCACCTCTGAAACAGAAGTTCATTTCTTACTGGCATCCAATTCTGAGGTGGCTTTTACAACTGTAATAAAATAATAACTTCGGGTAATTCCCTTTGCTATTTCACTAGCAGCCAAATAGAAGACCTACCAAATATTATAAATAAAAGGATACATTTGGAATCAGCATGCTTGCCAAATACAACATTACCTCAACAACGCCATGAATTTTAAACTGAAATGTAACTGTAATGAATATAACCCTGACAAATGGAAAAACAAAAGTCTTTTTTCTCTTCTAGATGTCTGTTTGGCACAGGCTACCTAAAATGTCATTACTGTAAAAAGTGGAAACATTCTCTGTATCAGCCATACAATAACAACAAGGAGCTCCAGACTTCTAAATTAACCTCTCTCTTTACATTATAGCAGCACAACTACATTAACGAGGTCTCCAAGTCGCACCACAGTTCATTTCTCCAAATTCTCATGCCCTAGACCTCTGCCCCTCCCCTGTCCTGAGGCCATGTCCAGGATGGGGGTGGCCGGGGGGGTTCCTGCCACCCCACATGCCCACCGAACCAGCTTCAGCTGCGAGAGAAGGACGTGGGTCCCAAATCTCTTAGATTTTTAATAAAGTGCAAGACCAGATGATTCACGTGTGGCTTCAGTTCCTAGTGCAGCTGCTTTGCAGGACTGAGGATGTAACACAGACCAGTTTTCTGCTCAGGGAGACTAAGCCCACATTGCCACTTAATGCAAAAAGTTGCTACACCTGCCTGGTGCCAAATTTCCTCCTCTGTCAAACAGCCTGAGCAACTGATGTTGAAATCTGACCCTAATTACTAAGCCATAAACCATTCCACCCCACTTTGCTCTCCCTAAGGGCCACGAGTCCTCTGACATTACCCACGTTTTCTTCCTTGACGTCTCCTGCGCTCTCCCCGTGACTAAGTTGATACCTCAGCTCAGCTGAGACTTTGACAAAGTAAGGTTGATTTTTTTCACATTCAGCGCTGAGCTCCCTATTAGCATCGCTGACTTCAAGTCAGTGACTTGAGCTTTGACCGAAGCTCCTTGCCTGGAAGGAAAGCTGCCGGGGACCAGCTCCCCTCGCAAAGCTCAAAAGCACTGAAAGCTTTTGCAAAACCTTACAATGATTTTATAAAGTACTACCATTACAGCAATTGTATATATTGCATATACATGAGACAATTAAAATGTGTTAAATTGTTTTAGAACCATCAAGTGACACTGGAGTCTTCTAAATTAAAGATATAGTGAACGTAGCTACCTTCAACACCAATGACAAGGATGATATAACAGGCTATTTTTTGGCTGTAAAACTGGGAACTACAGAAGTGTGGTTGAAATTATCATACTTGCGTACTGAAGTCATGTACTGATGAATATGTGCTGTACCAAATAATAAAAATTATTTCTCCCCGGTGGTTAAACACATTTGCAGATATTCAAGGGGATTTTCTCCCTGGCAATTTCAGAAATTTAGGTTTGGAGCATTTTGCATAGTTTCTGTACTAAATACCAGTCCTAGAACATAAGTGTTTGTATACTATATGTAAATAATTTTGGTCTGCGTGTTCTTTAGCCTATTTTCTTCTTAAACTATTATTAAGAAGTAATGCTAGACACACACCATCTGAAACATAATATATTTGGTCTATAGTATTTCACAAGGGAAAATGAGTTTCATATTTTCTTTTAAATCACTTATGCTCCTGTGATTACATGGACTGCATATGGTGACTTAGGCTTTTCCAGACAAATGTCTGGATCTATAACATGCATCTGCTGAGGACAGTCTTCAATCATGTGAACTCTCTACAAACAAACCATGTGTCTTAAAGTCTCCTGCACGGTGTGTCACTCAAAACAGATTTTGGTTGTGCTGCAACGTGATGTATTCATGTCTTTGTCATATAACTAAGACTTTTTTTTTTCCCCTGCATTTGCCAGTAAACTTTCTTACAGAATTTTGTCAAATTTCAAGGCAGAAACTATGTAACAAAATAAATGGTGTCGTTCTCAGAAAGAGCATCAGAGAAAGAGAAGAAGTTACAAAGTCTTTCATCAAGACATTTTCCTTTAGCAGCAAGTCTTCAAGGGAAGATCCCCCTGCAAAGGATACTCTGTATTTTCTAAGATCATAAAGCTTTAAAAATATTTTTTTGGGAAGTTACATAGCATTTAACAATTTTATATTTCATTGATAATGTGCTCCACCTGGCACAGAAAAATGGAAGGTTGATAAAAAGAAATGGGCCAACATCCACTCTCTTATTTCTGAAGCCTCAGTAATAAGCTGATGATTTATCCTAGCAGGTACCTCTTGGTCAGTGTCTTCAACTGATCTCTGCACTCAGCAAGGGACCGCCCCTGGAAAGCCTCCGTTCTTCTAGATACTGCACTGGGGCCAGATGTCCCTTGGCACACATAAGTTCCTAGCTTGAATCTAGGGCTGCTGAAGTAAACCTTCTTTGCTGGGGTGGGGGGACACTACTAAATCATTATTTCCTTATAATTTTACAATATTTTCATGTTCAAAGATGGAATGATTCTTTGGTACTGTGATTTCACAGTTTCAATGCATACTGGCTGGCTGTTCTAACATGTTTTCTCTTTTCCCGTTTATTGTAAAGACCAACTTGGCAAGTGCAAGACAAAGCAGACGCTAACAACGTGGCTTACACAACCGGGAAACTCTGTTTTCACACCGATTACCCTGTTATGCAGCATCCCCCTGGGGTAAGGTGAATCTACTAGCTTTTTCACAACACAAAAGGGGAAAGGGAAATGTTCCTATAGTGTGAAATATGGTTACCATTTGGTGACTCTGAATTTTGTCTTAAAAGAGTAATGTAAAAATACAATATACTAATCTGCATATAACAATCTATATACACATGGGTATGCAATATATACCTTATGATATAAGTTCTGCGTAACGAGTCCATTATGTATGCCATAATTCTTAAATGGAAACTCACGAAGTATTGAGAATATTACAGTATGAGAAAGCGTTAGGGTCCTGTGTGTGCTTTTGATGCTGCTTTCATATATTGAAGAAGTTGAGTGTCTATACGCTGTAGTCAAGTTGTGTCATGTTAGGACACATCTGTTCACCTCAGGAGAACATATTAGAAGAAATATGATTCAGATGTTATATTCTGTTTTCTATAAATTGATTGAAATTAGACCTTTATCTGCCCTTTCATAATTAGACAAAAAAGAGGCATTTTGTGAAGCTGGACAACAATCACAGAACATACTTTTTCACCTGGTGCCTGTCATATCAAAGCCTAATCCACATAATTCACCAGAGAACTGAAAATTAGTATGAACAGGTACAAAGAAACAAAGATAACCCTGGGAAAGTTTGTATCTATAAGCTTCATACGTACAACTTCCCCTTCTCATGTTGTGGAGCACTTTGTATCAGTTGTTTCCATAATTAAACAAAAAAACAGTGTGATTTATCCACAAGTAAATGCCAAATATTTCACACTAACATCACCTATTAAAACCATTTAGATGCTGTTCATTAATGTGGACTAAGGACCGAATAGGGCTTCATTAATAGATTTCAGTTTCCCCCTTCATCACCATCATCAAGGTCTGTGGGTCCAGGTGAGGAGATTCTGGGACAAACCCTGTTCTCTGCTCCTCTTCTCCTGTTTTTTTGCTTGTTTGTTTGTTTGTTTTTTCCTCCTAGTGGTATCCAAAATAATTCACCATTATGGCAGGGAAAGGTGAATGCTGTTACCGTTGGAATGACAGATGTATTTTGTGCAGTTTGGCTGAGATGAACGGTTACACTGTGTGTGATGCTGGGCTTTCTAATGCCCATTTTCTAAAATGGGGAGTTTTACTGCCTGTGTCAGCAGCTCAGATTTACACCGGTGCAACCAAGAGCCCAGGTTAGACTTTCTGCTGCGTCTAACGCCTTGGCAATTTCACTGTGAAGTGAAATGAAACTGTCTTAATCCTACTTTATGATAGAGACACTGGGCCTGTTGCCTTCTACGAGAGCCACCTTTTCCCCTCTGTGAGCAGATAATTCACAGTAGGTTTTGTTTCTGCAAGAGAAATCTAATCCTCTTTGTTGAGATAAGACCGCAATGCATTTAAAATTATGTGACTGCCGCAGAGAGGGACTCAAAGAAGCAAGACCAGAGCTTTACAGTTGACTCGCAGGTTGCAAGCGTTAGAAGATATCCCAAACGGGATGGATTTATGAACATGCTACTTTAATTTTCTGCCTGTGTGACAGTGGTGGCAGAGCGCGGTGAAGCTGCAGTAATGGGAACTCAGTCTTGCTGGGGAAAAAAAAAAAAAGGAAAAAAAAAAAAACAAACCAGAACCATAGATATGAGGGAAACTGATACTAACGAACTGTTAAATATGCAAGCTAATTCATCTCGTAATGAGATGTTAATTCATTCCAGGTTCAGTTTCTCCACTGTATAAAGCAAACAGCTGCAGGAGGCGAAAGTGGAGTTGTAGATGGATTTCATGTATCCAACAAGCTGAAGCAACAAAATCCTCAAGCGTATCAGATCCTGTCCTCTACCGCTGTAGACTATACAGATGTTGGGGTGGACTACTGTGATTTTGCTATGCAATGTAAACAAAGGATTATAGAGTGAGTAGTTTTAACAACACCGAAAAATAACCCCCGCGTTGTGTGGTGGGTTGCGTGTTGGTAGGAGAAGGTCTGCTCCTGCCACCTTGTGGGGAAACGTCGGTTTGACTTGGTCTGTAGTTATTTTGGGCTTGGGTTTTGTTTTTTTGTTGTTTAGTTGGTTTTTTTGCCAGTGCATTACTTGTTCTTTGCTTTGTACCATCCCAGCATGGTTTTCCTTACTTGGTTTTGCCACACAGCAGCAAGAAGTGGGGGTAATTAGAGCAACTCCTGGGTACAGACACAGGTTAACAGCAGCTGGCGCTGTTACTAAATTCCAGCTGATGTGCATCTGTATCGTGCCAAAGAGGGGTCATAATTTGAAGCATTTAGATTAAGAACTATATATTATAGAAAGATCAAATTCAAATGATCATAATCTGTTCTGAACTTAAAGAGTTTACAATTCTACAATTAAAGTGTATAGAATATAGATGTTTGAGGAAATCAAATGTCTACACTTTCTCCTGATTATCCCTTTTCCTAGTTAGGCTTTGTTATCAAAAGCCAACCCAATAACAATCTGAATTTCACTATAGAAACATACTGAAATTCCAGCAGGAGAGTTCAGTTGCTGTTTAACCATCTTAAAATGTTTCAGTAACAACATAATACATTCCTTTTCCGTTCCTTCTCTGTTTCATAGCGTGGATTCCAGAGGCCAAGCAGTTCGCATCAATTTTAATAATGCAACAAGAGACACAGTGTTTGACATACCAGTTGAAAAAGTGAGGCCATTTTATGCAGCTCTAAAGGAATTTGATGATTTATTAAACAGCGCAGAACACAAGTTTACTTACAAGCTGAATCCAGGTCAGTAAGTTGCTTCTCCTCGCAATGATTTTTCACATGTTTTTCCTAACAGTCAAAACACTTGAGCATTATTAGCACTGGTACTGAGAGGAAATTGCAGTCCTTCTATCACCTATTTTATTTCATACTGCATCTTTATATTCATCTCATGGATCTCTTTTGCCATTGTTACACTAAAAAAAAAAAACAAAAACAAACAGGCAGGAGGGAAATAGAGTCTCTCTGTTGATTAGTCCAATGTGTCTTTTCACTACACCAGAAACCCATACCATATAGGAAATTGTAACTTGTCACATCAATAGCACCACAGATGGGCAATATCATGTGTAAGACTGCCGTGCCATCCCAATTCGGTGTCTGTTCATTACATGATACACAGTCACATACTCTTTCCTCTGCTTCATTTGATACAGAGTACGAACATTAAGCCAAATGATACGTCTTTCTTTATGACACTTTAATTTGTTAGTGGGGCACCTTCCCAATAGCTGCAGGAGTTGCAGAATATCTAGAAGAGGATTCAGCTGCATAACGTGCATAACGCTGAAGGAAGCTGAACAGCACTGTGGGGAATTCAGTTTTTGTCTTTGCTTAGACCCGAGTGCCGGCGTAATGCGGGATGAATTACCAAAGGCCACTGCTGTTGTGCTGCTTTTCCTGGGTGGCCTATGCAAAACATCTGGAGGTAGATTTGCAGAAGTGCTAAGTGCTCTAGACTTCAGCCAGAGTTGTACAGGGCTGTGTTTTGAACATAAAACATGCTGCAAAAATGCCCTTTACTCTTTAAAAGTCAGTCCGTGCATCTATTTCACTACTTTGGCTTTAATCTCTGATCTTTAATTCCCCAGCTGTAAAATAAAGATATGAATAGTCTCTCATCTCTCAAGAGGTGTTACAAAAGTAAATTCATTAGTGCACCTGACTGCCTCATGTACTGTGATGCTAGTGTCTTTAAAATGTCTATGAGGAAATGAATCTCTCTCTATTAGGAACATGCAATAAAATAATTTATAAGATCACATAATAAATGGTAAAACAAAGTACCTCACATTACATTAGTACCATCCATGACATCAATTAATGCACCTAAATAGTTGTAGAGGGCAGGGGGAGAAGGCAAGAAAGACTAAAAGGTTCTTTAATTAGAGATTTATCATAACGGTGACACAGAAGGGAGAAAAATTAAAATGGCATGCTAGCCTTAATTATGTGATTTCCCAACTTTTAATGGCTTGACTTTGTTCTCATAAAAGTCTCTTATCAGGGATAGGAATGGAGGATGTGTATAGTGCAAATAGTACCAGACTGATCAAATGAAAATCATCCTAGTGGCTTTCACCCTTTTTACCCTTCTCGTGGATTTGCTGTAGTCGCCTTTCCCCTCCAGACCTGCTTTTCTCAGCATGGATTCCCTACCACTCTGCTTTTTAACTCCTGGTTGTACAAGAAAAAAAACAGAGGTCAAAAGGGACCTGCCCCCTCTGGTATAGAATGACCACTTAAATTAAAATTACTGTGTCGTTGCTGTGTATCTCCAGCCGAGCTAGTTGAAGTTATTGCTCTCTAACTGTTGATACAAATCCACCTCCATGTTACCTCTTTGAAGGAGTCAGCTATAGCGTACCAAATATTAAAATTTGTGCAATCTCTTTATAGGAGACATAGTGACGTTTGACAACTGGCGCGTGCTTCATGGTCGCCAAAGCTACCAGTCGGGATCAGAAGTGACCCGTCACCTGGAAGGTGCCTATGCAGACTGGGACGTGGTCATGTCAAGGCTCCGGCTCCTCAGGAGGAGGGTCCTGAATAGGGACTGAGCTTTCTTCTAACCAGAATGAGCAAAACCTAGATTGTCTAACCTCAAAAAAACCCCAGAACAATTGTGTTTTCTTTTCAGAAACTAACATCACGAATATATTTTTGAGTTCCATAAGCTAAGAAACCTGTTGTTCATAACAATTTAAGATTTATCTGTGCCTTGGTCTTTGGCTCTATAAAACGCATTTCTACCTCTGTCAGTTTATTTGCTTTTTAAAAGCAGTGCGCAAAATGGCTTGAAAAATTATCACTTAACTGGGCTGACTGGGTATCACAATGCCTTAATTTTCCTCTACAAATATACCCGCCCTCCCTAGAAAGTTTGGAAGGGAGCATCAAAAAAGAGCTTATAAGTACTACTTACTAAAGATTTGTTATGAACAGCACCTTCCTCTGTTTTCAGAGAGGCATTCTTTATTGCATAAATCATAACTAAAATTCATTATCAAAATAAGCAACCACTGCTGCGGAGTTATTTTTATATGCACACCTTTACACTTTAGTAAAGATCTCATTTGACAGATGCTGTATCCTGTACATCCCGCTGTACATGTGATGACTATCACAGTCACACATAACTTTTACTACTTTTCTAAGTCCATAAGCCCATAAGCTCAGAAATCATAAAGCTACCAGAGAATGTGTCGTATTAATTTTCCTCTGCATTAGGAATAAAATAAATCTCAGTGTAGAGGTGGCAGATGGGGTCAGAAATCCCATCAGATGCTGTGCAGAGATGTAACTAAGGTCTGCGGGGCAGACAGGCTTTTGAGTAAAGTCAGGAAGAGGAATGCTGATGCTGCTTTTCAGCTAGAAATCACAAAGCACAAGGGTGGTTATTGACATCTGACAGAGAAGTGGCGACTGAACTCAGATCCATTTTTGTTGTACCAAGTACAAGAGAAGGCCTCCGATAGATTTGGTCTGCAGGATATTTTCCTCTAGGTTGCAACTTGAATAGAGATCACGCTATGTAAAAATTATTACAGCCGAAGCAGTGGGTTTTTCCTTATATTCTGATGACAGATTGAAAGAGAAAGAATTTTAAAATACTTGTTTTTATACCCAACACTATGTTCACTGAGTTTATTCTTTACTTATAGCTGCAGAGTTAACAGGACGCCCTCTCACCCGTGCCAATAACCACACCTCCACCCTCCGATATGCTCTCTTCAACTGTTTTTCAAACCATTCCTTGAAAGTCAGATAAATCCTAGTCTCTTCCTAGTAGGCTGAACCAGTAGAACTACAACTACAGAATTAAATAACTGTTGAACTAAATTTGTTGACACAAAAAAAACCCAACATAAGTGAGACCCTAACATGAGCTTGCAAACACTTCCATAGCTTCTACTCATCATTTACAGTCAACAGGTATCTCAGCTGAATAATCAAATAAAACTAAATTAGAATTTGGTCAAGACCTAGCATAGCGTGGTTCGACTCCATTCCTCTTTAGCAAGTAGTGAAATGTTTTTATCAAAGTTTTGACATTAAGACATAGTGTAACAAAACTGGCTTTTAGTGGTAATTTGATTTCTAGGTGCCTCCTTTAATAATTAACTTTGGAAACATGAGGAAAGTATTTTTTGCCTTTGCTATAAAAGGGGGAAAAGATGAGGAAAGGTTAATACCTGTATTCTGTAACACACCAGCAGTACTGTGCTTTAACTGTGATATTTTCCATATAATAATTTATAACTTTAAAACAAGAAATCTTGGGATTTATACCAATGGTTAATAGGAAAGAGATATTTTCTGCTTTTATTCTGTACTTTTCTAAAAATGATTTTATTCAAATTTCTGTTTATTAAAAGCTATTCTGGAACTGATTACTGTTCTGGGCTCATATCTAATCTCACACATAACATCTTGCTCACAGATACGAAGTCATTATTGTTATTTACAAATGTTTGTAAATATGATTAGACCTGGATCCATTATGTACTTAACATATAGTTAAAGTACAACTAAACTCATAACTTTGAACAGCTGAGACGAAAGCAAACAAACAAACAAAATTAATCAAGGCTCTCAATGGATCTAATTTTGCACTGCTGGGATTTTTTGTCAGTGAAGTATGCCCTATTAAAAACTCACACAAGAGACCCCTGAAGTTCATACTTTGTGCCTTTGTACTTTATATACCCACACCTTCTTGAAGTGTCCACATTTCCCCAAAATATGTAGTCTCAATGTTAAATAAATAACATAAAAATAATTAAAAATAAGGCAGCTTTGCCGGTGGCAGGCGTATGCCGCACACACAGACGAGATGGGTGGGTGGAGGCGTGCTGTGGCTCCAGGTTCCCAACAGCACAATCACTCTGCTTGCATGCAATTTGCAGCGTATAAACCCTTTAGTGTTATATATAAACATAATTCAAGCTACTATATATTCAACAAAGTATTTCATGCAGAGTAGAGTGTAAATAATGATAAAAACTGTGCGTCAGTGGAAATGTGAAGTCCTGCACAAACAAAATCTAATCCCTGCACCACCTCCATGAGCTATGGCATGGTATCCAGTTTAACTGGGAAAGGGTCAGACGACCCACCCAAACCTGGTGCACAATCAAAACTTATGTTTCTGGCTGCCAATCCTCTGCCCAACTTCTAGGATCCAGCTACTATCTATATCACAAATTTTAATTTTAAATACGTTTGCATATTACTATAGTTGTACTGGGAAAAGAGAGTATCTCTGTAACTGTCTGCAGAGTAGATTTCCTGATGACTATACTGGTATCTGGTCGGGCTAAATAATGGAGGAAGCCCAAGATGGATTTATTTCCCCTTCATCTCCCAATCCACACCAAAGAATGACATTGCAAAGCTTTCAGATAGGTTTGGCTTCCGACCTGCCTGCAGTACCGGCACGTGCGGGTCACCCAGCACGGGCAGCCCAGCCTTCACAGGCTGCCAGGCCCAACCGTTTCTACCACCTTACAGCAGCAAGAAAAACGAGCTGGTAATAGGTGTTTGCAGGACAACTCTGAAGAAGGTTTGGGCTGTAGCCAGAGGCTAACAGACATGATTTCACTGAGCTGGTTGTAGTCCAGAAGCTATAACGCCATGCGACCTTTGTGCTGTTCATGGTACATCAACGATCCAGCCTCTGGTCAGCAACTGGCTGCATCTAATGGGCTCACAGCACAGGCAGAGAAACAGGAAAAATAGGTATCCATTTTATTGTTTGCAAATGCCTTTCCTCTTTTGTCCTAGCTTTCTTCTCCTCCCATTGCATTTTGTAGCAATGGATGTTTGGCTCCAATCCCATGGCATTGTTTTCATGTACAATTTTTTAAATTTGTTTTTTGTGTATCAGATTTCCAGCTAGTTTTCAAAGCTTGCTGAAAGCAAGCAGCGTCTTGGACATTTCAGTACACTCACACCTGTGGATCCACTCACTCTGTGGATCACTTCGGCACAGTTCCGCTCCAGCCACTGCTGAGCTAATTGCAGCACCTGCCAACTTCTGTTGGCTGGGCGGACAGTAAACCCGAGTCCAGAGAGATTCCCAAATGCCTACTGTGGGAAGAAAGCCGGATTAGCTGCACAGCTTTGCAAGTTGAAATATATTGCTTTATATATGTCCAGCAAATTAAATGCAGCCTTTCATCACATGTGCAATATATTACTCCTGGAAAATATGTATTTATTCTGTACTGTGTTTTTCTCTGACACAAATCAGAGAAGGCACTTAGCGATCTTGTCTCAAATTCTCCCTAAGGCAAATGAGTTTTTATTCTAATCTACATCTTCATAAAACTAACTGTCAGTTTAGGGCAAGTCCATATTTGAAAGTTTCACGTAGGAAATCTGAAATCACTTTTGCTAAAAGCTCACATAATAAATATATTTTATACATACATTTTAAACTTACAGCAAAAGATCCCCCCACCCTGTAGTGCCAGTCCAATAGTGCCAAAAAGATGGTAAAGACCGAGATGGAGAAGGAGGACAAAAATGCACCTCCCCTTTAAACAAAAAATAAAACCAAACAAACCAACCAAGAAAACAATCCAACCCACAGCAAAACTAAAAGGGAAGTAAATCAGAACTGCTCATAAGAAACCCATTTTCCACATAATGTGGGGTTAAGCTCTAGAGAAGGAAATTGCCGAAGGCAGGGAACCAGCTACAGGACCTGTAGAAAACAGCCAAAGTAATACCAAACTTTAGCTAAAGCATAGACGTGGCAGCTCTATGGCATGTTTCTGGCTGAAACCAATCTCAATATTGGACGTGGGATGAGATCTAAGAGAAGGGAGAGGGGGCATTTTGCAGCCACCCTTTCCCCCCGGTGCTGGGCCGAGGGGTGGGCAGGAGGGTGGCACTGCTCCTCCCGGGCAGGGGAGAGGCACGTCCCCCAGTCTCCTGCGGCATCTCCTGCGGGACAGTGCTGGGGAACAGGAGGAGTGGCTGGACCCACCAACGAGCTGCTGGTTTTCCCGGCTACTTAAAAGGATCTTCAGCAGAGCCACGGCAATTCAGAGTGGCCCCAAGGCTGTTCCGCATTGTGTTGAGGTCAACCAAAGGATTAGGAGCTGCTTTTGTAGTGTTTTGTAGGGTACGAGCTGGTTTAGTTAGCAAAATATGTTTAAAGTCAAATGTTTTATGTATTTCTAGTTACTTTTCTTTAATATGTAAAAATGCCCAATGACTTTAAAGCAAGCAGAGGATTTTCTTTGTTGCCATGCCACGATACATGTCTTTCCCCTTTAGCTCAAATAGAATGAGACGGGAGGTCTAAACATGTGGATAGCAGAGCATGGTTTCTCTATCGTCCTTTCTTTCCAAGCAGTCATTTAGATCAATAACTACTCGTGTTGGCAATAATCGAGCTGTGCATGTCTTTCAAGTTATTTTTGGAAGCATTCAAAGCAGCAAAGATCACAGAGCAACAGACATGGAGAATATACAGCGATTTTCAGAGTACGTCATACTCAATTTCTGCAACCTTGGCCTGCTTTTTTTCTTTAATCAAACAAGATTGTCGGTATGAAAATGTGCTAAGGGCCATATAATGCCCTTGACAGGAAGCGGGCGAGGAGCAGGCTGCTGCCGCGAGCCCTGCGGTGGCATACCTCCGAAACGCTGCTCGTGGCGGAGGAGCTGGTTGACCCCCTGCAGCACATCTGGGAATCAGCAGGACACAACTCTCTCGCTTCTAACCGCCCAAGCCCACAGCTGTCTCCAGTCCTTTGCCGTCTTCAATGCCCTGTTCACAATTAAGTTTTCCCAGACTGATCCCTTGCAACTTTGTTCTCGCTTTGACAAGTAAACACACTAGAGCAGGGCAGGCAGGAGGAAAACCCTACCCATTCATTTTCTTGGCTCCTCTACAAGATTGCCAAGAAAAACAAGCGCTACGCAGCCAGATCACGTGATGGGGGTTTTTGGTGACTGCAAAGATTTAGAAAGAGCCTTTCCTCCTCCTTCCGCGTTTCCCCAACGCCACGTGGTGGCCGTGCTCGTACAGGCGTGCCCTGCAAGGCAATGGAGCCAGTTGTGTGCGTTGTGTTGGCAGCTTCTCCTTGACTTCATCACTCTCCCGCCCTTACGTCATCCCTTTGCCCAGAGGCATGCAAGCTGCTAGATTCTTTGACTCTGGATATTGTTATTTACAAGTTATGTGCTTTACGTACTATTTACTTTTTATCCATTGCCATTATTTCTATTGTTATTAATTTTAAAAGCATAATTTAATTGTTTTTTCATAATGAGTAGCTATCAAAGCTAAAGGAACCATCAGTGTCAGAGGGCAAAACATTGTCTCTTCTAGTGCATTTCACCCATCTCCAGTAAGGATTTACTTCTGACTCTTTTTTTTGTTTCAGTCACATTAATTCTTTTTGAGTAAGAAGATTCAGCGGAGGGGTAATCCCACGTATTTCAGAGTCCGCCTCTGGCTACACCTGCTGTAGGAAGAGCTCCTTTCCCACCTGTGGGATTTAACCCACCTAGCAGATTTCCACTTGGTTGTTTGAATTTCTTGCCCTGGACTCGGCGTTTGCAACCTCGGAGCAGCTGCGATACAAGCATAAGCTGAAGCACAAAGCCATCTTTTTTGCATGGGAACTAAGTGAAGGCCAAAAGCTAATGTGCAGGACTATGCCTGCGGTTAAATTGGGGCCCTGGGTATCAGATGTTCAGTCGCTTTTATGGGAATTCAGATGAAATTTGTGGAAACGTAATGAGATCACCATCTTGTGAGAGGTCCACTAAGGTCCAGCGAGAGTAAGTATGGCCGGTGAGATCACAGCTTTAGCCCAGCCACAGGAAGACAGTAACCCCGTTCCTTTTTTGGATGCAACCCGCAACCCAATTCAAGTCAAGCCAAGTCCAATTCTCATAATCCAGGTTTAATCTTCAAATCCCCCGGAGCCTGGAAGCCGCGTGCCAGCCCCGGCCAGCGGCTCTTCCAGCAGCAGAGCAGTGACCCAGCCCAGTGGCCCTCGGGCTGCTCACCATCCCTGCGGCTGTACGGGACGGAGCGTGCTCCGCTGGGAAGCACAGCAGCCAAGGGGAAACCAAGATTCAGGGGAATTTCATCTCCATCAGATGAGTAGGGTAAACCAATATGATAGGAAAAACAGACCACGTTGTTGCTGCAGCCCGGACAGATGTTTGCTGTCAGATGCATTGCACGTTGTACAGCACGTTGTACGCCTGCTGGAAAAGCACTTTACGGGTGATTTATCGCATTACTGTACCAAGGAGCTGAAAAGCCCCCTGAAAGTTTTCCACTTAATACTGATGTTCCCAGCCGGGTGATCCTCCCTGACATTTTCTGCATTACTGTTCAAAGCAGTTCATGGACACGGGGGAAAACTTCGCTGTCCCCTGGCTTGCTGGCGGTACCCTTGCAGACAGACCCAGGACGTCTCACACCAAGCAAAATTTAGGCCAGATTTGTTGCATTTCCTTCAGGTTTTTCCATTTATGGCCGTATCACTGGGGAAGGGATGGTTTACCCTGGCTGCCAGCGTACGTATCCTCCTGGAGCCGAACACCACGCGGGGTGTGGGGTTGCCCAGGCAGCTGCCCGGGTGCGCGGGCAGCAATGCGGGTCCCGAGGTGCTCGCAGGACCCTGCCTTCTGCAGGCCAGTGACTCTCCCGGCATCGGCCGCCACCGCAAGGACAGGTTTAAGCCAGAGAAATTGCAAAATTACTTTGGGGTAACTAATGATGACCAGAGCATTCCCAGGGACGGCACTTTAGGAGTGGGTTGTCCTGCACATCTCTCTGTGCACTCAGCTGGGTTTCTAGTTAGGGTGGTCTCCCTCCATGATCATTGCTGCATACTGCAACAGCGGAGGGAGCACCGAAACTCGAATCCTGTGTTCAGTTTTGGGCTGACTACCAGAAGGACATTGAGGTGCTGGAGCGTGTCCAGAGAAGGGCAACAGCAACGAAGCTGGTGAAGGGCCTGGAGCACAAGTCTGATGAGGAGCGGCTGAGGGAACTGGGAGTGTTTAGTCGGGTCTCAAGTTGCACCAAGGGAGGTTTAGATTGGACATTAGGAGAAATTTCTTTACTGAAAGAGTGGTCAGGCCTTGGAACAGGCTGCCTAGGGAAGTAGTGGAGTTCCCATCCCTGGAGGTATTTAAAAGACGTGTAGATGAGGCGCTTAGGGACATGGTTTAGTGGGCATTGGGGTGTCGGGTTGATGGTTGGACTCTATGATCTTAGAGGTCTTTTCCAACCTTAATGATTCTATGATTCTATGAAACAGCAGAGGCCCAAGTTAGGAAGGGATTGGTTTAATCATAACACTATGATTTTTAATCAAATTAGCCCCAACAGCTCTTCGTGGGATGAGGAGATGACGGCAAGAGGCTGCAGCCCCCAGCAGCAGGAGCCCTCCCTTACCCCACAGGAAACCAGGGCTGCCCAGCCCAGGACAAGCCTCTAGGACCTACTGCAGAAATAGTGAATAAAAACTGCTATTGATGACCTCATGGGAAAATGCTTAAAAATAGCTAAAGAAGAATGAAAAGCCTGTAGCCACTTAGCAATATACATGCTGTCAGTAGCTTTGACTTTTTTTTTTCCTCCTGAAAAATGCGGTGGAGATTTTGGCTGATAGGAAGGACTACCCACAGCACTGAAAGTATTTTGTTTCACCAGAGCAGGTGTTTAAAGACCTCCTGGGACCAGCGCATTACACAAAAAAAAAAAAAAAAAAAAAAGGAGCAACCAGTGCCATTGGACGTCCTCTGCGTGGGGCCCAACCCAAAGCCACCAGCGCCGATGGACAAGACTCCCATTAATATTATGTACCACTTGGATCCTGTGCCAAGGTCTGTGTACCCGTTTTGTTTCGTTTCCCCTATAAGTAAGGTGGCCCCCTCAGTGTTAGCTGCAGCTGATGAGACAGGACCTCCATCTAGCAGCTTCGGGGAAAGCCCACAGCCTCGGCAGCCCAGATGCATTTGGGTTGAGAAACTCCATCACCCCACTGCAGGCAACCTCTACTGTGAATTTTAAGAAACCTATAGTCGGAAGGAGTCAACCAAATCACAGTATGATGAAGGATGTAGTTTCTGTTGTGGAGCCAGCTCTTCAGGTCGGTTTTGGTCATACGTGCTGCATCAGCAGCGAAGTTCTCCTCCTAGTCTGTAGTGCCTTGGGGTGTGCACCAAGCTTGCTCAATGCCCTCTCAGCCTGAATATGGGTAGGAATATGGGTTTCCCCTGGAGATAATTCTTGAGCATCAATTAGAGGCAGGTTGGACCTGTGGGTGGTGGCACCATGCTCCCAAGCTGATGCTTCATTTTGCAGTCCTTGATTTCCTGGAGCTCCTACCCTCAGAGCTCCCCCGGCAATTTACTCTCTGCTCTGGGGAGGAAGGCGATGGCTGGGCACGGTGCTGCTTACTCCCCAGGGGAAGCAGATACAGCGACAGCAGAAAGTGTGGCCTGCCTTCACGTTTGACACAGGAGGGCATTCAGAAACAGCACGTTCAGTGAGGATGAGACTTGTTTCCAGCTTGAGCATTATCCGGGAATCCTGTGTTCCCAGTGGGCTCTTTATCCTGGCTATGTCCTTGTTTCAACATCACTGCAAATGCCCACTTAGAGTATTTCTCTTTCTGCGCGTGGGGCAGGTCACAGCAGAGGAGCTGAGGAGCTGCAAGTGTGTTCCACTTCTCCATGATACCCTGCTGTCCCTACCGCAAGCGGTTCATTTGCAGCCGGATTTTTGTGAGCTAGATGAAGAAGAGACGCTTCGGCGAGACTCATCTCCATTTCAGTGCGGGTGGCTTCCGTGCCCGTACATTTACTCGCACAGCTTTGGGCTCACCCGCCTGCCTGTGGGAGAGCACCGAGCTGGGCTGGCACAAACACACAACACCCGCACGCCATGCGCCGGTGCACCAGCAAACCTCACCTGGGCGTCCGCACTGAGGAAGCCCTAGTCCACGCTCCAGCTCCAAACTGAACAGTCATAAGAGCGGCAAAGAAATCAGTCTTTCCTTTCTACACGTGCAGTTCATTCCTATGAGCAAGCGCAGCAACATCTCTTTGCACTGAAATATTTCCTTTGAAACCCACGCTAGGTACCTCAGGAATAATCTTTTACATTATGGACGCACATTCTCCTCATCAAACTTTCCACTTTTAATGCTATTCATTCCAGGAAAGTGAGGTATAAAGTCAAACAGCCCAGGACCTAACACAGCAATCCTGGTTCAGAGAACAGAAACATGACTTCACGGATGCGGTGCCCAGAGGGCTGCAGCAGCACCCGCAGCGGCACAGCCCCGCGCACGCGGGGTCGCAGGAAACATGTGCCAGAGGACAGACTGCGAGGTGTCATCCAGAGCTGGATCCACCAGACACCTTCAGCATCTCACTCCAGAGCTTCGGTTAACAACCTCCCCACCTCTGCCTATACAGGAGGGCGCCCAGGCTCGCGACGCACCCATCCCACCGTTTGCCTTCACAGCTCTCGAGGCCCTTGCTCCCAAGTTGAGCTCCCCTGCATGCCCCTGCACCCCTGGCACCACACCCCACCCGACCCACCAGCATCCCAGAGCTGGTACCAGCATCATCCCAGGGGCCAAAACCAGCAGAGACCTCCCCAGCAGCTCGGTGCACACCGACGGGCTCAGGTGCTGCACCAGCCACCCAGGCAGATGTTCAAAGCACCGACCACCCCTGCTGCTGCCTCCCCAGCAGGGAGAAGAAACCCACGTTAGGCACTAACTGTCTCCCATTAAAAGTGGGGGGAGCTCTGGCATCCGTCTCGGCGTTGCCATCCGCTTGGTGCCTTTCGGCCGTGCAGAGCTCGGTCCCCACAGCAGAGCACACAAAAGCCCAGAGCCGCGGAAGAGGCTGGTGACCTGGTGTGTACTAGCATTGGCTTACGTAGGTTAGAAATGGGGTTTCCAAGTCATGGACCCAATTTGAAAAAATCATCATAGTGCAGGCTAAGGATTAGTAAGCGTTGCCACAGCCTTCTCCGACCTTTTTTACCTTCCACAGGAGGCTTTGCTGGGGTTGTGAACTGACTAATGGGTCTGATCTGCAGCCCAGATCTCCCGGAGATCAGACAGCACGTAGGGCGGGTTTGGCTCTGCAACTGCCTCTCCCTATCAGATCAAGTGTCTCATCTGAGTAAACAAATTTCTATTCTCTTTTTACCCGTAGGTTTATTTGTCCAGATTAAGGCGAAGAATCAATAATCCTTAAAAGACTCCTTTTTCCTTCTAAGTATTTTCACTTAGTCCACACAGCCTATAAATCTGAAAGCATTTTGAACAGAGGCATAGCTCCAGTCAGCTTTTGCGTGGCCAAGGCGCCGTATTCTGTGTTTTGCAGCAAGTGATTCTGGCAGTATTTTTAGGCTTTTGTTTAGGAAAGGAGAGACAGGATGAGCTCAGATTTTCTGCTGCCATGCACAATCATCCTCGTTCATAAACACATCCCTCACTGCTCCTTCTGGAGGGGGAAAAGTGCTCTCTCAAAAAGGGTTGTTGAACATAGAAGTGGCATGAGCTCATGGATTCTTTTCCTTCACAGAGCATGTTTCAGAAGATAAAAAAAAAGAAATGAAGGACAAGAAAGGTCTGAAACGGCCAGGCCTCCTCTCGCCACTTGAGATCCCCTGCACGCTCTTACCCACAGATGCTGACCCAAGGACTCAGTAAAAGGCAAGGGAAACATCTTAAACCACAAAACTGCAAGAGATGGCTCTCACAGTGTTAAGCACAGACATAAAACCAGGAATGAAAAACCCTGTCTTCAAAACTCAGCGTAGCCGCAGCTGCCCTATTGATTTGAACACATCAGTGAGCCGGGCGCGGAAGAGTTTGGGTGTACTCCAGTTCACTTCTGGGTCAACATAACCTTTGCCATCAGGGTACCAGCACGACCCTGAAGCTGGCTAGATGTACAGAGAAGTGCTTAGACTTTACTAATCCCAGTGAACACCACTGCAGGGAACACAGGGACATGGTACATGCGAGGACGGGGCAGCTGCACCACCTTTGTGTTGCTGTCCAGGCAATAGGTGCATCTGGGGGAGGACAACCCTGTCACCAGGAGCTCGATGCTGGAGGAGAAGCCCTCAGCTCCGGGAGCCGGGGCTTAGCAGGGTCAAAGCCAAAGGGTGCTCGGCTCTCGGTCCGGCCGATGCTCAGGGCCAGCACCCTCCCTCTCGGGAGCAGAAAAACAAAGCGACCTCCAGGGATGCCACCGCCTGAAAGCTTTGCACCGTGTCTCTGCTGGAGCCAGGCCCCGGACAGGCTTATCGGGACCAAAGAAGGCAAAGATCCCTGTTTTTACTACTTTTACGAGTTCATCCAGCCCAGCCAGATCAGGCCGATGGCGCAGCAGGACTTCGCAGGAAGCTACGGATCCGCTGTTTGAACAAATTAACTGCGGTACTTGATTTCAAATTACTAATGGTGTCGAACGCCACTTCTCTTGTTAAAGATGACTCTCCCAGCAGATGTGTACCTTTTCCTCCGAGAACGCTGTGTCAACACGAGCTCATGTTTTGCGTCTGTCAATACACACAAATGCACACAAGGCAATATTGACTGATGAAGTTTGAGAACAAGAGTTTTCAACAGGAAAGTCAACAGGAATTACTTCTTGCACACTTGTATTATTTGAGTTGTGCCGAATGAACATGCTGTTATAACTTGTGTTTGAAAACTGAAAACTTAACGTTCAGTCATAATGTATAAGCATGAAATCAGCTCCATCAGAGCATCCTGTGAAGAAAAAATTTGAATTCTAACATGAGAGCCTTCAACAGCAGACAATTATCATTTGGACCAAGGTGAAAATTGCCTTTGGAAACCAATCAGAAGAAAGCAGAAAAATATGTTTTCCTTTAACTGAGGATCTCTTCTGCTCTTGAATTGCTAGTAATATTATGTGTGTTCATATACATTTATGTACGTGTTATAAGTGTTCATAATACTAGCCTCAAAGAAAACAAAAAAGAAAAAGTAATAATAAATGATTCTTAAAAAAACATTTTTTTTGCTTTGATTAGGTCTGTACAACTCTTAATCAACTTTGCTAAGTTATTTAAGTAAAAAGAAGGATAACCAGTTCAATTAATCTCTGCTAATTCTTTTATTTAATCCAATAGATTATTGCATTTCCTAAAATAAAATAAAAAAAGTCTTTTTATATTTGCGTGCTGAACTGAGCAAAATATTTGAAGAAGTGTAAAATCAATGATCTGCCAAACTCAGGAAGGAAAGCAGACACCTCTTAGCACACTTGAGAACTAATGTAAATAATATGAACACTATTAGTCTCTTTCCTATAGATATATTAAGTGTACTCCTCATGAATAATGCATGGTTAAATAGCAAAGCCCTATATAGTTGGTTGTACCGAGGCACTCAAGGAGATGTGGGAAATGCTGAATAACATCTACTAAGCTTATATAGCAAACCAGCCACAGGCTAGAACAGACTCATGCGTCTTGCACTAACACTTGCATCAGCTTCTGATCTCACTCTTTCCTGGGCCATCACCAAATGATGATGAACCCAGAAAATTCTTTCTGGAAAAGCAATATTTCCAGAGACAACATCCAGGGTCATTTAGAGTACAAATTCCTTCTTTTACCTGTGCTGATATTCACATAGTAGATGCAGCACAGCTTAATCTCTTTTCCAAAAGGGCAGCCTTTGTATCACCCAAAAATCTTACTTTAGAGCTCAGGGTATCATCTTATTGTTTTGAGTGAAGACTTACAGTAAGCATTGCAAATAACAAGGTAGAGTTATCGAAGACAACTGAAAAGGCCTTGATCAAGACCACTGTCTTCCCACCCCAGAGCCATCAAGCATGGGGCCAGACGGGGCATGGCAGAGGGCAACCGGAGAGAAAAGACACGTTAGCATCAGCCCTTTCTGAGGTGAATATTTCCAAAAGATTTATAAGGGCTGTGCTTCACATGGGGGGGGGGGGGGGGGGGGGGGGGGGGGGGGGGAGGGAAGAAGGAAAAAAAAAAGCAGCACTGCTTAATTTTGTTTTTAAAGATGCTCATGGTAATGTGATTTCCAGCTGTTTAAACTCTGGGGCAACTCAGACTGAAAATATGCTGGGCAGGACTCAGTCCCTGAGGCCAATTTTCCACTTCCAGGCTATTGGCCTATACTGGGAGCAGGCTGCGCACTGGGTGCCTGGCTATCAAAACAAGCTAAAACATGGAACAAGAAAAAGCCCCCACCAACAAACGGCGTGATCAGGCTGATGCATTGCCATACACGAACCTGGGACACCGCAATGACGGAGCTAACAGCATATGGGTTCGCTTTCTCTAATGAACCCATAGATAATTGTTTGTCCTCAGACAACACTGAAGTATTATGGACTTTCTGACAAAAGGTTTCTGGCAGTTTGCCCTGCTGCACATGCCCTGCGGTTCCCCGGTGCTGGGACACCAGGAGGTATCTGCAGACGCATCGGGGTCAGCACCGCGGTGGTGTTCAAGCCCTGCTTTGGGTTTTGGCTTATGGTTATAAAAGCTTCTTGTCTGTTTATAAACCCGTTCTGAATTTGGAAAGTAGAGTGATCGAGCACATTTCTATCCTTTTTATTACGAGAGGGTTATTCCATGACAAACATGGAAATAGGCTGCAGCATATCTGATGCCCTCTAAAGGATGTTTTCACATTATAAACCAGCAAGAAATATCTTAACCTCTCTGATCTACAAATATGCCTGGACACATTATGACAGCATTGTTTAAAAAGCAAAAACACAAACAAAAACAACACAGAAAAAACCCTACCACTTGCTTAAAACCTTGCTGTGCAAGAGATTCACGCATTCAGACCCCCCATTTCCAGCTCCCCCCACCCCTCCCTGGCTGGGTGCCCCCCCGCTGCCACACGGTCCAGCACACACAACCGTATCCACAGGCAGCTCGTGAAGCTGGACAGTCCGATTACGTGACCTTCACCGACACAAGTTTGTTAGTAAGAGTATCCTGAGGTCCATTGCCTTTTATAAAAGCAACTGTTGCTAAAGATTTCCACCAGCTCAGCTCTTTGCTGTGTGCTGGTATAAACTGCAAGACCAGAGAGAAGATGCCCACTAATACTGCACCGCCACGCTGCCAGTGGACACCTCCATGAACCGAAATTGAACTTTACACACCAATTCCATAACAATTATGGAAACAAATGGAATCGATCTACTTCCCTATGTTCTGCCACTGGAGGGCATTCCTTGCCCTTACAAAACTCCCTGTTGCAGCGTGCAAGCAGCGGGGTTGCCGCAGGCCGGCACGGGTGGTCTGTGCTGTCCCACCTCACCCCCGGCACCGCGAACACACACGTGCCCGGGCTCTCCGGCACTTTCCCCATGGGAGCGTCTAAGGAAACCAGGACTCTTCTGCATCAAGGTATTTGAGCACGCATCTCATCTGCGTGCTCGGAACAACCTCAGGAGCCTTATTCAACAGCTTAAATCTAGACGTTGGCTCAAGAGGCACGGTGCGGAGCGTGGTTGGGGAGCAGCATTTGGCCCCTGTCCTGGGACGAGATGGGGTCAGCGCTTCGGCACTCGCGTTTCTGAAGCTCTGGCCCAGCGGCGGCACAATCCTACCGCTCGAACGTGTCCCTATTCCCTGAGACGCAACCCAAGTCGATAGTGCTGTTGTACATCTCACACCATACATTTTAATAAGCAGGAGCAAAGTAGTGTGTTTTTTCCACTGGGGAAAGTCCAGAGAAGCCCCTGTACAGCTCACATCGCCGAGGTGGCCGAGTGCCAGCACTCCCAGGTTTCAGGGAGCAGCAGAAACTGCATTTCTCTCTGAGTTACTTAGGCCCGTGTCACCTCTCTGAGGAGTTATTTATTATAAGAAAATTTCCTCAGGCTCAAAGCGGAGAAGCTGGTCCTTTAATACACCATTACATTTAGCATGATAGAAGCTCTAGCGGCATCGCCAAAAACTGAGACTGTCCCTGCCCCGAGGATCTCGCCAGAACCAAAGTATGCTTACCAGTAACACCACAAGTTTCAGGGCAAAGCTTTTGCTTTCTTAAGCCATTTTTTATTTGCACCCAAGATTCATGAAAGGCTTGAAAGGGTGGAAGTTTGGTAAGGATAAAAAATTGAGGGGGAGGAAGGAAACCAACTATAAATAAACCTAGCTGGTTTCTCCCAGTGTATATATAGAAGGAAGACACTTGCATATCAGCTGAAGATATAAAACTGGTGTGTTGGCACCTCGGGCGGGCCCGGAGTTTCTGCAGCTAAGCGTGAGAGCGAGGACATGTGAAACGACCGGCACAGCTTCACATCGCTGCGCTGGCTTTCATGTGTTTATTAGCAGCCTGTCCCTCTCGTTACACTGACCGCCCCGTGCCGTTGCTGTGCATCGCTCCCCACCGCTCTGCCCACCCTCAGCGACCAGGAAACTTAAAGCAACTCGCTTAGTCTCTGCCTTGCTGGGTCCTGCCCACAAGCGCCTCAGCTACAGAAACATGCACTGATGAGGATGAAGCGAGGAGCTAAATATCTTTTCAAGTAATTGCCCTAAGGGTGTGTGAATAGTATGAGCTTTTGACTGGGCAGGGGAGGAAAAAACATATTTCATGAGCACTTGTTAAGACAGTCTGCTGCTCCATGTTCCCTCACTCTCTGTATTCAAGATCACTGGAAAATCATGTTGGCATCAAATGACAGCCCTCTGTAACTGTCTTCATCCCCCTGGGAGGGATTTTATTATTGTGTTTTCTTTAAATGGACTTTTCTGCTTGACATATTGCATGATGTGGTTTTTTTTTTAAAAAAAGATTTGAGGCTTAAATAGGTTCACAAACTATAATCATTCATCCTTTCAACTGATGAATAAATTCAAAAAACTATACTTGGACTCAAGTGCAAACTCTTTTTCCCTTCATTGCAGAGTAACACAGGAAAGTGTAGAAGACAGCCTTTAATCAATAGTCAGGCTGAGGGAGAACAAATGTTTTGTGTTATCCTCAGATTTTGGGTGTATACGAGAAGGTTTGGGAATGTAGAACTCCAAATGTTACATTAGTTCAGTTCTAGTCTCCAAAAAAGCTAAGGGCTGCAGCTTGCAGAACACTGGGCTAACCTGGACGGCAAGAAGCACAACAGATGGCAGAAAGAGACCGTGACTTATGTTTTATCCTACTTCTATGCCCCATTCCCCATCTTTGATCACTTTGCAAATTGACTGTGAATTGTATATGAGTTAATCACATTACTTATTTACTAGAAAGATTTTCTTCAGCTTTTATTATCTTGTTTGTAGGTAGAAAGTATTAGAAGGAAGATACAGCTGTACTGTTTGGTTCCTATCACAGACTTGCAGCTAAATTGTCCATCCAGAAACATGACTCGGAGCCTAAGCTTAGGGTGCCATTTGGATGTCTGCAACCCCTTCTGTCTTTAGGTAACTTTATCACCAAAAAAGGAGACAGCAGTCAGCAGTATGGGCACAGATATGGATTACATACATGATACCTAGTTGCCATCGCAGTACAAAACTATACCTGGGAGGTTACCACAGTGTAGAATGACTTGTCCAGTATCTTTCAGTAACAGTTTTTACCTGGGCGGTAATAATTATATATTGTAACTTTCATGTGTTAATCACTTATTAGAACTCATCCATAAATTTGTGTGTGCAGATATATCTGCATAGCTATATATAGATACAGCATACATACACATATTTTTATATTTATCTATATATCTTATCTGTTGGAAAATTAAATACACCAAGAAGCAACAAACATAATTGAGTTTAATTAAACTTTATTAAAATTTATGATGGTTCCTGGTTGGCTAAACATAGTTTCAAACTGTTGTAATAAAGCAGAATTCCAATGAAGCTAGTTGTAATAACTTGTTCTTCATAATCCATCCAAACTTTCTTGGGACTTAGTATGCACAATACAGACAACAGAATCATATATTTTCAGCAATAAGATTATTAAAACAGCCTCAGTGTTTTTACTTAAAGCTCTCTGAAGCAGTAACAATTAACTGGCTCTCCCATGAAGTGTTTTTGGGGTGAGTATTTGGGGGAAAAAATAGCTTTAAAAAAAAAAAGAAAAACAAAACCAAAAAAAACCAACCACAAAACACAGATTCAAGGATGGGGGGGGGTTCTTCTTGGTTTTCAAGAAGATGAAGTATTTCAAGAGTCTCTTTCTCAACACTGAAACTTGTTCATTGAAAGATTTGGTTTAAATTGATTTATTTTCTGAGATTTTTTTCTTCTTTTTTAATCTAAATGGCTAATTCTAACAGGTGAGAACCATAGAACCTAAACCAAACCCAGAATAATCAATCCTTTAACTGGGGCATCGCTTTCAAAAGGAGATCACATGTATTGAAGTTCTTTGCTTGCAGAGGTGTTACTTTTCACATGATTGGCACAATGATGGGGTGAACTGCTATGTCTTAGTATTTGGAGAGACGAAAACAGTGTCAAAAGAAGTCCTCAAAAGTTTTCAACTGCAGTTTGTGTGAAATGGCTTTCATTACTTTCTTTCACTAGAAGTTTGAATGTTATTGTTTTAAGAAAAAGTGAAATGCATTTTCAGCCAAGTGAACTTTCTGATCTCAATTAAAAGGACATATTTAAGAGACTGACTGCCTATTAAGAATACTCTGCTTCTTATTTGGGCTTATATATACAGTGGTAGGACGTGGTGAAAAAAGTTTCTTTAGCAGTTGCCTAGAACATTTTAACCCTAAATGCTTCAAGGAAGAGCAAATGCTTGTATTTTGTCGGTCCCTTATTCCCTCCTCCTGCCTTCTAAATGCAAATTAGTTACTGTACATAGTACCACATAAAAACATTTTAACTATTTTATAGCCCTGGAATGACAACTGTCAGTGCTCCAATACCCTGAACAGACCTGAATGCCTCAAAACAGTGAGAAATATCTTTCAAGTATTTTTTTTCAAACACTGTCCTAGAAATTGGTATGCTGAATGGAGCACAGTTCACTTAAATACAAGTTCTTGACTAGATACAAGAATTTGGCCAAGCAATCCAGAACAAAATATTGAAAATCTTCATCTAAAATGTACCGGTTAGTAAACAAAGAACCAGCAGTCACCAAACAATTCATCCCTTCTGACTTGGAGGAGAACATGGTACTTCAGAGCTGCAGATTTCGTTACGCTTGAAAGGCAACGTTACACACTCACCTCTAAATCAAGAGAACTATCCATTCCCACCCAGACAAATAAAAATCCAGAAATAGGTTCAGTGCTAAAAAAAGATCAAGAGAACAATAGCTCACCAACTTACATGAAATCTTTATTCCAGGTTTCTAGAGCAGGTTTGACCAAGAGCTAAAGCTTATATATATATATTTTTATTCATTTTCATATAGTATAAAAAGAACTTTTGAATAAGATAAAAAAATTGAAAGTAATTTCAATACCTTGTGTTCAGTCCCTAAGTTTTCCTTCTGTTTCAGATCCCAAGTATGTGCAGCTCTCTAACAAAAGCACCATATTTGCAGATATGTCAACCAAACAGTCAAAGGTCAAGAGGCCATCTAAAACATGAGCCAGACTAGCAGTGCTGACAATTGACACAGTGACAAGTAAGGGACAAACACATAAGATAAGGGACAAGGTACTTGGGCTCTCATTCCTGCATGTGGAGGAGGCTAAAGACAATGTAAAGACTGCATGCTATTCATTCCTGACATAGGGCACGCACCATGCTGCAAACTCCAAACTCCCATGTACACTGGAGCAGATGCAGAGGTTAATGGATCACCAGAAACCCTCCCCTTAACTTCAGTGAGTTTTAACTGCAGCTTTTGGGGTTTAATCTGGTCTCCCAAATCTCACTGCTTTTGTGATTGCTATAAACAGTTTACAGCGTGTGACATAATTCCAAGAACATCTTCATCCAAAAATCAGAGTTGCTTTGTCAAACAGAACATAAATTAAGAGAGTTTTAGTGGCACTGTGCATTAATTCCAGGATGAAACACAACAGCGTTTAAAGAAGACAAAAGAGAAATTAGGTCGAGGGTATGTTAATCTGGTAGGATAATGAGAAGCTTTGGTGAAAGAGTAGTAAGATGAGAGTTGTTCTCAAGATTTCTGCTTGACACATCCTCTCCAAAACAGCCACTACAGAGTATCGACTCTTTCGGAGAGTACTACTTCAGTTCTGACTACTTAAGAAAAATCTCAGAAAATATGTTACCCAGATCCATGTTCTCACCTCACTCAAGTTGGAAGGATGTGAATTATGAAACAAAGCTTACAAAAATCAGAAGACAGCATCTCCCAAAGGCCGAGATTTCGGATTTCAACTGTGATTCCCAGTTTTGGTTGCTTTCAGGCACTGATCCAGCAGTCAGCATAAAAAAGGGTAGTCTGCAGATCAATCTACTCTACACCACGTGTCATAGGGGCCAAGGGGACTCTACAATTATCCAAAATAAGTGGAGTACTGGACACATCCCCGTTATCCAAAATAAGCAACCAAGAGCCACATAGCGTGGAGCTACCATGTTTGCTCCATGCTGCCTGGGGATTCCCTGAGCCGAGACCATTGTCCGGGTAGGCAGTAAACCAAGTTGAATGGCCCCATCCAACTGCCCCAGCGCAGCAGGCCAAAACTGGTGATGCAGAAGTGAAGGGTAACCACATCCCCAAACACGAAGGGGAAGGGGGGGAGGTGGAGGGGGAAGAGAAAGTTCTTGAAAGATACCACTATTGAAGAACTGAGATTTGTGAGGGAGATACTGCTACTTTACTGGCTTACCATAACAGCAATTTTGTGTATATTTTAACAATGCATTCCCTAACAAGAAAAAAGAAGTCTGAATTTGCCCACAAAAACACATCTTACCAAAAGCGTAGGTCAGAAAATAGTACATCTTCTATTTCCTCAGATATCTAGACAGCCAAAGTCTCTTTTCCAACTTCCATCCTCTCTAACACACTGCTGACATATGCAAAGCAAAACCCATCTTCAGACACATCCCCCTTATTGTCATGCTTAGCTTTTCCTTGGAAAAAATCCTTATGGTGTTTTCAACGCCCGCGCCTTGACCATCATCACACGCCTTTGGCAAACAAGGTGGTGACAACTGAGAGTGCAGTTTTAACTTCCCTTGTGCTTTCTTCTGTTATCAAACAACGTTGCCATGTCTCAGCAGGACTTGCAACCCAGGTATTTGGAGGTCAAAGGTTAATGAAGAAAAGCAGAATCAGATAACTATATTACACAGTTGGTCCCCACTGTGGCTGCATCCTCATGAGACTGCTGTCGGGAAGTTACAGGGGCCTCTCTTTTGGTTTTAGGCTATTTTGAAACCATATTGAGGAAAAAGGTGGTAAAGTTCTTGTTGAACATACTCACTTTGATATCTTTTACACCTGAGATTCAAGAGTCTGCTTTTTGCATTAATAAGCATTTAAAATTAAATGCATCATTTTTTGAGTGTATGAACTCTTACAAAAAAGAATCGGTGTAAATCACTTGAAAACTTGTTTTTACCACTAAGTTCTGTCCTACCATGTGGAGATCATATTTCAGGGTACTATACCTCCCAGCTGAGAAGGAAAAAAGAAAAAAAGCAGTGCAAAGGCAAGATGACCAATATAGTTCATTACTGAGCCTTTAGCCAAGTTTCCCAGACCATGATACACTAGAAGTTTACTTGAAAGAGGGAAGAAATTTGACTTTGTATCACAGACATACAGTTCTTTGGCTCAGCTGAAGATTATCCACTTTCTCTCACCTGTCCTACAGTTTCCTCTCCACCAGCCTTGCTTCTCAGCAATCACAAAATGACATTGCCTAGGGCTCACATTCAGATCTGTGCATAACAACTATCCAATCCTGCCATTTCAATTCATTTTGGAAACTCAGCTTCCTACCAGTCCTTCAAGCAATAAGGAACGACCAAACCGAGGAGGAGACAGTACAGGTACAGCGCTGACATGGTTAAGCCACAGACCCTCAGATTGTTACCATAGTCTCTCACGACTTCTATTAACTTGCACTCAAAAAGAAAGAAAAGCATTTGCCAATTTGAGCAGAAGTTCTCTGTAGCTCTAAGATTAATTAATACCACCTTGATAAATCACGATTTAAGAGGTAGTAAATACCCCCTGAATATGGCGACAGTAGCCTATAAAAATTCAGAAAAAGGAGAAAGGTACATAAGAATTGGTTTTGTAATAAAGGTCACTTAAGGGTTCATTGCTGTTTCATACATCACTAGATGCAGCATCGCACTGGAAGATAGGGAACTGTTTTCTAGTCCTGCAGATACCTTGTGTGATCCCAGGTCAGGCAGATAACCTCTTCACACTTCACATCCAAACCACAAATCACTATTTTGAGTCCTTTCTGGGAGAACAAATAATCCACATTTCACACATTGCTCAATCTCCTCCTTCATCTCACAGCAGCCTACATTAAAACCAACTCTGTTACATACTAAGTAAAAACACTCCTGGAGGCTCTGAAAAATCTGGAAAATTCTTCAATATATAAACTTTCTTGATTCATTGAAACCAACAAGCATTTAATGCTGACTTTAAATAGGCAGGATCTTTCTCCATTAACTAGAACAGGAATAGCCAAGCTCTCTGAGTGTCTTTGTTTGCAGACCAAAAACCAAAAGCAGCCAGCCAATTTTCATTCAGATTCACAGTACAGCACAAACCTGATCAATTAAGAAACACATGGAGCAACTACTTAAAATTCTCAGATTTATAGATACGGATAAGGAAAGTACACTTACTTCCCGATGAAAGGATGGCTGCGATTCCCCTGGCCGCAGAGCTGAGAGTTAGCAAACAGCCACAGGCAGAAGCCAGCACACATGAGGGCTGTTAGCACCCAGGTGCCCCAGGGAACTGTGATTGGAAGCTGCAGCTGTGTGAAGAAAAATAGGTTTAACTAGAAGCAAATGGGCCTGGATACACGGAAGAGATGAGAAACTACACTTTTGTGCTTCACTTTATTTTATTCCCAGTTAGAGTACCTTCTATTAACAGATGCTCCTTCTATTTCATCGAGTGGTGTGACTCAGAGTTGTGACTCCAGCTACCCACAACAGAACTGTTCATGTGCTCTCCCGTAGTCAGTATAGTCCAAAGCTACAATTTAGCAAACACTTATTAATCTAATTTAACCTCACATATAATCCTATTGACATCAGTGTGTGAGTAAAGTTTAGCAACCATGAGAGTCCAAGATCAAAGTTAGACTTGCCTGAACTGTCCAGCCCAAGCTCAGGCAGCAGAGAACTACACCTCCAGCAGTCAACCCCAGTTCACTCTGCCTTTTTTTCCTTTTTCCTCGTAGTCTGACCTGCACTTTAACCCAGACACTTTCCCTTAAAACCCATATGTCAATCTTGCCAAGTTTAATCATGGCAAAAATCATAAAGACTGCATCAGTCTATGCAGCAATAGACGTTTTTTAATGCGCCTTGCAAACCTGGAACAGAATATGGGCGTAGCTTCTGGGAGCAAATGCACCTTAGGAACACGAAGGATGACCACCAAGCTCATTCCCTCATTAAAAAAGGATCTGGATGGCAGAGAGAGGAACGTTGATAAATGTGATGTTCCAGAACTGCTCAGAACATACTGCTTTCTAGCTGAATTAGTAATTGCCCAATATCTTCACTTTTGCATATGTAAGGAAAGTTCTGTACAGAATTCAGAATAACTTTCTTGTTGCAGAAACAGACTAGAAACACATAGATCAACGTCTCTTGTTAAGCCTTCCAAGTGAAACCACATGCAGATTTTAGTTTGTGTGCATTTCCTTGAGCCATTCCAAGGGAAAAAAATTATGGGGTAAAGGGAAACTTAAAAACACAAGTCCAGCTGTATAACTCCCAGAAATTATCAACTCAAATGAACTGACCATGTCACAGACTAACCCTCAAGAGGTGCTTAGTCACACTGCTGAAGGAGATGAAATGGAAAATACAGTAGGGCTGGAAGACACCCAAAGAAAAATGAGAAAGGAGCTATATTCTGAAAGACTGTGGGTCAAGAAGCAGATGAAGACACACTGCTTCACAAAGACAGATGCTTTTCTTGAATTGCTTACAGCTTGATTCAGCAAATATCCGCAGAAATCAAGACACCAGAATCCACCCAGACTTAAAGCTTGACCTTGTCTAGTTTGTGTGCCCAGCAGCATAGAGGGAGAATTGTTCAGAAAGAGGATATTTAACAGCAGGTTTTGAGTGAGGAAAATCCTTCACGAATACACCATTTTTGAGAAATAATTTCACCACAGAAGTCACAACATTTTGTTCTGAAAAGTCAGGACATTTCATTCTGAAAATGCTGTTTTGAATGAATTTAAATTAAAAAAATGGAGAGAGATTTCTTTAAAGAGGTAAAATAATACTAACAAGATAATGAAATATCTAGTAGCAGGTTAAGCAGACATTCATGAGAACCGAGGCTAAAGGATGCGATCGGGGTCTCCAGGACCCATCTTTACGTGTAGCAGTCCAGAACTGCCCCGGGACCAAACAGCGACCTTGGCTTCAAGGCTTGGAGACATCTACTCGTGGAGATATCACAGTCACTTCTCCAGGGTCTCCTCGTCTTGCCACCAGCTACCAAGAGACTGCCCTGGGGAGCACTGACGACCTTGCACAGAGCCCGGCGGTCCCTCGGGTGGGCTCTGGAGGCTGCATGGGTGGGAGTGCTGGAAGCATGGTGGCTGCTTTTGGGGTGCCGGCAGAGGCCCCGCTCCCACAGGAGAGCGGCAGGACTGGCTGTGCCAACGCCACCTGCTGCCGCTGTAATGGAAAACAGGCCAAAGCCACTTAATTTGAAAAGACAGACAAATATTTTTCATGCCAACTTTAGTGTAGGTCATGCCGGTGATGTTGATAGTGAACGCTGCAAGGATGAAGACAGTCACAGCTTCCGAGGGACTTTGTCTCTGCATTGCTGGCAGAGAAGAAGCACACACCGGAGTGTTTTCTGGCACGTCACAGTGCCAGGGAAGTTCACTCTTGAAACTAACGTCTCCGTGCTGAACATCAGGACAGCTTAACCACGCTGTAGGTGGTTGGGTGCCATCCGTGTACAGAACCAGACTATGTTAAGATCAGACCAGGTGTATTGGGTCTGGCTGAGATGGAGTTAATTTTCCCCACAGCAGCCCTCATACTGCTTTGTAACAGTAGCTAGAAAGGTGTTGATAACACACCGGTGTTTTGGTTACTGCTGAGCAGTGCCCACACAGCATCCAGGCTGTCTCTCCAACACTCCCCCCTCACCAGTAGGCTGGGGGTGGGCAAGATCTTGGGAGGGGACATAGCCAGGACAGCTGACCCAAACTGACCAAAGGGATATTCCATACCATATGATGTCTGCTCAGCAATAAAAGCTAAGAGAAAGGAGGAGGGGGGGGGCATTCATTATTACAACAAATAATCTCTGTCTTCCAGAGCAACCACTACGTGTACTGAAGCCCAACTTCCCAGGAGGTGGCTGGACATCACCTGCTGATGGGAAGTAAAGAATAAATCTTTTGTTTTCCTTTGCTTCCATGCATGGCCTTTGCTTTTGCTTTATTAAACTGTCTTTATCCTGACCTATGAGGTTTTTTCCCCACCTTATTTTCTCCCCCCCCTGTCCTGCTGAGGAGTGTAGTGATAGAGCGGCTTAGCGGGCACCTGGCGTCCAGCCAAGATCAACCCACCACACCAGGCTAGGGCTGGAGGAAGGACAGAAGGCTGATGGAGGACAGGAGTACTGTCTGAAACCAGGGATCCTGTATTATAGGCGCAGGACAAGCTGGAGCAAGAACCATCAGGAAGCAGGACCCCGGCAGTCCTCCACAGCCAGGGTTCAAAGCACCACCCAATAGCCCCGAGCAGCTGGTGGGGTTCTGGTCAGTCATCGATGGGCAGCCGGCCAGGCTCACAGCCCAGCCCCTGTGTTTGGGCAGACCAGCTGTGGTCAGGCAGCTAGTTATATCTGCTTGCCTCGCTGCGATCAAACGGGGCCTGACACCTCAGCACAGATACCAACAACGCCAACACACCACCCTGAGAGCACAGAGGCTTCAGGAAAAAACAGGTGGGCAAAGAGCAAACACGCACGTGCGAGGCTGGCGGCTCTGAAGGAAGCGGTGGGCAAGGGATGGCGGAGTGCCTTGTCCCAGGCTGTGAAAGAGCAAGAGAGGCACCGCTCCCTGCTCTCCGGATGCAAAGGCTGAGGGAGATGCAGGGTGCCTGACCACCACATTGGCGCGGATAAGTGCATCTCTGAGCTTCAAAGCATGCGTTGCCAGAACACCCCACAGGGGAATATATAGACAACCACTAACAGGAAAAAGGGAGTTTAACAAACTGGAATAATAACTGATAAGGAAGTGGGAAGCTGTTGCAAGCAAGGAGTATAGCATGATAAAAGAGGAAAGGGAAGCATTTATACCATAGGGAGGCCTGCAAAACACAGGATAAAAGCAAGCAAATCAGCCTTACAGAATTGCAGAGAGCCCTTAAAGTGACAGTTTGGGCACAAATTCGCAGAGGGACTTTTGCAAGGTGGATCTTAGCAAAGCACACCGACCTCCAGGGCTACACGGTTTTAAGGCATTCCCCAAATTTCCCTTATCCAGAACATCCAGAGAGATACCTGCAATTAAATTCCCATGAAACAGGGCAAGAGGGGCATGTGGAGAGCACTAAACTGCAGAAAGGGAAATGTCTCTGAAATAATCTTTCCCAGGCTGAGAGCCATAAGTCATCTAGGTGTGAGACCCAGATCATCACAAGCTCAGAACGGCTTTCTGCGCCAAAGTGCCTGTGATCCGTACTTGACGGATTAATTTTTTTTTCTTTTAAAATGTGATTCATATGATGGGATGATGGTTCTCATATTCCTTCAGGTTGTGGAAAACCAAAGTTATAGGCCCTCTGTGGTTCAACCCTGCTCCCTGGCAAGTACTTCAATGGCTGAGTTGCAAGCACGCACTCTCCTCCCTTGACATCCTTTCCTTGCGGGGCAACAGACTCATGCTTGTACCTGTTTCTTCTCCTGCTCTAGGCATGCCCTCTCCAAAGTGCAACCCAGTTTGAGAAGGGTTGAGGAACAACTCTACTCCCTTTCTTTTCTTGTGTAGAGAGTATGCTTCTGGGTAATGTGAATTTAAGCCCCTCAGACTAAGAAGTGCCCTACTCCCTCAGCTGTTATGCAGAGGACTGGCACATTTCAGTTGCGGAGTTTTTTTGGCTCACACTCAAGTGTAGTTGCTTGACTTCCTAACCCCAATATAACTTGCTCCTTGTTCTTGATGTAATACAAGAAGAAAGACAGAAAAGACTCTTTGGAGAAATCAGTGGAGCAACAGGGCACAAGACAAGAACTGATGGGACAAAAAAGGGCACCAAAAAAACAGTTGCAGTAGCCAACAGCCAAAGGTGTAGACGATAGAGAGCATGGATGAAGCAAAAAGGACAGACGCTATGCACAGCTCATAAGAAAGAATCAACAGAATTTCACAATGTTGTTTACTTTATTAATTTAAAATATGTTCTGTTCCGTTTTCATGCTAGATATGTCAGTCTTTGCCAAACCTCTGCTTCCCATGGGGCTGTCTGCTGGTTGGGTCAGTTTATTGTTCACTCAGATATTTGGGTTACCCAGAGACAGTGGAGAGATTTGGAAATGGTCCTTCTTGTATTTGAAGAAGAAATATAAAAGCTGCTGTTGATTAGTTCACATTCTGACTGCACATTTTTACACCCAGCTTGATATGTTGAATGTTCTCAGCATGATTCATCCAGAAAAATAGCAATTTAACGTACAAGGGCATGTTGGAGCAAGCAGAAACATTTCAGGGAAACACAGATTTAGCCAGAGGATTTAAATATCAACATACAGAAATTTATCTGGCTTTGTCTGGATGAAGAATACTTTTACGGGCTAGGATTCTCAAAAAGATAAAAAGGGAGGTAGACACTGGAATCCCATCACATTTTTTCAAAGCTCTTTTTAAAATCCCATCCTGGAATGTGACTCTCAGACTAGACTAATGGATCAGATCCAAACGTGCGTAAGTGAGCGTAGCCTCAGTATGGATTCACAGAAAAATAGGGGAAGAAAATACCTCATGAAGTCATCTGGTTTATCCCCCTGCCCCAGGCAGGATCATCTATACTTATATCACTCATGACAGATGTTTGTCTAATGTGTTTTTAAAGACCTCCAAAGACAGAAACTCCAATATTTCATAATCCTCACTGTTAGAAAGCTTCTCCCTATTGTTTAACCTACAACTTTGTTCCTGAAGTGTAAGATCAAAACTTCCTATCAAGTAAAACATAGATTTTTAGGAAAGACTGTTTCTGTCCTTTTTACAGCTTGATTCTACCTTCTGCATACTTGAGGATTATCCCTGCATTGCTTAAAGTCTTCTCTTCTAAAAGCTGAACCATGTAATTTGATTAGGTCTTACCTCTTCGGTCATATCTGAGACCTCTAATTATGCTCAATGCTCCTCTTTGGGCTCTTTCCAACTGGTCCACATCCTCTTGAGCTGCAACACTGCAGTCCAGCGTTGAACTGCAACTGAGAAGTGCAGCTGAGGTTTATCCAATGCTGAGAATAGCAGAAAGATTACTGTATATATCAAGCAGGCTACATTCCTCCTCGTGCATTTTGGTATTCAGCATTGCACTCCGTATTTTTCACAAGAGTATGACTTTGGTGATTCATTCAACTTCTGGAAGAAAACCTTTCCCAACATACTGAATTCCCTCCCTCTTTTTTATGTCCCACTTATCCCAGCTGTCCACCTCATAAAGCAATTTTTCTTTGGTAGGATCTCTTACTTCAGATCCTAATTAGCAACTTCCAATTGACTGATTATTTAAAGCAGATTTAGCTCCTATAGAGCTTGCTCATCTGCCAGTATGCTGTTGAACAGAACAGTTAGCAGTTATAGAAATGAACCCCTATGTTTCCTTCCAGCCTGTGCAGTTTGTTTTAAAAAACAAAACAAAACATTAGAGCATAACAATAACCTTAAATAGACTATATAAAACATCAGCCAAGTTATTACTCTTAACTGGCAAACCTGGTTATCAGCTGTAAACACAGAAACTGATTTTTAGCTGAAAAAACTTTGCAATGAAATTCTTCTGCTAAATATTCTGCAGAGATATGTTTTCAGCATAAGCTATGTTTAAGACTGCCATTCACATTACCAGTAATTGTGCCTGAGTGGATGGCACAATGTACACAAATCCTGTACGTAGAGTGCTCTGTGAATGGCATGGTGCAGAGGGAGCAGCCCTTCTTAAGGCTGTGAAGCTGGGACATGCGGGCTGCATGCCAGTATCATCCTGGCCAAATCAAAACTGGCTAACTTGTTACGACTGCAATGGGTGCTATTACATATTCAACAGTTTCAGTTACCAGAACATAACATCTGAGCTTCTGTATATATAGTGTATACAGCTATATAGACATGTATATATTTTCTACTTTCTAAATGCAGTGCATTCCCAAAACCTACTCTAAAAGAACATAAATGTTATAAAATCAGGCACTCAGAAACTATAAACCATGAGAAGTTTGTTTGGGAAGACTGGAGAAGGTGTCCTTGTGCTCCTACATAATAAAAAATACCACTGTATTTTTCTGCAGAACCTCTGTCCCTTTCACAGTGGACATTTCTGGAGCTGTTGAATGCAAAGGTTTTTTCCTTCAGTTTTTATGCTGCACAAAATACAACTCATGCATGAAAAACATTATTAATTTCCTCGTGGATATTTCCAGTGTGCGTTCACCATAAGATCACAGACTGACATTTTGAAGGCATTCGGACACCTAGGTCACCAGGAAACCACGAGAAGCTGGACTTAAGCATCCCTGAGACCTAGGGCACACAGTACTACTGTCCATGAGAAACCAGCAGAGCCCAACTACACCAGATGCCACAGATACCAACTATAAAAGTCACGAATAGCGCTAACTGGGGTAGAGTTGGACGCACGCAGCCTTTCTGCATTGCACCGGAGCAAGCTGAGCTCTGCCTGCCAGTACACGTGCTTGGCACCGCAGGGCCGCAGGGACGGTGGCACTGCAGCTGGTGGTCAGGGCGGCTGCACTGGGCCGGGGGGACCAGGCACAAAGGCTTTGAACACACCTTGCTAGAGACATCTCCCTTCTCCCCACGCACCAGACCCCTGCTAACCATCATACACCCCTGCGAGGATGATGCCACTCGGGACCCTGTGAAAGATTCAGTAACTATACAGTGGGAATTTATCCTGCTAAACATTGCCTTGCTGGAAGTCATCTCGCCATCCTAGTTGCTGTGATAGACTTCTGCAACAGAGTGGAGGCTCGTGAACCTTTTTCCTAAAGTGTGCACGTTCTCTCCCTACGAGAATATCCTCTGAGTATCCGAGTTTCCAGCTGCAGAAGCTGTACTTAACTTCCACAGACCAAGGCTTGTTATCGCGCTTAAAACAAACCACATGCTCCAGTCAGTTCCAAGGCACCAGGCACATTTGTTCACCTACTACTTTTCAGTAAAGTCCAACTGACCTTGCGCTAAACTGGAACTCCAGCTCAGTTGTCCTTCCAGCTCAGAAGTTAAGCAGGTTTTACTGAGCACTTACAGACACTCCCAGGCCCCTGCCCAGCGTTACGAGGCACTGTGGAGACCTCAGCAACACTCTCCAGGCAGGATTAGATAAGATGCAAGATTTTGCCCGCATGAGTCAACTACCTCACCCTGTTTCTTTGTTAGTGACTTTAAGACCTTGTCTCTACTTGAAAGATATACTTATAAAACAACACTGTACACGAGACGGAGCTTAGACCAGTGCCCAAAATAAAGTTATAATAGGAAAACCTTTTTTCTTACCAATTCAACCACATTTACAAGCACAGCTACAACATTCCAAGAATCGTACCCCATGACCAGCATAATTCAGCAAACATTTCAGTGTTGATCAGGTCGATTGTGAGCCCAAGCTGTGAAACCCAGAGAGACATCTACACAATCATTTGTCTCATTTACATTAACAAAGGCTTGCATCCCGTAAAAGAGTTTCTTACTGAGCTTGCAAGGTCACTACTGAGTTGACTGATGAGTTACAATCCAATTGAAAATCCAATCTCTGTTCCTTTCCACTCTGCCCGAACTTTATAAAATTAGGATTGAACACTGAACATTTTCCAAGTCACACTTCCAAATTACAGTAACCAGCCTCTTCTGACTTCTTGCAAACCCATAAAAGTTTAAGAAGATTAAAACAATTTTGAGGGGACTTTTTTCTTTTAACATTTTTCAGTAGAACTGTCACCACAGGGAGTTTCAAAAGTCCAGCTATTACAATGTTGCAATGTCTGAAGAAACTGAAAGTCCTGTACTTCATTTTTATCTGATTGTACACTTCAAAATTAGAGAAGTCCTTCCGTGTGAGTGCGTGGGGCACCCATAGAGAGAGAAAGATGAATAGGCGCTCCTACGAGTCCCTAGAGATATTTGAACTCCACTGCTACTTACTACTTATTTGATAGTACAATGACATCTTGCAGCTTCAAAAAGGGCCTGGTAAAATTTTACAAGTGACAAACTGAGTCACAGGAGCCAGAGACACACAGGAAGCCTGCAGCTCATCACACATCCCGGGAGTCTGGGTGTCAAGGCTGCTGGGCAATATTCTTTTCCAATGCAACCAGCATTTTCCTGCTGTCTTTTATTTGCAGGTATATTGCCTCTGTGTGGGTGAAGCAGCGGACAACATGTACTGCCCATTGTGTTGCACACTTATACAGGCATTTTCCCGGATTTCCTTTGCATCACTGTGCTCCTTGCAATAGATGCACTGAAAATATGAGTATTCAGATGGTTTAATTGGAAATCTGGCCACTTCTTGTGGCTCTATTTCTGGTTCAGAAGTGATGCGCAGAGCTCTACGTCTTGAATATGTTGCTTTTGTTGTATCTATTTTTCTTTCCCCTAAGACATAGATTGCAGGAATTTGCTGCTGTCTTATTACAGGTTATTCTGACCAGACTCATTATAGCATAGCAAACATTTGAACATCTGATCTGGCCATTTTTTAAGATTTTTTTTTTTTATTTGCCACCAGGAGGTGCAAATGATCTTCTCACCAGCACCACTTTGGTCTTCATTATAATCACCAACTATATTCCAAGGCAGAAATTGCTTTCTTTATTCTTTTACTAGTATTTTTCGTTTCCTTTAATGCTATCCTTTCATCCTGTCTACTTGCTGGCCGTGAGGGCTTTCAAAGCCCTAACTAAATGTGATTTGCAGCCTGCCTTTGAATCAGTTTTCTCTGTGTTGCTGTTGTTGCTGCCGACAGAAATATTTGGTAGTGCTTAGACGTTGGAAAACTGCACATACAACGCGATGGCATTACTACAGCTGATTTCTGTGGGTGCTTTGTTATCAGCCTTTAAACAGCTTGGCCGAGCCTGGGTGAGAGTTGACTGCAAGCCCCACAGTGAAAGCCAAGGACCCACCAAATGCCTGCGATCCACTTCTGGAAGGAGTGAGCAGCCAGGGAATTAAAAGCAGGAGGAAGGGGAAAGAGAGTCCTGTCCTTCCCACCCCGTGCGGAGGTGACAGTGTTAAGGATGGGTGGGGGTTCTGTCCCACCACACGCGTGTTCAAACCCAAATGTAAATTTAGCCCTGGTGAGAACTGAACCCAAACCTAAGAAGAGGCATTTCTTCCATGCGGGAGCAGCCAAGTATGTAAGATAAAATCACAGGGTGATGGCAGGCTCTCAAGATTAGGTGGTCTCACTGGATCTCTAGTGAAGATAGCAGCATTTTTAGCAGATTTAGCTAGTTTCCACACTTCTGACAGCAGAATCTGATAGCAGCAGCTCAGAACTGAATCTGGGAAGCTCCCTAACACTAACATGTTTCCAAACGATTTTCTCTCTACCCTTTACACACACAAACACACTATCAATGGGCAGCACGACGATGCTACAGTATGACTAATACCAAGTGTCCAAGACACTCGGCACTGCTGAAACAGCCCCTTCCAGTACCCTGAGGAAACACAGTATCTGCAGTACCAACCTGTGCCCCGTCCCATCTGAGCAGCCTCACCTCTATCCCCTGCGCTTTCTCCCCACAGCAGTGGGCAGGGTTACCTGGACAGCCTCTCTGCTTCAGGAGTAAAACAGCAGAGAGTTAGAAACAGACCCCACTACTTCTCTCCATGCCCCAGAGAGTACCATACCCTGCTCTCCCCAGCAGAGCTGCTGTGCTTACGCTCCCTACGAAAAAGGGAGAACCAGGAGGAGGTCCAAGGCCTCAGGGTCTTGCAAACCACATGCTGCAGCCCGAGGGTCAGATCCTGGCCTCCTCGTGAGATCAGATCTGCTGCAGAGTGCTCTATTAGACAACTCCCTTCCCATTTACAGACCTCACAACCCTGTTAAGCTGTTTTCAAGTGCTTATTAGCGCAATGATATCTTGCAATACCTTCTTTTATTATCAGCATGATGAAGGATATACCCATCAATAAGACACATACTAATGCCTTCAACATATAAGTCCAAACACATGTAGGGGTTTTACAGATTTCCAGCGGATCAACCTTTAACATTTATTTTAAGCTTTGACTCTTTCAGAGCCAAGTGTGAGCATTCTTGCAATAAAACTACTGTGAAGCTTTTATAAGTTTCAATCATATTTGGAAATTTGGCAAACAGTGAGCATGTGGTGGAGGAAAAAAAAGATTAGAGAGGTCAGAAGTTTATACGTATTTCTATAGAGAACACAGTCAGGATTAGCTTGCATTGAAAAGACTGCAGGGTTTTGGTTTGTTTGGGGTTTTTTTACTTTTTAAAATTATTATCCTGAAAGTCAAGTGCATGTTTTCTCTACAGTTTAGAAACTGGCCAAGCTAGGCAACATTTAAAAATTCTCTTCCTTTGTCTCTCTCAGAAACACCAAACTGAAAAATCCAGGGAAGGCTCTAGGTCCAGTTCTAGGTCTAAACGTGCAGAAGACTTGACTTGGGTTAAACTTAAACTATTAAAGTTAGATTTCAACAGCAATTCAGCAGTCTGCTAATGGCTACACACCTACCAGCCCAGTCTCTACAAACAGCAATGTGCGCAGCCTCGTAGTCAGCAAGCTGATCTTCATTTTTGAACATGGCATATGACCCATGGCAAAACGTCAGGGTGTGCTCAAAATCAGCAAAAAGGTAAGGATTCAAAGGAAATTCAGAAAACACTAAGGAGAAAATGAGCTTAGTGTATCTAAACAAGTATACCTCCAATACTTTCAACTAGCTCTATATCAACCGTCCAATGAATCTAAAAACTCTCAGCCACTGATGACTTCCATCTTAGTCTTACCTACCGTGTGTGCTCGTCAGCTCCTTCCAACACAGAAGTAACCTGCTGACACGCTGAGTGACTTGTTTTGCAGAGAAATACCAAGGTGGCCAAGGAAGGGAGGATTATGTTCACACAGCTGCCTTTCAGAGGAGGCTACTGCAGGGCCTAAGGTGGGGAAAGGAAGAACAGTCAGAGGCACTGATGAAGGAGAAGAGGGAGGTGAAGTCAAGGTGAGGGGGGAAAATGAAAGTTCACAGTTTGGTATTCAGGAGGAGAAAGAAGAAGGGAGAATGAAGAGAGGGAGAATAGGGAAGAAGAAAATAAAACAAACATCACCCAGGTCCTCTGGTCTGTGGCAGATGTGAAAAACGCGGAGGGAGCGAGCAAGGAGGAAAGAAGGATCGAGGAGCTCCAAGGGTGTATGATGTCCACAGCCTGGAGGCACGGCAGCGCAGGGAATGCTGAGGGTTTATCTGCTTCACATATGCCAATTGCCAAGGCCAAGGACAAACTAGAAAATTGCAAACTGACAAAAGCTTAATTCCCTCCTCATTAACAGGCAAAAGCATTGGCACCAAAGCATGCCTCTCATTATCTCCACAGTTATTTTAGCAGTAAATCTTGAGTTATCAAAAGGAGAGTATGACTGCATCGTCAAGTATAGAGGAATCTAAATTCACTTATTTGCACCCTCCAGCGTGTTGCAAGTACAAAATTGCATGGTATTTTTTTTTTTCTAAATGTGACCTCTAATTGAAAAAAAGATTACTTTGTAGTGCTAAGATTATTTTCTAGTGCTGAGATCATTGTCTAGTGCTCAGCTGGGAAGGAATTAAATAGGATCTGAAAAATAGTTAATTAGAAGGGCATGTTGCGGGTAGCGGTTCTGGTTCCTTTTTATCCAAGTTTTACAGCCATAATGTGAATCAGGAACATCAAGAACTGCTTTTGTTACCCAGTGAGCTATATTCTGAGATTGCTAAAGTCAAGGAGATTTTTCTCATTGACTTCAAGGGTAAATCACATAAGCACATTAGGGTGTTTAATTAATATACACGAGTTGCAGAACACAGGAACACTGCGAGCATCATTAAGTGGCACACAAATCATTTAAATGGATGTCCCTTTTCTTCTTCCTTTTGCTTGTTTAAAGAGCGTTGTGGAAGCTCCCTAGTCAAAGGGACAGAAGCAATACAGCAACACAGGAAGGCGACCAGGTCACCACTGGGCAGCCATAGTAACAGAACTGCTACAGCTAAAACATCAGTGATATATTTACACCTGGCCAGACTTCTGTCTGAGAAAGTATGGAGAGAATAATGTCTAGCAAGAATTTTGATGGCCAGTGAGGATAAATACAGCACAAACATACATTATTTTTAATTGGAAGAATGAAACAATATCAACATTCATCCTTCTAATTCTGGGATAGATCTGCTCATTTACCCAGCTGCATGTTAATACACCCTCATCTTAACGTAGAAGAAATTAAACTGCAAAGCGCCTGCCTGGCCATTTTCACTTGCACTTTAACCCTAAGACAGACCTTTGCCTGTACCCCAAAGGCCATATGCAACCCTGGCAGCATTTAAAATAATGGTTTACCTCCAAGGGAAGCTCTTTTCCAGACCAGAAACCAATCAAAACCTTGTAAACCCAGTATGTATGTATTCTGGGAGAAGACAGCAGCAACTTGTCAGAAGGTATAACTTGAACCATTTGTAACTGCACAGATAAAGCTAGAAAACATACTTACAAAATATTGTGCTGGAAAAAATATCTAAACATTTAAAGAAGTTGGTGACCACAATGACGGGTGCAGTTTAAAAACCAGAATAAAATACAATAGAGCGCATTTGGCTCTTTTCATAACAAACAGCATGTTTCTAATCACCAGCATCAGAGTCAAGCTAAACATCTCAAACCACAACACCAAAGGCAATAAAACTGTACGTGATGATGTGTCCTACCCTGCAGGCTCTATTATTGCTTTATGCCCACCTCATCCGTTGTCACACCAACTTTCTTACTTGTTACCAGCTCCTTTTGCTTGTTTGCTACTTTTATTTTAAGCACTGTATTTTTAAAATCACTCAGCAACTCACATTTAGATAACTGCTTAGATTTCCTAAAGGATTTTGTTCCCATCAGAGAACTCGGTGGAAAAGCCAGTTATTTTGGAGTGCTTAACACCAAACAACTGCCTCTGAAATATAATTTGGGGAAATTCATTTTGAAAAATCTACCTAACCAGCTTTCTTAAAGAAGAGGCAGTTTAGCAATTTCATGGAATTCCCACCCTTCTTCTCTTTTCTTCAATATATAGCTGGAGAGGAGCATGATGAATACCGGTGGCTGGCTCTACCATGCCTGTCTGTTTTTCTCATCAAGAAAAACAGAGTAGAGCGGCTGTTAATCTCAGGAGAAGATGAAATACAAAGTTGCTGCTGTCCGGTAGGCTGGCAGTCTGTCTGCCTGCAAAAGCTACTAGTTCATACAATATTTATGTGTTGCAATATTAACAGTTTTTGCTTATAGTATGCAGTTATAAATAATGCCATGTGTGGAGCAAACACGCAGGAAATTCTGATAGACGACTGGCAAAGAATCGTCTGAGGACCACAGAAACAACAACGAGTGAAAATGAGTCAAATTTAAAATGTATTAGAGCCTGCCATATTTTCAGTATTCAATTCAATGATTTTCCACTAACACCAGGGAGGAGAGTCTGCAGATGAGGCCTCTGGAGGTCAGTCAGAAATGATTCCTGGCTCTTCCCCAAACTCCCTGTGTGATCTTGTCTAAGCCAGTTTATTCTTCCCTACCTCAACCCTCTGTCTAGCTGGAAAATGCACCCCAAGTCTCTCTTGGCAAAACAAAAGTACTGCACTTAGGTAGGATTAATCAGCTACACAAATTCAAAATAGGGAGTGATTAGCCAGGGTTAGACCTGTTATTTTTCATAACAGGTCTTGGAGGTTGTAATGGATCACCAGCTGAGCACGAATCAACCATGTAATCTGTTATGAAAAAAGCAAACACCGCACTGGGACGCAAACAGGAGCAGAGCCTACGGCTCACGCGGGAGTCCCTCACCTGCTGGTAGTGCCCCAGCTGAAGAACGGCATCCCGCTTTGGGTGCACTTTAGGGAAGACAAACCGCTAGAAAAACTTGGGAGGAAGACAAGAGAGGGAGACCAGAGGCCCGGAGTGGTGGAGACATAAGAAGAGCCTGAATTAATTGCTGTCATCTAGCCAAAAAGAAAACGGAGACTGAGGAAGGGAGGACTAAAATAACAGTTCAAGGCTGCTGCAAGTCGGAGCAAGTAATCTCTTTTCCAATATCTATGGTGGCTAGGAAAAGAAATAAAGAGCTTAAATTGCAATAAGAGAAATTTATGTTAAACACGATGATGGAAAAAAGTTCTCTATCAGGAAGGGTAGTAAAGCACTAGAATAAATTGCCCTGGGAAGCTGTGGAGTGTCCATCCTTGGAGGCCTTCAAGAACGAGTTAGACAAACATCTTTCAGGAATAATACGGGGATAGTTAATCTTGCCTTGGGGCAGCATGATAAACTCTGATCTTTTGAAATCCATTCAGCCTGTGGTTCTGTGATAATATCCATGCAGATGCCGTGTGTTTGTACAGCACCTTGCCCATCAGACCCCTTTTCTTTCTTCCTGAAAGACAAACAGTAATTAGTAACTACGACTAGTTTTATAAACATTGTATTTCAAAACACACGGTTTTATGCCACATACATATTATCCAAACTATAACTTCAATTTCAAAAAAAGATGTGTTCACCAATCTCTCTACTGAACTAGACTATCTGTTAGGAGCAACTGTTTATTTTTCAATGCCACATTTACAAATTCAATTCACACAGCTTTCACTGATAGTGGGAAGAGAGATCACTACTGCTTTGCAGATAACGACTTCTTCATTTTCACATGCTCTCCTGTGCTGTAAAAAGGAAAAAAAAAAAAAATATAAACCATGTATCTATTCTGCTTCTTAAAAACTAAAAAAAAAAGCAAGACCCAAAACTTCATCTTTGAATATCTTTTTGCCTTAACCGCAATTAATTTGAAAACGGTAGGACTGTAACACTGAATTAATTTGACTGTTGTTTCATGTGAGATTTATTAAATAAATGAAAAGAAAACCAGTTAATTCCTTATATATATATATATTTCAACTACTATTTAAACTCATCTTATGTATGCATTGTCATCAGAACTGATCACTTCACAAGTTACTTGCCAAAAGTTACCTTCTCTGTTCAAGTCTGTTAATGCTGTATTTGTTGTCTTTCCAGCCTAACTTCAAGTGCATGTAGAGGCAAACCCCCTAACTGAAGCAAAAATTATTTAATAAAACAGAAGAGCAGTCATGTCGCTAACGGGAAAATTCAATGGCTGTACTACTTTCCCCTCACAAATATTACTGGTAGTTTCTATTTAATTCATTATTAAATTGACACCAAAGCCCCACTAGGCAATAATAAAATTTAACCAATGTTTCATTTGTTGTAGTCTCAGATACACCCTTATGCCTGGCAGCAAAGGACATGATTCACTTCAATTCTCATCTTTTAGGATTCTGTACTGCATGTCGATGTCTACCCAACGAATTAAAAATATCAGAGCCAACCTCTGCTTCAGTGTAAATCTGACTTAGGGAATTGAATCCCATCAGATTTCAAAACTGACACACCACACACATTTTCTAAGTAGCACAATTTGACACAGTGATCCACTGTCACGCGATGAAGAACAATAAGCAAATAGTGTGCCAGCTACACAATTGTTTCCCAGAGATTAAGTTGGTCTACATGTATTTAGCTACAGTCCTACATCATGTAGAAAATGTTAAAAATTGTCTCTTTTTTTTTTCATGAATATTGATATATTTTATATTTTAAGGCTTGGCTCCTAAATACATTATTAGTTCAGCTTTCATGAAGAAAAAATAACATTTTTCCTACCCTAAAGGATACAAAAGCAGGATAAAGCAGCATCTCATGTCACATTAAATACAGTAGCAGCCTGAGAAATTATAAAAAGACTTGTCTACTAAGCCAGTAAGGATCCATTGACAGATAGTACTGAGAAGACCAAAGTATTTAAAGTTTTTTTATACACTAAAATTCAGAAGGTAAATCAAATTAAATAGCAATTCCAGATAAAACTAAGAGGCAAGAACATGGAAAGAACAGGTTAGAGAGTACTTAGATAAGTTAAATACTTTCAACTCAGGCTAAGATAGACAAAAACCTGAGGAAGACCAGCGAAATTTCAGAGGCCCCTGGCAATTGCTTATCTATGGAAATCTATGGAGGATTAATAACATACCAGAAAACTGCAGAAGAGTGAAAATGGTGATTATTCTTACAAAGGAGCAAAAAACACAGCAGCTGGGAATTTGCAGGCCTGACAGCACACTTCATTTATCAAAAAAATACTGGCACATATAATTAAACACTCTATTTGTAAGCACGGAAAAGAAAAGAGCTCCATGAGTGGCAGTCAGCGTGAACCTATGCTAAGGGCAAATAATGTCAAACTATTCCAATTTCCATCTATGATACGGTATGTGATGTGGGTGTGCAGCAGAGAACATATCACATAGTTTTACTTTAGTAAAGCTTTCCGTATTTTCTTTTAACCACACCAACCAACCGTGTCTTAGATTAAAATGTAATCAGGTCAGGTACAAAACTGGTAGGAAAAGAGATTACTTACCAATGCTTAATGTAAATGGAAGCTAGGATTATGTCAGGGATTGCCATGGGATTTTTACTATGCCTATATGACCAGAAGCAGGTAGCCAGTAGTCAGGAGAGTGGAAGAATAAAGTTATTAATCGATGAATGACATGAAGATAAGGAAGGGAAACCAAGAAGTTGGAGGGCAGACTTGATTCCAAACAAATATGGTAAACGGTCTGTAAAGAAGAGGATGCTGTTCTATAAGGACAAGGGCAAGGTGCTACAAGGACACAGGAATAATCAGCCTTACAAATACCAGCCAGGGAACTATGGGCTGGATGGCAGTTTTGGATAAAGAGATGCAGTAACGTTGTCAGCCTGAGACAGTAGGTCATCCCCTGGAAAGGGTGAGTGCCACGCTGGGAGGAATGGCCAGAGCAGAGTCCGTTGGGCTCAGGTGGGAAGTGTCCCTTCCAGCCTACTCAGGCAGAGCTCAATGCCTGATTTTGGGGCACTGAACTTCAGGAAAGAAGAGAAGCTATTGGAACGGATGAAAGTTAGATGAAAACCAGGACATAACTTGGACTGCTTAGCCTGTAGATGAGAGTGCAGGAGGTAGGTAGAATGTTAATACAAGGATGTTGCAGAAAGGAAAGGAAATCTATTCTCAAGATAGATGAATGAAAGTAATGGGGATTACATTTCATCACAGAAGACTCAAGAATTAAGAAAATTAAGAAAAAAATTCTCATGTTTGGAATAGTGGAAGTCAAGAATGCATTGTTTGGAGAGACTACAGTGTGTTCATCATGGCAGATGTCTAAGAATAAGCAGGAAAATATCTGTGAGGACTCTCGCAAATAGGGCTTGTCTGGCCTTGCATTGGGGAAGAAATTACAGGATCTGTCAAGGTCCCATTTAGTCCTATGTTCCTGTGGCATTCAACATTTAAGCAAAAAAAAATAAAGACAAGACAAGAACTCAAAACTTCCAGTTCTATAAATCTCAAGTTAGGGGTGATATAATTTACTTTTTTACACTCTGTGTTAGTCATCTTGTATAGTGCATGTCTAGGTGCTAGAAGGAAACAAAAAGGAAGAAACAAAAAAACAATAGGACATTTCTCTGCGGGACAGTGACATTTCGCTGTTACAGTGGTAAGGCACCACAAAAAGCCTACAGAAGAATAAAAAACCTGCACATCAGCCTCCCAGATTCCTGGCAACTATCCTAACAGCTTGACTACCCTACCTCAATTCTCCTCCAGAACTATCTCCTACAGAGACAGGTCCGGCTTGCCTCGACTCCATTGGCATGTTTCGGTGGCTGGCTGTAAGCCGAGTGGGGCTTGCTAAGGGGCACCCTAAACCATTTCTGTGAGAGGTGAGCTAAACCAATTATCACTGGGAAGCAAGCGGAAGGTATTGGCAATCTCCTTCAGTCACCTTTTAGGACAAACACAGCTGGAAAAGGTATTTGAAGATGTCTTTCCCTCCAGATATGAATTATTCACCAACAGGGGCATTACTGGATTCCTGAGGTCCTCACACTGAGAACAGTGTCCTGGCCGGGAAGCGGGCCTCCGCCCAGACCACAAGCAGCAGAAGCAATGATTTCTAATTTCTTCAGCAAACTAGCTTAGGGGGGGTGGGGGGGAAGAAAGAAACCCAGCAACAAAAACAAGGCAAGAAAGCAGTCCTGAAAGACAGGAGACACAAGGAGAGAACAAGACAGACAAGAACAGCGACCGAGGGAGGGAAGACAGCAAGGTAACACAGAGTGGAAAGTCAATGGGAAGACAAACAATGTGTTTTTACTAAAGCTGTTAATTCACTCTTCACGTCTCCCACTCAAGTCATCCATCACAACATAAACTAAATAGAGCTCAGAGCGCAGCTGCCTGCCTGCCACTGTAAATGAACCTTCTGTATACGGAGCACTGCTCCGGCAAGCTGGCGTCCTAAGAGGAAAAAGCCTCAGCTGCAAAAATAAACAAATCAGGTACCACAACTCCTCCCTACATTTTTTTCCCCAAAGAATGTGTGCTACTAAGTTTTAACCTCTTCTTGCTTGTTAACTAAGCTCAGTATTTTTTCTTTACTTAAAACACATGCAACCAGTATCGTCCTGAAGCACTTAAATGGTCAGTATGTTTTACGGAACAGCACAAAGCTTTACTGAGCACCAAATCTGGGCTCATGTAAAATTTTTCCTCCATATCAGAGAGGACATGAGGCAAGCTCCAACTCCCACTGTCAGATCTGCCGAACAAATATCCATGGAGCTAAGATGCTCTTGGTCTCAGAAAAAACATGTTTTTCAGTCTCTCCTGCACTCTTCTTATGACACTTTGCAGTTATGGCTTCCTGTCTTTTCTGCAACCTTTGCTTTAGTGATAAAGTGATCAGCAAATTTTCTGTGGCGGGGGGCACCGGGAGACATGGGAAAAAACTTAGATGGATTACACAGATGTTACGTATTGTTTGGCGGTTCACAGATTCAGGGATCTACCAGGATCTACCAGGGGTCTTGATTTTACGCCTGTGGCTAGAACAGAGGTGCTAAGGGATGTTGCCATGTAGAGAGCAGTGGCTTGGCACTTCGTTTTTTGAATGGAATATGCTGGCACAGTAGCTTTTGCAAGTCATGTGAGAGAAAACACAGAAAAAACAACAGTTTTGGGGTGGCAGCCTGAGCCTGTCACTGGGCCTCCTGTGACTCAGGACAGTTTGGGTCTGTTCCTGGCTGAATCCCTGAGCAGCACGGCTCTCCAACACCAGCTGCTTTACCTGCTCATAGGAAGGGAAGCGTCTCTCTCCCTGCATGTAGATATACAAAGGCTTCCAGTTGAACTACAGTCTCCAAGAGATACTAGAAGTAAAGACAGCATGAATTAACCCACCTTACATCACAGAAAAAAGGACTTCCTTCTTCTCTTGTAAAATCACGAACACCACATAGGAACAGTATAGTTCCTATTGTAAGATCACATGGCAATAACAGTGTTATTGGTCTTCTGAACTTCTAAGCTGCTGGTACAGCAAGCGAGGTTGCATCGCAGCATGTCTGGGCAGACTGAAAAGGAAGAAGCATGACAGCTTCCCACATGTTTAACAGAACAACAAAACAGCAGACAAACTCTACGAAAAATATAGCAACACTGCTAGTTAGGTCATGAAGCTTGAGGAGGTGCTCTCTATGAGCTTCATGAGCAAGATAGCAACCTGTGTTTCCAGGTAAGAGACTACTGACTACAGGCAAGCATAGATGTTGTTTGAGTAGGCAACTATCATTCAGAACGTGATGAATAAACTTTGTTTTATGACTTAAAATCATATTTAAACTAGATATTTTTTAATAAGAAAAGGCGGATCATATCTAGCTCCTATTTTGTACAAACTGGGCATGTTCTGTAAAATCCTTCTTTTTTAATTTAAAATTATTTAAACTTCAGGGTAGCTTTTACGGATGTTTAGACAATAGCTTGCATAAAATTTAACAAATGTTGAATCAAAATTAATTGCGGACCTTTTGTAAGAACAGACTAAATCAGTGCATAAATACCTATTCTAAACTTTCACAACATTGCAGTGAAAAGATATGGAAATTGCAACATATGATTTAAAAAAGAAACAAAATCACAGAGGAAAAGTAAAATAAGGCTTTTGTTAGCTATGAGTATGGCTCAGACTGCCCTACCAATACTACTTTATGACACAAGTTAATCACATATTCCACAATGTAAATGCCATCATTAGCAGTATGGGGGGTACCATTGTAGATCTATGTAGTGAGATGCAAATGTAAATTCTGAAGAAACATAGAGATTGGCAAAACCAATACAGACTACCTTCCCAGACAGAATATTTGTGGTGTTCCTTCTTTAGCCCAGGAAATGTTACAGAAGAGGCAAATTGCAAAGTTTCTCCATTTGTATGAAGCCATACAGTTACCTATTTCAGAGGGTGCTGCACAAGCCATTACTTTAGAGACTTATGTAAGAAGTTTCAAAGTTGCAATACTATGGAAAGAAAAAAAGGAAGGTAAGAGAAGACCTGGTGAGATTGAAATGGCTAAACTTCTGGGAGCTGAATATTGTAAGAAGGATGAAATCCTGACTCCACTCAAGTCAGGGTTAATAAAACTGATAGCATGGCATCTAATCACATCTGTAATTAGGAGGTTACTTTTCTTACCTCTGAGAATCCTAGGTAGGTAACTAAGAGTGTATTGGATCCAAATTAACTTGCAAACTCCAGTAACTTTCCTGAGGCTAACCAAGCATCAGGCCTTTCCATTCCTGTTATGTCACATGGCTTGCTTTGGCTAGTCTCAGTTCCACAGGCTTAATTTCCATCAGAAATAGGCTTTTCCTGCTGTGTTTTTGTTTGTTTTGCTTTTCCTGCAGGTGATTAGAGTATCTTTGTAACTGCTTATGTTATGGATTAAAAAATCACCTGCAGGTGGGTTGAAGTAATCACATTCTGCTGAATGTTTATTAAAGCAGTAATTGCTTTCATTTCCCAAAATACACACTGCACACATCATCTACTGTATAAAATTCTGTTAAAATAAGAAAAAAGTACAATCACACGGAAAGCCTTGCTTGGTCTTTAGTTCAACTCCACATGGTAATTGTAGATGCAAACAACTTGTTATTGCAGGGACTTGTATCACTGAATAATTGTAAGTACTTTAAATATCCTTTGCCTGTACTTTACAAATAGATGTAGCATTTGGGATGCTCAAGAAGCTGCATTTATACAAATGCTCCATTCATCTGATTAAACATTGACCTGAGGCAGGAACCAGTATCAAGCCACAAACTTGCCACGTTCAGGGAAAACACACAGCATTTTCCTCAGTTAGATCTTACTATGTTCTTTCTAATACATGGGCTGAAGAACCTCAGGAGTGCATGTCTCCTTCTGTCTGCTGGTGTAAACTCTTCTGGTTGACGAAACCTGCCCAGAGCTCTGTAGTGCCTGCACTCCATCTCCTTCCGTCTGAGTGACCCTGCATCTCCAATAGCCTCTTTTTTTGCTGCAGCCTGATGCCCTCCCTGTCAGCAATGTTATCTGGCTTATAGAAGAATGCCAAATGCCTTGAGTGCTTGTAGACCTATACTCCCACAAAATCCTACGCTGATTAGAGCAAATATGTCATGTTGTACAGTCTGTGCTATCAGGAGCTAGATGCATCACAATGGCCAGGTACTAAACGGAGTCTGCTATGTTCCCCTTGTCTGACTCTACTCCTCATAAAGCTGAATGATGTGGTTTTGTATGTCTAGCTCCTTTGTTCAATCCATGGCAATATAATTGCCAATGCCTGTGTTTGGTTTTGACAATATAACAGGGTCATTGTGATACCATATTGTACCATGGCTGACTGAGCTTGCTCATATGGGGGATATCACATAGTAAGTCAAGAAAAGCTCTTAAGAACTGCATGACTGAGCAGGAATTAGCTGAAAAGCCATATGCATGTGGACATATGTCTTCTAATTAGAAAATTAGTCTATTCTTGGGAATGACTTTTCATGCTTTGCAAATACAGCAAAAGTCTTGAGCCCATACCCCCCTGAGTAGCATACTGCTGTCACCATCAAGTGAGAAACCATGAGCGGAAAAATGACACACCCTGACATCATGTGTACCTAGGTCTTGGAAAGCTGAGGTGGAGTGTGTCTTCCTCCTCCCATCTCCACAACAAGAGGGAAACAAGTATTCATGGCATAGTCTTCTGGTATGTGTGCCCATAAAGGACACCACCAGTTTTGCAAGCTGCAGCTTTGCAACTCCTGTTCTTAAGCAGCCAGCTCTGGTTTAGGAACGTCTTCCTCAAGGAGATTAAAAAAAAAAAAAAAAAAAAAATCATTATTTCTTTTGATTTGTGTGCCTACCATTCTTTCATTAGCTTGCCTGTTACTAAAACTCCAATATTAACTAAACTGTAATAGATTTACCTTGAAACAGATTTTCCAGATCATTGAAATCACTGGAGAAATCACGGGCCAACATGACAGGTAATGTAGAAATATTCCCCCTAGAAAATGGAGGGAGAGAAAAGAGACATAGTTACTAAAAGCCAAGAATTTCTACATATCTTTTAACTGAAAAGTGCTTTACACTCATAAGAGTCTCAAACAGAAACACGCAAGCTCTTGGCTTACCCAACAACATCCCCTGCAGAGAATTGCTCACACAATGTGTGCATGTGTGTGTATGTAAATGTAGCAGGTATACAAAGGTAGTTACTATTTAAGGAAGAGATAAGAAGTGATGATATATAAGCTAAATAGCATCTTTGGAAACCACTCAAAGCAGGCATATTCATTAAACGCAACTCCATTGTCCATCAGAAATACTGAATTCTCAATCAAGTGATTTTAAGTGGTTTAGAAACTGATAGTTGTAAATGTCTGAAATAACTGGGTCCACTGTACAGCCCTCAAAAGATGGTGTGGTTATGGTCAGTAAATACCTGCAATTTGCATCACTAAGCACCCAGTCTCAACTCAGGGTGAGCTGTAAAGGGAAAGGAGAGCATTCAGTCAAGCTATCACCTTCCTTTGTTTCAGGTGTTACTGTACTATTTGCAGAGCCCTTGTGTCCAGATACACAAAGGAGCTTTTTGCCGCTGAGGGCTCTTTCTCTAGAGAAGGACTTACCCACCAACCGCTGGAGAGGGCTGGGGGTTATGCTCTGGACCCCGCTTGCTGTTTCCACACACGCTGGGGAGGAACCATCCCCAAACCCAGCATGCGGTGCAGCCAGCTCCCAGGCTCGTCTGGAGCTGCCATTCACAACATCCTTGATTGCAGCTGGCTTCCCAAGTGTCTTGAAAATTACTCAAAAATTAAATTAAACTGTAAAGCTTGGATAAAACATTATGATTTGATTTGCCAAATTAGTCTTTCTAATGAGCCAATTAAGTTCCTTGCGAGCGCAAGTTCTTGTAGAGCCAAGAACTGGTGTTTCCCAAAATAGGCTTAGGAAAAATTGGAACTGATCTTGGCTTTTGGAAGTGAACATGGCAGACAAGGCATTGCCATCATTATTCTAAAAACGCATCTGTACGTAGGCAGCTAACCAAGGCATGTTCTCCCAGATGAAATACCAGTGTTTGGTTTGGAATCAATTTCACAACGTGCTTGTGAATGCAGACCATACATCGATGCCAACGCATATCATGAATTCATCTCTGTGTGCTATTAGAAGAGCAGAGTATAATTTTACATAAAAGGTGTCTACATCTGGTACCGTTCATATGCTCTTTCCCGCTTTCCCACTCAAAATAAAAATAGCAACATAGGAAAGAGTTGGGAAGTTTTCAAGAATTGCTGTGAATTACATGAGAAGGAAAGTTTCAGTAAGTCTGGAGATTTGCCATGGACATTTGCACACCGATTCCAGCAAATTCGTCTTGGTGGTATAGCAATTTGCCAAGGCGTTGCATGCAGTGATTCAGAGCCTGCTTTGTTTTTAGGAACAGACCCATGGTCCCTTTTATACCCGCCGAGGACAAAAACTCCCAGGGACAACTTGGAGATGCCCTTTGAGGGGTGTCAAGAGCCCTCTGCTTCTCAAAATTCCTCATAAGAGAGGAACTGCTTTAGGACACGCAGAGCAGAGAACTGGAGGGCCTTTTGCTAAAGTCACCTATCCCTCTCCCAGTGGAGGGCAATGCTTGCCTAAGAACTGCCTCGGTACAACTGCAAGGAGCTAACCACAGCTAACTCCTTGAGGAGAAAGACCATTGTAAGAAAGAAACTTTAATATCAGTTTCTTGATAGTTTGCAAAAATTGTCCTCTGTCTGGGAAAGTATAAAGAGAAATAATTACGAACAAGACAAAAATAAACAGTCACTCTCCCTGATATATATTCATGTGCACAGATACCTGGAAAGTATTAAGTGTGTTTTAGCCAAAATATTAATCCAGACTTTCTATTGCATTTACAAATGGAGGACTCTTCCCTGCCTCAAAATAAAAAGGTATTGCTTCTGCCTGTATTTCCTTCAAATTACTGGCATTTTTCTGAAGCCCACTGATGTGACAACAGCATTCCAGATCTGGACTCAGCAGTGGCAAAAAAAAGGGAATCTTTCAATCCAATATTAAACCAAATGCATTTCAGTATATTCCCCAGAATGTTATATTCTTCTATTTAGTTCTAAAATTCTGATTTCTTCAACTACTTTTAGTTAGTGAGGTCATGTAATTTGACTAAACTTTCAACTAATGATTCCTAATGTCATAAATATTTACCTTGAATGCAAATGCTCCTTACCCCTTCGTTGGCACACTGAGGTAGCTATCCAAGGGGCCTGTTTTAGAATTCCCTGAGCACTTTTTCACTTTGAGAAATTTTATGGCTTGTCCCACAGTGAAGTACTCAAAAATAAAAAATAAACCCCAGAAAATTAATGTTCCTGTACTTCTTAATGGAAATAAAGCTACTGTAAAATTTATTTTTAAGTACGTGTTTTATACTAGCAAATACAATACTGCAAAAACAAAACACGAGGTACTTCCTACTATAGTCTATTTTCTTCAGTCAAGTTATTCCTGATTTACACCATGCCATGTGGCCAATATCAAAATTTGCCCCAACAAGCCTTAAGCTCCTTCGGATTTTCTGTTTTCAAAATCAGCTAGAAAAAGCTACTTCCTTAAAAATGTCTTGAAGCACTACAGTACTTAGCGCTGGTTTGGCACAAAGCCAAACAGCAACCTATTCTTCTATTTCTGTTGTACGCCTAAGAGTGATATTACTTTTTCTAACCAACAACTCTACAGGCGCCCATCACTGGAGAGCTCTCCAGAAACAGTACTCATACTCAGCTGGCACAGGGGTCTGGGCAGTCCCTTCCAGGAGCTGAGTTTTGCAGGAGTGCAAGCTTAGCAGAAGCCACCCATTTCTGCCGTTTGCTGTTAAAAGGAAAAAAAAAAAAAGGAAAAAAAAAAAGGAAAGTAAAAGCCAAGCAATTTTACTATCCATAGCATAATAATGTCTGCAACCTCTATTCCTTTGTTCATTCTGTTGAATGGCAGTAGGTACTTACTAGTGACAGCACAGCTTTTCAGAAACCTGAATTTGACCTATGCGGCCATAAAAAAAAGGCCTATCCTCACCATTTTTATTTGTACGCAGGGACAGATTTTAGCTAAAATATACTGGTGTATCCTCATTGACTTCAAGGACCTATGCTTACAGGCATGTACTAAGAATATGACCCAATGTTTATTTGTTTTTCAGACCACAAAAGTAGTACTGCACAATCTACCAGTGTATTTTAGTTAAGCTGACCAATGGAGACTCCCTTTGCTTTAATGCACATTTTTTCATGTTTCCCACAGATCTGCTACTTTTTCAGGCTCTCACTAAACCAAAAATGCATCTGACTTCCAAACATCTCTCAACTTAGTTGAGTTCATTCCCATTACTTCATTTTTTCTTTTGCACATACATCAAGTAACGTTAAACAATGAAGACAACCAAAGCAGAGAGTTTTGCTCACAGGTTATTAAATGATCATTAATCTTTTCCTTTCATTTTGAAGTTCTCCAAATAGCTACGGAGTTGGCTTAAGTCTGGACATTACACAGTTAGAAATACAGATGTGAAAGCTGGAACAGAGAACATGGCTGAAGTGGTAAACAAGATGGTGTAGCAAATGAACAGGCATGTTTGCATAATATCACGGCAGCCTCCTGAAAGGCAAAACTATATAACTTGCCAGAGCAAACAGATGGTTACACAGCATGTGAGAATATATTTCTTTTGCACAAATTCAGCTGAAGGAATATAAAATAATGAGCTCATATTTAAAGAACAGATGATTGAATAAAAGGTAAACAATGAACAGGAAAATGTGATTAGTCATCTTTCATTTGTTTCACTGGGACTGATATTTTTGTTACCTAAATCAATGACAAAACTACCCTTAACTGTAGGCAAAAAAAGTCTTGAATCCATTGTGTGTGCCGGCTTGTGTTGTGGTAAGTTCTCGCTGCACCTGCCAACATGTGCTTTCAAGCACTTGAGCAATTCTTAAAGTATTAGCTGTTAGTCAGAAATAAAACTATGGGTTTGAAGAAAGAGTACATGCAAAGACAAGGTGGTGTTATTTTAAATGTCAAATATGGTTTAATAATATTGTAAACATTAAAAACAAAGTTTCAAGGCCACCTAGGATATTTGATACCCCATTCCTACATTTCTCTTCATTTGTTTATGTTTCACTGCTGCAAGCTGCTGAACAGGAATAGCTGCATTTTAATGAGGGATGTAGTAAGCCCAGAAACATAGATTGGGGAATTTGGGGTGAGAGAGAGAAAGGGAGAGGGCAGATGTTAAGGAGAGAAAGAGCAAGAGGACTTAAAGACCTCAAGTGAGGATGAATTCTTGGCTCCACCAAAGATTATGGGCGTTTAATCAATTATTTCAGCAGGATCAGTACAATAATGGTGGCTAAAGTGCACTTGGATCTTGTGCAACAAATTTCAGATGAATGTCAGGTATCATTAGTCCACATACAGTTAATGAACAGTATTTTCTTGAAATTGCCTTTGTACTTGAAATTCATTCATTGCTTAGATTATCAAATTATAAACCCTGTTCCCATAAAAAGTAGGTAAATCATCTTCTTTATAGTCTCTTGAACAATTCATTAGCTATAGCACACCGAATAGAAAGTTGACTGGAAATAACGAACTTTGTGATAAAAACATTCATCAAAAGTTTAGATGACCATTCCAGAAACAAGTTGCTGTGGTTGAGTAGTTATCTCTTCAAATGGTTACCTCTTCATACCTGTCCTGGTTTTGGCTGGGATGGAGTTGATTTTCTTCCTATTAACTGGTATAGTGCTGTGTTTTGGAGGTAGCGTGAGAATAATGTTGACACACTGATGTTTTGGTAGTTGCTAGGTAATGTTTACGCTAGTCAAGGACTTTTTGTCTTCCCGTGCCCTGCCAGGTGCGCNACCACGGCAATACCACAAGATCAATGAAATTAAAATAAAATGGTTAATTCTTTTATATATGTGTCTGTGTGGTTCAAGAATGGAAGAGAAAGTAGTACAGAGGATATGAAAATATGGAGCAAGAGTCAGGTTAGATAGATACAAAGATTACAAAGCCTCTTTTAAATACAAAATATTCTCTATATTCTCAAAATTCTCTGTATTCCTTACAGGAAGTGATTCTATATGGGAATGGTCACAGAAGGTCTGGATATAATAATAAGTTCAATGACGCATAGCTGCTGGTCGTATAGATAATGTCTTAACACCTTTCCCTTCACCTGCATAACACTTATGGACAATATACTTTCTCTTTAAATGGCCTCCTTACAATGTTCCATTCAAAAACCTATCCACAAAGACAGCGATTCAGAAGTTATAAATCTCATCTCATGGGTAAAGAATATATATTCTTTTAACTTTTCAAATAAAGGAGGAACAATTAAAATACTGAGATTTTTTTCCCCACAAAGACATTTACCACTCAAAATACTGGGAAGTGGTAAAATCTTTTCTTTGGGCTATTTTCCATTGAGCTTTCACAGCATCTCATGAAGTCTGCCTGCATCCCGTTTCTGTGCTTTGTGCCAAAGTTCTCCATGGACTAGGCTTTCCATCATGATAGGATTTCTGTGAAGCACACTGTGTTGTGTGGCCATAATCTGGCATGGAAGACGTGGCTCTTCCAGTGAATCCAGGCCCTACAGCAGGAGTGAAACAAGGCACTGTGAAGGTATCATAACAACTGAGATCAACATAGATTAATAAGAAGCAGATCTAAAAGGAGAAGAACTGGCTTAGGTTTACAAACTGATGGTTTTAGAGCTAGCCTGACAAAAAGTAAGTGCTTGCTTCTCAGCTGCAATTTCTTTTCCAGTAACAAATCCAAAACTTGAGCAAAATAGTTTTGAAAACACCTTGTTTCTCTTTCCACAAGACGACAGAGCAATACCCCCCAGCTCACACAAAAGGGCAATGGGTTTCCCATTTGAAAATTCAGCTTGAGGGCTCCTTCAAGCGCAGAACAGGTCTGACATGAAGCTGTCAGCTTTTGTTGGAGTGGATGAGCCGCGCTATCGCAGTGTTTAGACAGCAGACGGAGGAGGAAGAGGGCAGGATGTGGTAGTGGTTATTCAGTAGGTGGCACTTTTCTCTATGAGGCTCCAGTCTGGCAAGAAGCCCCAGTCAGTCAGACCCCAGACAACAGATATATTGTCCAAAGGTTCAGAAATGGAAAAATGTTTTTTGTTGGTTTTTTTCTGATGCTTTTCACTTGCAGAACATAAACATATGGTAGATTTCAGTTGGACTAAAATAGAGAGGCGAGGAGGAGCCCATCTGCATGGAGCTGCCTGCAGGACTGACCCTGCCACTCCTGATTTACCGTGGTCAAAGAATACAGCCTTGTGCCTCGCTGCTGCTGGAGGCTGGTGAATACTGTAGTGAAGCCTCGTGTTTGGTGTTTTGACCAAATTGAAATCTGGTCAACGTCACTCTGCCATCCAAAAGTATCTTCAGGGTTTAATTTGGCTGATATATTCTTCTCTGTGTGTTTCGTACACATTTCTTCTGTCAACTGCTATTTCTGAGAGAGTGGCTGCTTTCCAGGAATGGAGAAATTGATTTCTGCATGCAATTAAAAGAGAGAGAAAGAGGGAGAGAGGAAAAAATCCAGCTGAGTTCACGGTTCATCTGACACTGTTGTTAGAAACTCAGAGAAGATGCAGTACAAAACTGTGGCCTCCTGAAAAAAGTTAATCAGGAATTAGACAACACAATAGTTACCTTGCTTTAAGAGAAATTTCTCCAAAGGGTTAATTAAGGACCCAGAAAAAGACTAACAAAACAAAACAAAAAAACATGTGGAAGGCATCAAGCTTAAATTTTCAACATGAGCAACACTAATAGACCTTTTCTATAGCCAGGCACAACCCCTGTAATTCTACAAATTAGACTGAGCCCCTGGGAAGTATGTGCCTGCAGCTGCTACGCAGATGTGCAGATAGAAAATGAAGCAGATTCTTCTAAATAACACTGGATGGTTCTGAGCCTAATAAAATTACCACTGATCCAGTGTTAACTGACAACTTTTCTCACAAAAAAAAGCCATCCATTTCATCTTATAGCAAAACACAATCAGAGCTGAAAAGTATCCTCCCATGGATGGGCCACAAATTTAATTCTTCTCACTTCAGAGTGATTCCCATCTTGTAAATATGAATTTATTGTTAAACGTCTCTCTTTGAGAATAAGGAAAGTTGTCCTTGCTGCTTGTTTGGGAGTAAGAGCTCTTCCTGAGGAAGCTGGTTAGTGTTTGTCAGGACAAATCAATGCACATATTCTCCTGCAAGTATTTATCCAACATTTAAACACAAATTTAGTTTCTCCTTGTGAAAGATAAAGGCAGACAAGCTGTATGGTTGGCTGATTGTCAAGATCAGCTAAGAACCAAATTGCATATATTGCCTTCCTGCTTTGCTATCATGTGATTACATTCTTATCTGCTTTTCCTACAGTTTTTGGCCTCCACATTAATGCATAGCGAAGCTTGGATTCTGTGACAAACACAGAAGCAGAGGTTCTCAACAGAGCTTGGAAAAACTAGGTAACCAAACTCAACTGCACTGCAACAAGCACTGAGGGCAACCCCCCACTTCAGAGATGGTTAGACAACTAAATAAACCTTCAAAAATCTGGCCTTGAGCACTTACTCTTTGGCACTTTTGACAACCACAGCTCTCAGAGCTAAAGGATCTGACTGTGGCAAGTATACGTTTGGCATGGATTCCACACAGATCCTACAAAGGCCTTTAACAATATGATTTTTAGAGTCATATAAGCTTGACCAATGGAGAACCTTTTCTACATAAGTCACAAATGTTCAGGCACTGAATCGACCTTCAACAGCCTTTACAGAACCCCTAATTAACAGGAACAGTGACAGAACACCAAACACTTCAGAATACTACTCCTTTATGAGAGCGTACTCATTCATAGGTAGATTCAAAATGACCAAAGTGGAAAGAATTCTCCTGCATTTGGGGAGGGAGAATCAAAAATAAAAAACATAATGATGGATACAGAGGGTGAGGCAGGAAGGGACAAGAAAGAGCAACCAGGAAAAAAAGAAGAGGACGAGGACTGAAAATGGAGGAAAATGGATGAACATTGAGAGGGAATGTTACTGATGTGGTGAATTCACAGGCAGGCGGCAGGGACAAGAGGTCTTCTACCCATTGGAAAACACAAGGAAACAGGCAGGTGAGAAAGGAAGCAGAGGTATCTGAGAGGAATGCCTTCAGCAAGCATTTTTCCCTCCCTCTGTCACCTTACTGCAGAACTGAAATTCATTTTAATCAAAAAGGTTTTTTATATGCTCTTCTTGGAGTCTGATCAAAGTGTTGCCTCCTTAGTCAATATATTATTTCTTAAAGTCCCCAAATGTGCCTAAAATATCCCCCTTTGCTATAACTCTAATGGTCTACAATCACTTCAAGCTGTGGTCTTCTCAGTTAGGATAAACAATGTTGTGCCAATGTTTGGCTGATGAAAACCTCCAGAAACATACCAGGAGCTTAAAAGGGAGACATTGTAATTTTGCAGAGGGCACTCCTCCCTGTGAATTACTGTTCTGTTAGCATCCCACCATGCCATTAGGAGACACCACTCCGATACTAGTGGTAGCTGTCCTAGGGCTTGTTTACAACGAAGCGTATTTGCTAAGGCATCACCACACCAACATAACTACTCCCTTTCTACTCCCCAACTACTATAAATCTCTCAAAGCTTTGCATTATGCACCACAAAAGTCCCAGAGACCCCTGCAATCTGCCACAGAAGTGAGCAGTTTAACAAGAGTGCCCTTGCCCATTATAGACATTGCTAACATGTTTCTTAAGCTAAGTTCTTCCAACATAGTTTCCTCAGAGAGCAGGGCATTTTCATCCACTTCCAGGCCAGAGCTACTTATGTGGACTAATGGGTCAGTTGCCATTTTCCACTCTCAGAAAGACTTGCCCATAACACCCTGTTTTTAAAGCTCTTTTCCGGATACATATGTGATCATATTTTTAAGGCTGTTTTTCCGTAGCAGTATAAAACATTACAGACTCTGACACCTACCTCATGGGAAACACACTCATGGCTGACACCCAAAGCAGCGTTCAGGGCAGCATCACAAGAGATGATCCCATTCCTAGTCCCCACCTCACAGATGACCCCCAGCACATGGCTGATTCTGTGCATCCTCCACGGGAGACGCAGGTCAGGATGAACCTCCTGTCACGTCTGTTAGCACACACTGAAGGAAGAGACACTGGTCTGGCTGCTGGTCCCACTTCCACCCCTTGGGGACCACTCTCATTAGGGGGACTTAGGCATCAACGTGATGCAGAACATGAGGAGCAGCTGCTACTTCTCCATGTCTCATTCAAGAAGTGAAGGGAGAAAGCTACAGCTTCACTCGTTGGCTTTTGGCACTGGCTGTTTCTTTACACGAGAATAACTGGAAGGCTAGATGAACCAGGGAATTGGTAATAAGAGATAAAATACTTTTTAGACAGTGCATATGCTTCTGATCAGGCTTGCCTGGACAGCAGTCCCAGGCTGTCATGGTTGCAGAACAAGGCTGCTTTGTTTTTATTTGTTATTGGTAACATAGAGGCAAAAGTCAGGACCGTACTGCATCAAGTGCTGTTCTGTAAAATCGTAAGTAAAAATGTTTGTCCTCAAAAGTTTGTATGGGAGACAGGCAGTGGAAGGAAGGAAACGATATCTCTGTTTTGCTATGGCAACTGATGCACCGGGATGTTTGTGCAGGGTCACAGAGGAAATCTGTAGCAAAGCCAGAATTTGAACCTACATCTTCTGCATGCAATTACAGCACTAGTGCAACAGGTCCTTCCTTCCTCTCAAACATTTGTTGTCTGACTTCTAGCTGAGGGCTTGAACCCAAGAACATCAGCATGGAAAACAAGCCTTAAACAGTCGCATCGAGAAAGCAACTCCATCAGCAATTGGCAGTCAAAAATTCCAACTACGCCTGCAGATCAGGAGAGAGCAGTTGTTCCACCGGCGACTGCAGTCAGACACAACCTAGCTGTATTTATAAGGCTCCACATCACATGTTCTAGGAGGCATCTTTCTGAGCCAAGTTTAAAAGCCATCCGTGAAGCAAAACGGCAAAGCTTGTTTTCCTGCTGTATCATTTGACGGTTGGACTCAATGATGTTACAGGTCTTTTCCAACCTTAATGATCCTATGATTCTATAATTGCGCTGCGTAGGTGTGAACACAGTTCCAGGCGATGCAAATTCAGACCTACCCCTACTGCCAGAAAGAGCTGGACATAGTTCAGGATATTGTTCAACATCTCTGCTGGTTCCCTGTTCACTGCTAATATCTTTGTTTTCATCGAGGAGCCCTAAATAAGGTCTTCAGAAATTACTTGTTCTTTCCCAGAACGCCGTGACAGTCACATTCATCTGGGGGAAGATTTGCAGATATAGCATTGTCAGAGCTAACGTCTTTCCACTGATGTTGAGCTTGTACAGAGCAGGTTGCCAGTTCACAGAACAAGCACAGTAACAGAAAAGACAAAGAGCAGAAAGGGAAAAGCAAGGAAACTGATAGCAGCAGATATTGTGAAATTGATAGCCCTAATTTACTGTGTATCCTCCTCAGAAGTTATGGTAATGGAACATTTAATTTCATTTATTCACAGATTTGAATAAGAAAAAGTATGTGGGCTGACTAATAGGACAAATCCTAGTATTAACCTTAAAATAGCATAGCAAATTCTACTTCAGAAATTTAAGTTAAAGTGCATCTTGTGCTATTTTTCCCCACTTAGTTATTGCTGCATGTCTCTGAAATTCAAGATTTTCAATTTACACCACTTTTTTGGAAATTTTCCAGAAATCTGATGAAGTACATACATACAGTGAAATACCATTTGTTTTCTGAAACAGAATTGTTACTGCATATGCAGCTTTGTTGCCTGCTGGCCTAGGAGCCCAGATGCTTTAAAAAAAAATGGCATTTCAGAGCTGCTCAGTGGCAATAAGGTTTCTGGGCCCCCCCGCCCATTCCCTTACTGCTTCAGCTGGGACCCTTGGCCCACCCCAGGCCATGGGCTTCTTAGCTCTTGTTTCCTGGACATCCCTAGAGATACAGCTTCTCCAGCGTGGGGAAGGTCACCATTCAGAGTGACCTGGTGATGGAGAAGCCGGCCAGATAAACAGAATGAGGCGAGAGTCCATTAGAAACCTGCCTGAGAGATCCATTAGAAACCTGCTGCTGGTTAAAAAAAAACTCCTTTTTTTCCAAAATCCATCTTACGCCAGAAAGTTACCAAACAGGTAGCAGTCCACACTCTTGTTTTCTCACCAGTGATTGGGAACGAGCCAAATGACAAAAGGTGTTGATCTGATTTGTTGGCCTGCCCAGTACTACAGATTTCAAAAGCTGTTTGTCATGCAAAGCAAAATCCTCAAAAAGACAGATGAGAGGAATGTGGATTCACTGATTCTCCTGGACCCACTTTTGGAATTTTGTAAGGTGACTCGAGAAATCAAAATTTTGATGATTAAAAGGTGGCAGAAAGGTTTACAGGAACAAACAAGCTGCACCGCATGAAGCACCATACAGAGTTTTCAGCTAGAAATTCAGATGGAACAGGGGATAACATAGTTAACAAAAATCAAAACTAATAAATGTTAAAATAGACTCTCTGTGGACCTGCAAGATGTTATCTGGAAGGGAAAAGAAAGGGTGTTTGAGGACAAAAGGATACATTTCTTTACTACTCCCAAAAGTCTTTCCCAACATACCAGGTCATTTAGGAAGTTCTACATAACCCTTTAAAATGCCTTTTCTTCAGCTATTTTTGACATGCCTTTTCCATTAACATGAGTGGGAAATGCAGGCAAATTAAAATAGCCCCCTCGGGCTATCGTAGGGAATGTTCCTGCCGCTTCCACCATTGGCTCAACTCCACCCACCACAAAACCTGTATTGGGAGAACTGGAGTACAGAAAGTATCAGTGACCTTGTGCACACTACAAACACCTAAATCAGAGTGTGCAAGGGCCTGCTGCTCGAGGCTAGAGAGCCCAGTGGTAAAACGTTATTATTCAGAGCCTGATTTACCACTAGTACTTCCAGCATGGTTACCTGGAGGTTAGCAAGCCTAGGAAATACAAGAAATTTTATGGAGCAAAGCAACTGGCAGCAGGAAAGGTACACAGGCAGCATTCACTGCATCCCCTTAGCTCATAAGATTTAGGCTAGTATCTGACCATACAATATGTACTCACACGGTTCTGTGCTACTCATGAGCTTGAAATCAAATGTGAGACTTTTTTGTCTTCCCAGTCCAATTTTTCACCAATATTGTACCAGTTTGCACACAGTGACTGTTGAAACAGTTATTACTATGAGCCACATGTTGATATGCTCACCAGCACAAACAGTGCCACTGAAGCAAACAGCCCCACTCATGCTGTAAGGTACGAACATTCAACATGAGAATGCAAAGCAAAACCTGTTCCTAAATCTCAAGGGTTAAAATAGGAGAAGAACTAAATATGATTTTTCAGTTACTATGAGACACTTCTTTTAGAACTACTTCTCATAATTGTAATCAGTTAAGTGATTGATTTAAAATCATCATTAAACCACATCTTCAAGAATTTGCTATAATAATAGTAAGATTTTTATACAGCGAGCTGTATTACTACTCAGTAATTATCCTCTTTATTGTGGATATAAACAAAATTACACTTTACCTTTTCACAGTAGCAGAACTACTAATAGAACTGAGAAAGGCTTGTTAAAGCGTGAACTTTTGGAACTGTTTGTTTCAAAGTTAGACAAACCAGCTGGACGGCTATAGATATAGGACACAATCTAACTAGGGGTAATCCCTAGATTCAGTAAAATTAAGCCCTAAAACCAGGGACTTCACCTGAATGATAAGGGAGATTAGGATTTGATCCCATGTCCCTGATGTTAATTTGTCACCCTATATTGCCTAGCAGTAAACAATTAAGGGCAAATCCTGGAAGGCTGATAGGAGTTCAGCGAACTTAATGCCTGGCAAAGATAAGGAAAGTATATTGTTTCCTGTTTACACTGGACATGAGCTTTATATAATTATCCTACCAGTTAGGATTAACTGGGCAATTATCCTGGCAAACAATGGGACATTGATGACAGCAAAACAAAGGCATCTCAGAGTAGCTCCTTTGTCAGCGCTGCTGCCAGCCGGAGCCCCACGGAATCGCCTCGGTCCTGGCTGCGGTCCCAGCGCTATCAGCCCTTGAACAAGGGCTGCACAGTTACAGGGGGAGCAGCAAGGGAAACAGTTTTCCTAACCTGTCAGCGTTTAAGAACTCAAACATTTTTCCTTACCACAAAAGGAGTTGAAAATTTGGAGGGAAAAATGTCTACAGACAAGCGTATGCAGAAGAACAGATCGGCTGGAGGGAGCAGCTTTGCTTTCCACGCTTCTGAAACATTTCCTTCAGATTGTGACCTCCTTTATCTGAGCAAAAGCAGCATTTCAACACTGGAATAGAAAAAAGAGAAAAAGTCAGAATAGGAATGTCAAAGGGCCTTTTTTTTTTTTTTAAACCCCAAAAACCTCTAAGCAGGAGAGTCAGCTAGCTGAATCTTTCTTGGTAACAATTCCAGTTCAGTGAATTGACTCATTTTGTCAGAAAATTTCTGACCAGCAACAGTCGGTGGTTCATACAAGACAAACGACTAAAACAACACTGCCATTCCCATGACTCTATTTCCAGCACAGGGGACTCTGTTCAGGCCTGGCATGGCAGGCACTCTGCTCTGTGGTAGCATTTCTACGTCCCTTGCCATACCAGACCCAAGCAAAGCCCGAGTCGCGGAAGGGACTCGCTCTGAGCACAGATTCCCACGTTAGATGAACCCTTAAAGTTATCCAGCCTGAGCAACCGTACAACACAATTTCTAGAAATTAAACAAAACATTCCAAATTTTAACACTGAATTTGTAGTTTTCCAGCATATTTCAGAGACATCTGAAGAAGGCTCTGATATGTACTGGTGCCTGCTGGTCCTTTGTTAACTCAAGAATCCCAAGACACCAGGAGGTTAGACCTAATTCATACTCTGGCCAATTATATTTAGCCCTAATGTTTTCTCTCCTGCACAGAGAAAAGAGAAAATTCTCTTCTTTTCTAAACACAACTCAGAAGATGATTGTGCCTATAGAACACCTCACACTAAATCTTAAAATAGCTACAATCTTAAGTACTTAAAAACCTGAATCTTTAGACAAAGATTCAATACCTACAGCAAAATTGACCTTTTAAATCCCCAATATTCAAGCATTTCAAACATTCTGTCTCTATAGCAATATCTACAACCACAATCTTGAAGGAGACCAGAGCAGAGAATATTAGTTATCTAAATTCCAGATTTTCCAAGACCAGCTGAACCACTCTGTGAGAGCTGGTGCTGTGTACTTGTGACTGATGCTTATTTCAGTCTGAATAAGCTCACTACCTTACTGAGGCTTAAGCAAAAAAACCTCATGCCTCAACCATATTACAAAAGAGAGAAATTCTAAGTGGTTCCTTACAGTCTAAATCTCAATAACTTCTTCTATGAATTCAAGTTGCTTTTATTCCTCATATTTCATTCTGGAGATCAGCAGCCACAGAATACTCATCCACTGCAAATATACACTAAACAAATAAAAGTTCCCTTCAGTTTAAGGAAACTAGTTACATAGGTACATATTCTTCTAGAAATTGAGGAAGGCCGTGAGAAGACAGGATGGTATTTCTTTTCTCCTTTTGTCTTTTTAGAAAGGGTCTTAATACTTTCATACTGTTAAGCAGGAGAGAAGCAGAGGATAGATACTTTTTAAAGAACATGATGCTACTTTGACATCCCTGTTCTCTCTGGAGACTTGCACATACTTTTTAGTTTTGACTGATAATAAATAATAGGTTTCCTGCCACTAATGACAAGGTTCCCCTCTCCCCTCCCAGGTTAGCTGGGTCTGTCCAAGAGGTCTGGCCCTTCGCACACAATAGCTCACTTGCTGCAGAGCCCCTGCAGAGGCATGCTGAAAGCACACAGAAAAATATTTCTTCTGCTCTCTTCCTGAACTTCTTAAACTCTAGGTGACCCAGAGTAAAATCCATTTTAATGGGGCCTTGGTTAAATCAGTCAACTGAGTCCTTGTTGAACTAGGCAACACTATGCAGAAATAAAAAAACATACATTCTTGTTTCTTTTGGAGTCTTGGTTCTTACTTTCCGTTCCTTAGACAGCAAGGAAATAGTTATGCTCCCAGTTTTAATCCTCACTTCACTATAGAGCTAACCAGAATTATTCAAATAGTGCAGCTACTATTCATTAGTGTTGCATTTGGTTTTACGGCAGTACTCCTCCAGTGCCATAGCAGATGAGGTCCTGTTACTCCTCTAAACTATTCAACACATGCTTCTGATTTTCACTCAATAATTCCCTCTGATGGTGACACAAGTCCAGCGAGCAACAGTTAGAACTGAGAATTGGTAAGGAACACATCAAAGTTGGTTTTAATTTAAAAAGAAAGTAAGAATATGTCTCTATGTTCTACCAGAACACCAACTTTTTAATCTCTCATTTTGGTCTGATGCTGCAATCAGAGAAGCCAGAGATATTACAGTAGATGTATTACTTTATCTCTGTTGTGCTCTTCTCTGGAGTGGAAGTTATATTATGTTTAACTGTATGGTTACTCTAACAATTTTAAGACAAGCGTGTAGAAGAAATACAGAAGACGTCAGATGTCTTCAAAAGCTCGTGTTATTAGTATCATAAACCTCAATCTTCACACATCCAAATTCCTGCAAGTATGATAAATCTACTTTACCAAAATAGTACATTCTTCAATCAAGTTTTAGTTTGGATTAAAGTAACAGTGACAAAAGAGGTGAATTTTGCAACAAAGTCAAATCTCAGCTCTTGATATTATCACGTGTATTTAAACACAATTAGTTACACCAAAATAGTCGAAGTAACTTAAGAACACACCTTTCCCGTAGCATGAGCAACAAGTACTCTAGGACGTGTAGGAGATAGTGGAGAGAGAGATCCTTCCTATCATCCAATTCTGTAGCTTCTCATGAAGCGTTTCAGTCTTTCATCGACCTTCGGACACATTCCTGTGAGATACAAACCAACCACGAGTGTTAGGACTGCAGCATCAAACTTCTGTTGAGTGGTTTGTTTGCAGAGTCTGAAAAGCTTAAATAAACCCTGCCACATTCACCAGTCATTCAGGACTCCACATCCACAGCTCCTTATACAATTGCGTGTTCTCTGGGTTTATGTGTATAGAACACTACTCTTCATGACTGAAAGACTGAAGCACACATTCCTTCAGGTCTCCCTTGCCTTCTAATATTTCTACATCAGTGGCTAGAGTCTCTACCAGTCCACAGCTACACAAAATGCACTTCTTTCATGCTGGCATTTCATTCTACTTTCAAAAGCATTTTTAGGAATGAGTCTGAGGCAAACAAATTTTCTGAAGTATTAGGCAGTTCCTGGTTTTGAAAATCTTACCACATCGTTTAGACGGCCAGTCTATAAGCCCCGAGGCAATTTTTCAGTACTGAGACAACAGAGGAGACACACACTCCTTTTAATACTACTAGTATTTGATCATTTAAACAGCCACATACATTTTGAAATGCAGTCCTTGGAATTTTTACTCTACCCTCCAGGCACTCTTTAAACAAAGGGTGCCTACATTTGCTGTACAGGTCTTTACACAGAGGTTAGGAAAAACTTCTTACAGTAAAAACCACAGAAACAAGAAAAACACCAGTTTAAATGATGAGCCACAGCTGGGGATCAAAGGGCCAGCATTTTCACCAGAAGGGAATCCCTCTTCCACTCCTTGTATTATTTATCAAACTAATTACTGGACTTTACTTCAACAAAGAGCACTGTTTCTCCACTTTTGGCTGTTTGCCTCTAAATTTCGAGTAATTTAGCAACAGTTGATCTAAGTAAGAGAGCTTCTAAGGGCTACTACAACACTAACTACCTCTATTTTCTTTTTGCCTCTCCCCTACCCCATAACCCACACCAAGGTTGCTCCATTACCCGTAACTTAGATACACTATATTTGGATTAAACAGTCACAGTCCTTAGAACAAGATGCTTATCTCCTTTCGACTGCTCCAGTCTAAAAGCGATCACAGCCCTCAGCCTTTGTGAACTTTACAACTTGTTGGATTTTTCTTGAAATGTGTCTATTCTTAAAAGCCAAACCCATGGAAAAATAACTGAAACCAAATGCCATGTGATCAGGGCCAACCATAACACATGAGAGCCCTAAAATAACAGGAGAGATACTGTGGTAATGCCTGACCTTCTGAACTGTGCATATGGGTTGAAGCAAAACAGCCCATATTCACGTCTTAAATGGTGCATACTAACAGTTTATTTGTAATGCAGAAGAACCCAGTTTACAGAGCCATGATTTTAAAGCTTCAAGGACTTGCTTTAGATGCCAGAAATGACTTCACTTTTGGAATAAGCTTAAACAAGGTCACAGTTGAACTTTGTTAGCTTATATGGTCAAAATCAGTTCAGCAGGCAGTTTCAATGGCTGCAGACATTCCCTCTTTCTCCTGTCATGTTTCCACCTCAAAAAGGAAGGTGCTCCAGCAGATTTTCTGTTCTAAACATCTTTGAAATATGGAGTTATTCCGGCTGGCCTGAAACTAGCAATTCAAAAACTTTTATTTAAAGCATACAGACAACACAACTTCAACAAGAAGTTTCTTAAGGAAATGTTATCGGCCTGTTCAGATCTGCACCCAGCCCTTAATTCAAGTGATAATGTCTATCAATTACACTCACATCATCCCTGTAGAAACTGAGCATGTGTAATCCCAGTAACCTAAAATGCAGATTAATTCGCTGCTGACAAAGATGACCAGAGCCCTTTGTATATAATCATATGCAGACCATAATGTCACCAGGATACTTACTGACAAGAAATTGTCAACTTTATGAAGATAAACAAAGAAGCCATGATAGATCAATAAACAGTAACTTCAGGCAACAAAGCTATGGCAGTGTGGGGATAACAGCCACAGCTATCCAAGTTACATATACAGCCAACCAGGATGTTCAGTAGCTGTTACTGTTACGAGCTGAGTTAAATCTCTGTACAAACTACGGGTGTAAATGCTACCCTCTATCCAACCTATATGTTCAGGATAGCCAGACACAAAACCAAACCGCAGACACATCACCTACACCCCAAAGAAAGTACATTCAGGTTTGCTCAGGAATTGACAGAGGTGTTTCCTGGGAAATATTTTTAACAGGATGTGCAACTGTGACACCAGGAAAGGAAAAAGTAGAGGGGAAAAGGACAGATGCATCAAAGATGATGACATCTAGGCAGTTGCTGAAGTCTTGGTAGTGTGAATAAAAGGGAAAAACTTTAAGTTGCTGGGTCTGGTGCTAGCTGAATGAAGGTGACAGCTGAAAGCAAGGAAAATTTTGTTATTATTCCTATCCTGTTTTCAGGGAAACTGATTGTCCTACTTTCTTTGTAAATGAACAGGATCATTTTAGAGACTCCTCAGTCCACAGCCATGCTTTCTTCCTGGCAGGAAAATCTTATAATGCCCTTGGTCTTCCAGACAGGCACACAGAAGAGTAAACTTTGTTGCCGACTACCACCACTCTTGGTACCTACAGCCTTATGCTGCACACGTACAATGAAATCCTGATCCGATTCTAGTTGAAAGTCCTACTGCTGGCAGCAACACAGAAAAGATTTTCTTTTTAAGCATACCTTTACTTCATTAAAAAGTTTCATATGAATAAAGAGGAAAGTATTACAAGAACTACACAAGATCATTTTGTCTTTCCATCCTTCCAGGTCTTGAGTACCTACATATCTGCGTACCCATGCTTACAGGACTTTTGCAGCAGAAGGTACCAAAGATCCAAAGAGGTGGGCAAATCAGTAGGTAAAAGATACCAAAACTGTATGCAATTTGCCATGCTCTGCTTGATGGGTAGTTATCTGAAATAAACAGTTTTGACAATAAAGGTGAGATGTGGCAACCAGACCACAGAGGAAAGGAGAACAGTAGAATGTCTCTTAATGCATGAAGAATTCAAGCATAAAAATGGAAGCACTTGTTGTACACAGATACGGTAGAGTGGCCAGAGGATGAACTCTTACAACAGTTGATTTTGGCACAGGATCATACTTCGTTGTACTACTTCCTTCAGGTGAACTTGCGCCAGAAATATTGCTGGGCAGAATCCAAACTTTCATCACTGAGCACAAGAATAGACCATTCAAACTGAACTGTAGAGAAGGGGTTAAAAATATAAACCACCACTTCCTACAGGCCTCAAAAACCAGGATCACCATAAAGACACACCTTTTTTGTAGGACCTAGAACAATCCAGAACATTGATTTCTTTCTTCTCTGTTGGTTACAACCTTAAGAGAGAAGATAAATACACAGAGCTAACAGTGGCTCACACAGGAAGGCGTAGGACTTACAGCAGGCTGACTCTAGATGATGACAGTTAGTACCAATATACTGTTCCACCCTCTTCTGCTGTATCTTCTGCTGGCAGCATTCATAATGCTTTCAGTATAACATTGCAAAATGTTATTTTGCAGAAACATGACTCTGCAGGGAAAAAAAGAACAGTTGCTGCAATGTCTTTCTTCTAAAGTCAGTAATTATAATGGAAAGTCCAATTATTTAATATGATCAGGACAGAAATCCTTCAGCTCTGAAGGACTGACATCTGCCCAGTCCTATGACATGAAGGATGATCCTGATCTTTCAAAAAATATCTCTTCATCTGCCTCCTCTCCTGTCCCATCAAACCACTGAGCTATTCCCAAACACTTGTACAAACAGGAAGAGGAAACTGAACTGATACTAACATCCTCATCTTCAAATATGAGGTAGCTCCTTGTGCTCCCTTTTGAGTCTTGATGAAGTACAAAACATAACAACACACAAAAGCTCTGCTTAACCTTAATTCTTAACATTTAAGTTTAATTTATAGCTTACTTCAAAGTAGCTCAAGCAAAGGGATCTTACTCCAGAACTTTGAATTTTTATCTACACAAGATTTTAAAAGCTGTAATTTCTGATTTCAGCAAAATATTTTAGTTCTTCTGTATACTGTGCCCTCTTTCTAAAAATAATCTTAGTTTCCTGTCTTAAAAATCTGTCTGTCTTCAGTCACAGAAGGAGGATGATTTGGAAAATTTTTCTTCTATTCATCTGATAATTCCATAAGTGCTAGAGGGCAACAAGTAATAGTGCCACTCTTCATAATAATTTTGATTATATCAGCATCCTATGAACTAAAAATTAACAATAATGCAGATCATAATGTACCCTATTAACCAAAAAAACATGCTACCTTTATACATGTCCAGGATGGGACATTGCTAAACAGGATGGGTCAGGGAAGGAAAGACAACTCAGGTTTAGCCTGGTCAAGAAACACTTATTGAAATTGGGCACAGTTGTGCTTTTTTCTAACAGATACACCACTCCTCAGACCAGAAACATGATATTGTGTCAACATTTGGCTTTGTTAACTGCATTTGAAGACAGCTTTGTGATTACAGAAACTATCCTGGAATAATATCGGCTCATAAGCATCTCCTAACAGTGTCTCAGTCCTCTCCTTTCACAGCTAGCTTTCTCTTGACCTACTGGCGTGCCTGGTTTTATGTACATTGGTAGAATTGTCTGGCTGTTCACACCCAAATCACCCAGAATGAGCCTTTTTTTTCCCCTGTAGCATCTTAATTAGCTTGTCAAGAACACGCCCAAGTGGGAACCTGCAATGCAAAACTGCAATGAAAGAGCCCGTTGCAGAGATCTGGTTCCCCTAAAATGCAAAATGTCAGAACAGACTCCTGCAGTCTCTTACATGAATCTCTCTCTTTTGTTGAGGTACTTGGATATCGGAAATCAAGAACGTTAATTCTTCCTACAGATACAGAATATAAAGATGTGCTGACAGCAGAGATGTCAAAGACAAAAATCCTTCCTTTCACTCAGACAATTATTTTTAGTAATAGCATGTTCTTTTATGGATTTTTGTACCTCGTTCATGACAACAACTGGAAAACAGTGAGAAATGCACAAAGCAAGCCACAAGCAATGCTGAGGGCTGACAGAGTCCCAAGAATTTGGGGAGCACAATACAGAGCTACATGTTTGTAGCTTCCTCTTGCTTGTTCTATCAACAAGGCAAGCACCCAAAGAACATTTTCAAAAGTTTCCATTAACGTGAGGTTTCTGAGCTTCGCAACCATTGAGCTCTTCCACAAAGCTACAACGTGTAGCTACACTAGCAGAGGATGCTGCAGAGCACCTGGCATAACAGTCTCCTGCCCTTTGTTACCCGAATGTGTGTGCCCGAGGTGAGAAACCTAACTCCACAGCATGGTTTTCATTCTTACAGGCAGTGAGCATCCTTCCAAGCGATGCCAATGAAAGATGAGGGATTTACATCTTTAAAAACAGGATGAACAATTAATGCCTATGTTAACGTGTTCAAGTTTTTACAAGCTGGAGCCTGAATATTTGTAATCTAATGACAAATGTAAAAAATTAGACATGGAATTTGACATTTTATCTTTATCACATAGATCTAATACATAGACTATAAGTTCTTGTATTTCGCATATATATCATATATCTGAGATATACTTTGAAAAATACAGCCAGATCCTTTGCCAGATATTGAACTGCTCTCTTCAGCTGCTTTTAATTTTTGGAACCTCTTTAAAATGTGCAGATTAGCTCTCTTCTAAATACTTTAGCCAGTCATAAATATTCAGCATTATAAAGAACAGCAAGGTCAAATTCTTGCTTTCCATAACAGTTTACTCTTTCCACAACGTTTTATGAAGTATTTTGTGAAAATCAAGCATCTCGCAATATCATTAAATATCAACTCTTTGCCTGCTTTTTTTAGATTAAAACACACAGATTGAGATTTATGCAAGTGATGAAAGGAAACGTGCAATGTTGAAGAGTTGCCTCCTTAGTTTGAAAAAGTCTGGAAAAGTTTTGTTGAAAGCACATATACCAACACAAAAGTTTTATGTAATGTCTCCAAGAAGCATACTATCTTCCTGAATAAATCAAAAGGAAACCCATAACTGTATTAGTTACATATGTAGTTAAGACCACACCCAACTAGTTCATATCTCGTGACTGACTCTACATTAATCGTTGCACCCCTCCCTTATACTGGTCTGGTGATACAAGGAGAAAAGGCAAGTCCCCATATTCCCTTACTTTCCTGTAACCTGCCTGTGCTATCAAGACTCAGTTGGAGGAGGAGAAATAAGAGATAAAGAAAATATGATTAGGGGGTTAAGAAGTCAACTCCAGGGGAGAAGGCCTGGAAGGCACGCAATGTGCTGCGTCCTAAAGATGAAACATTTGCTTTTCAAAGCAGTTGAGGAGAATGAGCTTCCAACAATGACAAGAGAACCTAGAGATCCATTAGGACCCAGAGTTCAACTAGATGAAAGAAAAATCCCACGCATTTCTATCAGCACTTCCATCTAAACAGAATATATTGGAAATGTCTTTAGAGTCAAACTCCTTGCCATTTGCCTAATGCACCGATTAACTGATATTTTCTTTGAATTATTTGTTTTGCAATCTTTTTATTATTTAAATCAAGCTGAATGATTACATGTTATAAAAAACTAAAGATAATGGGAGCAGTAATATTAATTTTCCACTGGGTTAAGGACTGGACAAACGTTACAAACGTTTCATTGATACAAGGATTGTTTGGTTTGACAGAATTATTTTCAGATTCAAAAAGTACCCATTCCTTCTGAAAAAGCAAAATTAGTGCTATATGGCATATTGTGTAATCATATCCTCATCACATAGCAGGCAATGAGGAACATACATTCTAGATACTAAAATCCAGAAAAGACTCTCAAATGTGTGGGAACATTTTTGTGCTAAGAAGTATGGTTCCAAAAAATTCAAGAATCCAGATATGTCTCAGGTTTTTTTTCAAGACTCAGTTTACCAAGAATCATACTATGTCCAGAATATTACTGAGCATCAAGACATCTAGTGAGTGAAAAATATATTGCCAGTAAAATTACTTTACATTATGTAAAAGTGTTGGGTTTAGTTATTAGATATAAGAAGTCTATGGGAGCATTGCTAGAGGAGTATCACTACTATATGATTTTTTACTGTACACTTACAATTCTTAAAGTTCCCAGGAAAATAAATGAGTGGAAAGATGCTCCATCAAAACCCCCCTGTGTGGGTTCTCTGACACCTGACTGTATTCATATACTGCATTCCACTCTGGGCAATGAAAGGAAAAACTCAAGTTCCACTAAGAAAGGCATATCTCCAGTGGTGCTTTTGCAACTGCCATTTCCACTTCTGCTAAAATGGCTGAGACAAATCCTTTAATCTGTGTCTCTGGATGTTGTTTAAGGTATTATTCAGTAATTTTTCTTATCTTGGGGGCTTTTAGCATTGCAATGCTCTGGTCTTTTATCAGGTTCTTGCCTTCATAAAGACATAGTACCATAAGCACTCAGAGAAATAACTTACTGGTTTTGCCAATAGTGCAGGTTTGGCATTAAGTCCTACCCATCAAACAGATACCTGGCATATTTATCACTATAGACCATATTTATTTGAATTAAAATTCAGAAACTGTGATGAAGCACATGGCATAGAAGGCCTGAAACCTCCTTTCTTTTTAAAGGAAACACGAGTTTTCCATAACTGGATTGACATAAAGAACTATGACAAAAACCTGGAATGACTTAATTCCTGAATCAATAAAAGGATCAAGCTCATTATTTTCCCTATGGGCCTGGCAAACACAGTTCAAGCAATCTACCATCATCAGCTTCAAATACATCAGAATTGTTTCTTGGGCATCATAAAATAAAGAGACAGCAAATTAGTTCAGAGAGCAGAACCCCTGACATTCTGCCAGGAAACCGTGTATGGAAGAATACATAAGGAAGATGTAATGCCGACACATAAATCACATTTGAGAAACAGAATGTACTCTTTCAAATTGAAGCTGAATTATCAAATAATCATAACCAAAAATGGAGATAAAAATTTAAAAAAAATCAAGGTATTCTAACAGGTTCAGTTTAAATTGCAAGGGTTGGTAATGATGAGAAACATTCAAATTCCTTGAAAATGGAAATTAGGTCAGATTCTCTTATTTACATAATTTTCTTTATCAATTCTTTTTTTTTTAAATTTAATCTAAGCAAATTCATATTCACCTTTATACTCAATAAATAGCATACATTGGATATACACTGCATCTATATTTGTATCCCTATGTATCTTCCATAAAGAAAAAATGTTGTTTAAAAAAGGAGCACTAAGACGGGATTTTTTTTATTTTTTCCCCTCGGGAACTTGAGAAAAAAAAATCTTTTCCAACCACACTGTTACAATCCCTGTTACATTTGAGACTGACTACATTAGTAGGGCAGGAAAAGCTTAGTGGGAATTTCTGTTTGTCAGAACCCCTTGAAAACAGACCCCTCAGTCTTTACTCCTACATTTTATGCAGCGGTCTGCTGAGATGGAGACATTGGCTGGCCTTTTTGCTAGGTCAGACATCCTTGACCTACTAAACTGCTTAGGTTTTAATTGCTTAGGTTTAATTGCTGACGTTTGACCTGATATTTTCAGATTTTTTGGTATGTGAACTTTGCTTTTTGTGATGTTGTGAGAAAATTTTGGATTGAAAGAAAAGGGAATCCTGTAAATCTTGAGTTCAGAGTGACTTCAGTTATCTATGAGAGTTTCTTCTTCACATTGATTAGGATTCCATCATTAGTTATGGTTACATAACAAATTACTTTTGACAAATCTCTTGCATCACAATGCAGCCAGAGGCTCCTAAACCAGGATTTCTCAGACATTTCCAATCATTTCACTAGTTGCAGCATGTCTGGATTTTTAAAGGTGTTCGCACAGCTGCAGGAAAGCACTAGGAAATGCATAGGTAATCCAGAAGGAATGGTGAGTAGCAGTCCTAGCGACAGTGAACACAAAAGTAAGGGTTATATACTAGATATTTTACTGCTGCTGTCAAAGAATATTTTTTTTAAGTAGGTTAATTAGGTTTCATAAAAACCCTTATGTTTTTTCACATATCATGATTCTCAATACTGCAATATCATTACTAAACTGTATGCTGAGAATTTATACATATCATCAGCTAACTATCTCATCATCACAACTACACAAGCTTCGGAAGTCTCATGTAGGTTTCTTCATAAAAATAATCTTACAGACTCATCTTACAGACAATCTGCAGGGTGTTCAATTTTACAGAGTAAATAGGAGTATTATTTTTTGCTTTTCTTTTTTTTGTTGCGTTTCTTGCAACATATAATGCTGCTAGGCACCAGATGCACAACCCATACTCTTCATTTATTTGTGATACATTTGGGTTCTGCTCAGAGTGATGCTGGCAACTCCATAAGGACTGAGGCCATACAGACTGCTAGCAACTCTTCCGTCCTACCAGAAACCTACACAATCATATTGTGTCCCGAGGGAACTGGCGGATGAAGTTGCTAAGCCGCTATCCATCATATTTGAGAAGTCATGGCAGTCCGGTGAAGTTCCCACTGACTGGAAAAGGGGAAATATAACCCCCATTTTTAAAAAGGGAAAAAAGGAAGACCTGGGGAACTGCAGGCCAGTCAGTCTCACTTCTGTGCCTGGGAAGATCATGGAACAGATCCTCCTGGAAGCTATGCTAAGGCACATGGAGGACAGGGAGGTGGTTTGAGACAGCCAGCATGGCTTCACCAAGGGCAAGTCCTGCCTGACCAACCTAGTGGCCTTCTATGAGTGACTACATCAGTGGACACGGGAAGGGCTACCGATGACATCTATCTGGACCCCTGTAAAGCCTTTGACATGGTCCCCCACAACATCCTTCTCTCTAAACTGGAGAGGTATGGATTTGATGGGTGGACTGTGGTGGATGAGGAATTGGTTGGATGGATGCATCCAGAGGGTAGTGGTCAACAGCGCAATATCCAGATGAAGATCGGTAACGAGTCGTGCCCCTCAGGGGCCCGTATTGGCCCCAGTACTGTTTAATATCTTCATCAATGACATAGACAGTGGGATCGAGGGCACCCTCAGCAAGCTTGCAGATGACACCAAGCTGAGTGGTGCGGTTGACACACCTGAGGGACGGGATGCCACCCAGAGGGACCTAGGCAAGCTCGAGAAGTGGGCCCGTGTGAACCTCATGAGGTTCAACAAGACCAAGTGCAAGGTCCTGCACCTGGGTCAGGGCAACCCCTGGTATCAACACAGGCTGGGGGAGGAAGGGACTAAGAGCAGCCCTGCCGAGAAGGACTTGGGGGTACTGGTGGATGAAAAGCTGGACATGGGCCGACAATGTGTGCTCGCAGCCCAGAAGGCCAACCGTATCCTGGACTGCATCACCATCAGTGTGACCAGCAGGTCCAGGGAGGTGATTCTGCCCCTCTGCTCTGCTGAGAGCCCACCTGCAGTGCTGTGTCCAGCTCTGGAGCACTCAGCACAAGAAAGACGTGGACCTGTTGGAGCGGGTCCAGAGGAGGGCCACGAAAATGATGAGGCTTCTTCATAGCCTCTCCTATGAAGAAAGGGGAGACGTTATTGCAGCCTATCAGTACTTAAAGGGGGCTTATAAGATGGGGATAAACTTTTTAGCAGGGCCTGTTGGGACAGGACAAGGGGGGAATGGTTTTAAACTAAAAGAAGTTAGATTTAGACTAGATATAAGGAGACATTTTTCACAATGAGGGTGGTGAAACCCTGGACCAGGTTGCCTAGAGAGGTGGTAGATGCCCCATCCCTGGAAACATTCATGTCAGGTTGGACGGGGCTCTGAGCAACCTGATCTGCTTGAAGATGTCCCTGCCCATGGCAGGGGGGTTGGACTAGGTGACCTTTCGAGGTCCCTTCCAACCCAAACTATTCTATGATTCTATGCTTACCAAAAGGCATGAATTAATTCTCAGTAAATTATTGGCTTACAAATCACAACACTAAGCTTTCTCTGTTTTCATAGTATTTTGTGGTGGTTTTTTTTTTTTTTTTTAATGAAAGTGAGATTATCATTCAATCCAGGATTTTAATGAAAAAATACCAAATACAAGACTTGGAATAAAGCTGTGACAGTGACAACAATAATAGACACAGTTTATCTCAAGACACAGCTAATGCTACAAAAGCTGTGAACTGAAATGGCACAGATAGGATAAACCTGACCAAGCAGCAGAGACCTGCACAGTAGATACCCTCCAAGATAGCAGTTATATACAATGGAAAGAAACACACACTTCTAGAGTTTAATATGCCTTTCTCAAAGACCATTGCTGCACCCTCAGCTGCACCTCATTGATATAAAAGAACATAGTGGGAGTAGTTTACTAGGTAGGTGTCTAAAGTTAGGTGAGATGAAACTTGAACCCAAGTGACTTTCGCTTTTCCTTTGTCTCCAATTATTTGAGATAAATTTTAGGAAAGGTATATCTGGTTTAAACTGATGAGCAATTTCTCAAAATTCGCCCACTTTGAGGCATATCAAAAGTTGATCACCTAAGGAAAAAAACAGCACTTAAAACCACTCTTGAAAGTACACAGCACTGCGACCAATTCTTGATGTTGCAAATCAAGTTGCATTTGAAATCTGTGACACAGACTTTCATCCCTCCCCTCCCTTCTCCAGTAACAGGAAGAACTTGTCTTTCCAAAAAGCTGGATTCTAAACTATGCCTCAGGCTGCAGTGAGTCAAGGTTTCACATGGGATTGGTTGAGTGGTTGTTTCTTTTTTGCCTTGTGGTTTTTGTTTTTTCTTCCCCTAAAAAACTACCAAAGGGATTTGGGGTGGACTTAAAGTGTAGAAAAGTTACCATGTTTTATAACTGGTAAGAGAGAGGAAAACTTTTACTAAGTAATAACTGCTCTGTACACAGTACTTACTTGTGCAGTATTGGACATTACAATTGGTTATAATTTCCTTTATTGCCAAAGGTTTTTTTGTTGTTTTTTCTTTTCTTTTTTTTTTTTCTTTCTTGAAAGGGCAAGCACTTCTGGCTTATAATGTTAGTTCCAGACATTCTTTGAGCTTGGTTTATGCTCTACCAGTAAGCTTTTATTATATTTTTTAGATTTTTAAAGAGGTCATATTGCCAAAGTGTATTTAGTTGCCTAGCAGAGCATGCCTTTAACTCATAATCAAGAACAACAACGTGGCAGCAAAGATAGAAACAAAATTAAAACAAAGTTGTGGAAAACTTGTAGTGATCTGGTTTCTAGATAATATTTAATTGCATCTGTTTGAGACACTGCCTTTTATAACAATGGATCATCAGTGCAGTTAAAGTAATACTGTACATGCTAGCCACTACAAAAAAGCCAGACAATTGAAAGTCTCCCTTATCACTCAGCTATTCAGTGTAACCGAGCCTCCTACACCCTGTTTCATATGTGTGTTTTACCTGGCAATCAAAACTGCTAATTTATGAAAGCTAGTAGCTTTCAGACATGCTCTAACTTTGGCAGAGAGAAGTTACTTAGCTTGTCCTAGATCTAACAAAGAGTCAGAGGCAGTCAGATATATAACTCAGGAGTTTTAAATCAAGTTCTTTGATTTCATCACAAGGCAGCATTCTTTACCCACTATATATTGTCTCAATGTTAATTAAAGAGTATACTGTGTAATTCTACAAACTATACACAGCTAGACAAGAATTATTTTTTGAGATCATGATTCAAAAGCTTATGAATATTCATTTTACTTCCCTTTTGTGTTAAGAAACCGAAGCAACACTAAAACTTAGCCAAATGTTTTTCATATATATAAAAATACACATATTATATATATTAAGAGTCCAAGAGAAGTACATTTGAAATCTTTATGCAAATAAAAATATAATTTCATACATGTTTCTACTCTTGAAAAAGTCCCAAGACAAAACAGAACAAAAATGCTTCATAGTATTAGAAGGAAGAAGAAAACAAACCCCTGGATACACTTTGTAGATAGTATCATTAACTTGTGAGGTGTGTCTTTTGTTTACCAGTGATTTGCTCTAGAAAGTCTAGATTGCAAACTCTTTTTATATAGGACTTAAACATCATTTACAATTGAATATGTTCAAAATTAAAAGGAAACAGTAGCACAGTATTGCAATACTTGTATTACAAATCAAGTCAAAATGCTAATTAATCCTGTTTCTCTTCCTAGCTAGCCTCTCTGTTGACCACACAGGGAAACACAAGTTGCAGTGCATGAATATGAGTCACCATCCATGCATTCATATCCTGCCAATGAGCTGCAGCAAAACCTTAACTGTAACTTAAATGCTAAGGGATACAGTTGTAAAAATAATTAGGGTTTTAGCATCAGTAGAGGAACTACATTTTCCCATCTCAATCCTTTCCGCAAAATATCATTCAAATTGCATCCAAACCCAAGCTAAAACTGTCCTTATCAAGACCAAAAGCCTAAAATATTGTTCACTCAACATTAAACTTTTGACATAAAACAATTTGTATTTGTTAATATAAATAAAATAAGACGATTAAAAGAGATTTTTCACAAAACTTCTGAAAAAAAATCAAACCACTTTATTTCCTGACAGTTAACACTTACCAGTGACTTCCATTCATTTCTCCCATGCGTATTCAGGTGAGTGACCTAGTGGCCAAATAACAATACATTACCTGGAGATGTTTAATCCCTTCTGCTGGAATATATAAGTAAAAGTTCATGGATCAGAGATTGAAACTCACATATCTTATTTTCTAGGCCAGTGGCTTCGGAATTATTATTACTTGTAAGTTATTCTATAAAAAACACAACAGTTTCAACAGCAATATCTGAGGGAGGTCAAATTTTGTAAATTTATTGGCAAGGACAGTAAATTAACGATAAATCACCATTCAAAACACTGAACTAGACATGAAGTAGATGAATATTTTAAGTGACTATACCAAACATTTGAACTGCTTTACAAGAAGATTATGCTTTAAAAGTATCAAAGGCTTAAGGCTAAGTTGGAAGGTGCAATGCCACTTTTCAATGGTTTTAAAAGGCATAATGTTGAAGCTTAGTTGCCTTACTCCTGTTTAAGCATTTTAATCCTGAAATATTATACCTCTGAAGCAGCCTTAGAAGAACCCTAACAATTTTATGTATGAGCAACACACCCAGACCACCTGAAATAACAAATAAGTAGGAAATTTTTTTCAACTATTTGTTTGTGTTGGAATCTCATGAAACATGACCAGACATCCACTACATTCAGGAGATTACATAAAATCTCACCAATTTTCAAAGTTGTTCATCTTAAGCAATATGGAAGTGAAAATATTTCCATGGTTAGCATTCAAGCATGGACTTTACAAATAGTTCAATAACAACTTTGGCCTAAAAAACAAGATGACAAAAATAAAAAAGGAAAAAAGAAAAAGAGAAAAAACCATCAGCAACACCTGGATCCTAGAGTTTCTTCAAATTATAGTTCCTGTAACTTCTTGTATTACTAGCAGATTAAACCAGTACGAGAACACTTTCCTTGCTAAATTCATTGGGGTCATATTATCCACTTGCCCTACACCAAGAAACTTGGTACAGTTAAACAGACTTACCCTCCCATTTTCTTTCCTGAGGAGTACAAGGATTTGAATATGAAACAGTACTAAGTTCTGGAAAGCCATCTGAGATTGAAGTACACGCAGGAAACAAGGACGTTTCATACAGTTTATGTCAGCTGCAATAGCCTGGAACATTACAAACAAGTGCTAGCCAAAAGCTTTAATGTTCAACCCTATATCAATGCAGCAGTTTTGGCACTTAGCTTAATAAATATCGCACTGTCTGAATTCTGCTGATGAGGGTACTTCTAGCTGTTGTCATTCACACTTGGCTCGGGATAAATTTGATACACCTCTGACAAACTGTGCATAGGGTGACAGAGAAAAAAATGCTGGATGAGCACAATAACTCATTTGTTCCAGTTCAAAATTGCGTACATTTCTATGTCATGTGAAATAAATAATGCAACATAGGTACCACATTCTGCCCATTCACAGCTGCAGCCTCAGTTGCCATCTGCCTTTCATCTGTTTCCTGCAACCCTGGCAGTTACATCTGGTCTGGAAATTGTTTTTGCAAACTTCCCATGTCTTTTTATACATTGTCATTGCCTAACTCAACATGCTGTGAGCTATGCTCAACTGGAACAGACATCCTATCACACAGAGAGGGAAATCACTTCTGAACAGCTGAAACAAAACCATTGGTGTTAGCCCTTTAAACTACTGCACTCACTTAGCAAGAACAACACAAGAATTCCTGGGACCCATCCTCCATAACTTGATCACAGTTTTGTTAGCAAAGGCTGAAGCATGGATTTATATTGGTATCTTTGAAGAGCTCTTTGAACTCAGGCATACCACAGTCATCTCGCTTTCCTCCTGGGTACTGACAAATATTCTGCATAGCTTTCAGTAACTGTTATTTAAAGATGGATGCACACGTGCCAATGTAACGGGAAAACTGAAGAGCTTTCTTCTTACCCTGATCAACATCTTACCAAAAAGGACCTATACATTATGGAATTCATACTTGTACATCCATATATGACGGCACTGTATAATAAAACTTGTAGGGGTTTTTTGGTTTTAGTCTGATTCAAGTTACGGAGAAAATATTCTAGCATCTATTAACATTTTGGCATTGCTGGATTACTTATAAACAACTTGTTGCCTTAATCCCAAAACACACAACCTTTCATTGTTGAAACAAATTACCTGTGAAAGTCAAAGACCCATCTTCCACAGAACCTATACACAAAACACCTATTATGATATTTATCTCGCTGGGTTAACCACTTATCGTTGTTTAGTGCTAATAATACTGAAATAATTTCAGTAGTGACTTCAGTAAAAGAAACCAAAGTCCGAGTCCTTTGTAACTATATCATTAACATAATTGAATCCCTTGCATCTGGCCACAGCATAGTTCAATAGATTCTGATAATAAGAGCTTCAAGTATCTCACTTTTCAAATCACCCACCCTGCCAATTTTCTGTAAATACAAATTTTCCTGTGAATTAAATATTTCAGTTAGACCAAGCAAACATTTAAGTCCATATAGTAGGAAAAGTCTTCACATTTTGCAAATACTCTCATTTAACTACAGTTTTAGAGAATTGTCTAATAGGTCATTATAAAATGAATTACATGTGTGAAAACATGGATGTATATGAACTGGAGGCTATGCTAACTGAATAGGTTTTAGGTCCTAGGCCTCAAATCCAGGAAAGTGTGACTGCTTTAGCCCTGCTTTATCAATGATCTCCCTAACACATTTTAAGTTAATCACGTGTTTATACGCTTTACTAGATCGTGGTGCTCAGATTCTCTTTTTGTTCCCGAGTTTAAACACAGCTCATGATGTTGCCCAGGGGACAGCAGTCTGGAACACTCACCTTTTGACCACAGCAATAAAATGTGAAATCGTCCATATTTACTCACAAAAATCTCCCAGTGAAAATTATATCAGGACTGCTGACTGCTCTTCATTCTAGTTTTCAAAATGATAAATTAAGAAATTAATTTTACAATTAAACATGACACTGACAAGGACATTATTAGAATCTGATGCAATTACTGGGTTCAAGTGAAGCCTTGGCTCCAGACCAGAACCAGTAACAAAACTTCCAACAGCAAAGTTGCCTTATGTTACATTAACCGGACTACTTCCTAAGAATGCAAGGCTGCCTACAATAACAATGACCTCTTACTCATCATATGCGCTTCTATGACTTCCTGTGATCCACTTTGCTGCTTGCAGACTTTCAACCCTGAAACATCTGTGTGAAGGTCCACTGTCAATTACTGGAAAGTCATGCTACTTTACGGAGCAACTACACAGTAATTTTCAAAACCAGTAAAAGCTCATAGGAGATGTAATCCTTCACAGTGAAGTTGAATGTGGCACTCTATTTATGACTGATGGAGAGGAGGAAAGGTGTAAATCCTAGAAGGATGCAGCAGCCAGGATTTTGAAGTGGTCTATGAATTCTTACAGAAGTTCTGCAAAAACAAGGGGATGAAAATAAGCTGAGGTCGAGTCTCATATTATTTTAGCAGCATTGACATCAAGATGCAAGATCTTGGATTGTTTCTAGTGAGTAATTCGAGATTCTGCAACTTGATCTACTGTGAAATTTCATGAGCAGAGAAACCCAGGAGAGAACTTAATAAGAGACTACAGAATGCTGTTTAAGCTACAACAAAGTGTTAAGATTTTATCTTTCTAACATCTGAGAAAGAATGGTGTCAATTAATTATTTGCTGCAACAGCATGAAATTATAGCTTTCTGTAGCGTACAATCTTAAATTACGCTACAAGGCCAGACCATTTTATTGTGTGGTTGATATCCTGTTGGAAAAAATCCAAACAATATTTCTCGTCTTTGCTCAGCAAAACCATTATGTTGATTGAATCGGAGCCAATATGTACACTCATGAACTATCTTGCCTTAACCTTATTTGTAATTTAGTTAGGACGGAACTGCATTTACTATGCTATAGATAAGCTACAGCAAGGGCCTCATCTTAAAGCTGCTATTTTAGGGGTTCTAAGTCCACTTAAAGCTGGCTGTCTCCAAATGAAATGTTGTTCTGATTCTGAACACAAAGATAAACCTTTCCACAGAAAATTTGGTGAAGGAAGAATAACACTGTCTTTGGTTGGGAGAAAAAAAGAATAATGGCTTTAGATATTTATTAGTACTTTCCAAAATCTCTAAACTAGAATTCCAGTAAATACTCGGTTCGATTATTCTGGCCGAGGCATCTGAAAGAAAACTACTAGACTTCAACACTTACTGCTATATTCCCATTCCTGAACCAAATACACATTTAAGATTTATTTAGCCCTCCGCCCTGGGTGCAGACATGCAATCCTGAAGGACAACTCTATTTGGGTTAGCATAGGAACCCCTGTTAAATTGCTGTCACTGTCCAAGCCAACAGAAACCTTGTCAATGATGTGTTACAGCAGAATTGAGCCATAGATTCTTTCATACTCTGTTAATATAAATACTATCAATGTCTATCTTCATACGATAGGCCATTTTATGTTACTACAAGCAAATAAATCCTAAAACAAACACAAAGTTGTAAATATACACCCAGGTAATTATGTCAACACACCTTACTGGTAGCCACATGCTATTTCAGAAAAACTGTTAGAGAAAATACTGACATGATAGTATATGGCTCTTCAACTAAATCAGAGTCCCAAGAAACATCTGTAAGCTAATCCAAAATGAATCATTTACATTACAGTAAAATGCTGTCCCTTCATCTGAACAGTAATGAGCATCTGGTCAGCTTACACAATTGTCAAACTTCTGACTCTCAGAAGACATCTCCACATGGCAAGGTCAGCTGGAGAGATTAACTAATCCATTAATCCACTAGTTTCATACCAATCCATCGCGGAAGTCCTTATAGAAAAAGATGGGCACAGAGTTCTACATCCTGAAGATAATGTGCAGACTTCTTCTGCGAAGCCCATGTTCTCCTACTTAACAGAAACACAGTTTGACACTCCACATATTTTATGGAGTCCAGACTTCTCCTAAGTGTGTATAGTAAAATTAATATCAAATAAACACACAGAAGAGAATAGTGCATGAACCATTAAAATTATTTTCTGCCTTAGAAAAAAAAAAAACAATCTACAGTGAACCAAAAGCTTTACATACTTTAGAATATGGAAATAAACAGCATTAAGAGAACATTCTAGTAAGTCATGGCAGTGGCTTTGCTAGGAGTTTTTAACGTCTTTCATGAGAGCTGTGTTAGGTGTCTTTGTTTTATTTATGTATTAGAATAAATAGGAAAATAAACTGTCAAATAAATACAGCATTAAAAATTAAGTTTTTATTCTGTATGCTGTATAATAAATATTAGACTGCAGAAAGTCAGATACTCCTAACAGACATTCATTAACTAATGTTAATTAGTAAATGAACAGACTTCTGTGCTGAGGGCTCCAGAGCTGGATGCAGTACTCCAGGTGGGGTCTCACCAGAGCAGAGGTCTGTGACAGGTTGGTCTGCTCGAATCCCTTAATCATCTTTGTGGCCCTTCACTGAGCTTGCTCTAGTATGTCCATGCCACTCTCTTAATGGGGTGCCCAGGACTGGGCATAGCACTCCAGATGTGGTCTCAAACAGCGCTGAGTACAGGGGATCGCTTCCCTCAACTTGCTGGGCAAAGCTCTTTCTCATTCAGCCCCGGAGGCTGCTGGCCGCCTTTGCCGCGTCCATCACCTTTCTAGGTGACTGAGGTGAGGTTGACTGGCCTGTAGTTCTCTAGACCCACTTTCTTGCCCTTCTTGAAGATAGGATTGACATTTGCTTTCTTCTAGTCCTCAGGAACCTCCCCTGATCGCCACAACCTCTCAAAGATAATTGAGAGTACCCTTACAATGATATTTGCCACCTCCCTCAGCATTCACAGGTGCACCCTATCAGATCCCATAGACTGTCCAGTTTGTGTAGATATTCCCTAAACTGATCCTCCTCCACCAAGGTTGTCTTCCTTGCTCCAGATTTTCCCACTGGACTCTGGGATCTGTGATTGCTGAAGTCAATCAGTAGATTGCCAGAAAAAAAAATAAAAGAAGTGAAGAAGGCATTTTTCTGTGTCCATTGTCTCCAAGCCCCTGCCCCATGTGGCAGTGGGCCCACATTTGTCCTAATTTCCCTTTTGCTGATGATACACCTACAGAAGCCCTTCTTGTTGCCCTTCACATCCCTTGCTAGGTTCAACTCCAGATAGGCTTTGCCTTTCCTAATCCCATCCCTGCACACTTGGACAGTGTTTCTATATTCCGCCCAAGTCACCTGTTCTTGGTGCCCCTTCTTGTACACTTCCCTTTTGTATTTAATTTTAGTCAGGGGTTCCTTGTTCATCTACATAGGCTTTCTGCCACTCCTGCTTGACTTTCTGCTCATTGGGATGGACCATCCTTGAGCTTGGAGGAAGCAATCCTTGAAAACCACCAGGTCTCCTAGACCCCTCTTCTCTCCATGACCATATTCCATGGGATTTTTCCAAGCCAGTTCCCGAACAGGACAAAATCTACTCTCCTGAAGTTCAGGCTTGTGATCCTGCTATTTGTTCCCTCTTCTCAGGATCCGGAACTCCACCATCCCATGGTCACTGCAGGCAAAGCTGCCCCCAGCCTTCACGTCCCTGACCAGTTCTCCCTTGTTTGTACACATCCGGTCCAGCAAAGAGCTTCCCTTGCCAGCTCCTCTACCAGCTGTGTTAGGATGTTCAGGAAGTTACCAATGCCCTCCAGAAACTCCCTTGACTGCTTGCACCTTGCTGTGTTGCCCTTTCAGCTGATTTCAGGGTGGTTTAAGTCTCCCTATGAGACCAGGGCCTGCAAGCGTAACGCTTCTTCCAACTGCCTGAAGAATGCCACACACTTCTTCCTGATCAGGTGGTCTGTTGCAGATCCCCACCACAACATTGCCCACTTTGGTCTCCCTTTTCAATCTTAACTCATTAGGTCTCAGCAGGCTGATCGTCAGTCCTTGGGCAAAACTTCATGCATTCCTCCTGCTCTCTCCCCTCCTCGCCATCCCAGCCTGTGCTTCCTAAAGAGCCTGTATCCACCCACTGCAGCACTCCAGCGATGTAAGCTATCCCACTACATCTCTGTGATCCCAATGACATATAGCCCTGCAACTGCACACAGGCCTTGAATTCCTTCCGCATTAACCCAAGAATTGTTTTAAAGTCTGTTAAAATTAGCATCTTTAAAATAACTCAGTAATACTATTGCCCAAAAGAATAATCACATACACAAAAGAACTCCTTCAACAACAAAAAAGGAGGAAAGGAAGAAACAATCCTGTGCATTTTATTGATATTGAGATACAGTCCCATTACAATTGGCTAAATATGACTTTTTTTTTTTTTAAAACTAAAACACAACATATAAAAAAAACATCTAAAAAAGCTGATAGGTCAGTTAGCTGTAAATACAAAACCTGTTCACAAAAATAGAAAAAAAAGCAGCCTGTTTTGGACATATAACTAGATGTGACTTCATATTTATGGCCCAGATCACTCATAAGAACAGTTTTGTTTTCTGTACTGTAACTGTTTTCTACAAAAGGATCCAATACAAGGGTTGTTCTTGGGCTTATAAATTACCATAGGCGAAGATGCATGTGACTGACAAGATACAGGTCGCTTACTCTTCTTCATGGTAAGAACATTGTCTTCCTTTGGAGGAGGCACATGTACAGGTTTCCAAGGAATGGGGTTACAATATGCTGGAGCTGGATACGAATTTCCAACAGCACACCCTAAAACATTTAGAAAATACACATAACTAAAAATGAATATTACACTACAAGCTTTACAATGCAAGCACTTATAATAGTCATCTGGACTAACAAAGACACAACAGCATCTTCAGAGGAAGACAGCACAGACACATCACAAATTTAAATGACTCAAAGTAATAAATTTTCCGCCTTTTTTTTTTTTAACCAATAACTGACATATTCTTCATCACGTCCTAAATAAGCAAGCCCAATGCTGTGTAACATTCAGAACAGTCAGTCCTTTGTATACTTAAAAGCTGTAAATGTCTAAGAATTGACTACTTTGCATTATTTCAAAGCATTTATAAATAAAACTTCCTGTCACCACATATGCAAAGCTCACATATTTTTCCATCTTTGCTTAACTGTTATTCTTCATTTTATTGAGAAGAAAAATACACTAATTATCCACATATACATTAATAATCTGCAATTAATAACCTAGGGCCCATACAGCAACATCAGAAAACCTAAAATGCAACAGAAGGAACTATAGTGAAATTTCAGTGCATACATCATGTGGTTGGGTAAAACAAAGTCTAATATATTCTATTGCATGAACACAACTAGAGTAAAGAAATATTTTTCAAAAAGCACTTAAACAAGTGCTTGCATCTGTGGGGAAGTAATGAAGGTCCAAAAAGCGTATCACCATCTATAAACAGATGTAAGCAAAAGAGCAAAGGTTGTTCACCTGCTTTGTACATTTTCTTAAACATTCAGAGCCTGAAATTTAGGTCCTAAAATAGTTTGTTGCAAATTCAAATAATAACAATGATTTTAATTCTATGAAAAAATAAAGGCAGAAGTGTATATATATTTTAAAGAAAATGTAATTAAGCACTCAAATGTAAAATGCAATACTATTTCTTACTGCTCTTCTGCTTTTGTGCCACGTGGGACAACAAAAAAATACAAAAATAAAGTGAGACTCACAAAACACCACACTATCAGCAGCATTCTCTTTAACACTTCCCTTTAAAATAAAAAAGGTATCAGATTACATAAGCCAAGAAGGTACGATGCAGGTGTAAAGCTAAATGGAAAGGAAATCTTAGCTCAGAACACAGGTGGATTCTCATGTCTCCTTTTCAGACAGGACTTCTGTCAGCCTCTTATTAATCTTTGCATCTCAAAACCCCACCTCTTTTCTAAGGGGGATTCAGGTGCCATAAGTGGCACACATCTTCTTTAACAAAAACACTAACTTTACATGGATGCTAACATAACTCATTTGCTTCACAGGAACCAGTAATTGGCTCTAGTGATTCCTATGCCTGATAAGGAAAATGAGATCAAAATCAGTTATAATTTGGTACGCCACACTATTCTCTCAAATAATATCATTTTCCTCCCAAATAACATGAAGGGCTATGAAAAATGCACAAAGGGTCTCGGAGTAAAAGCTTCTCTGACTTACACCATATGAGATATTCATCCCCATGTGCCAAAGTTAGATACTGGATGAAAATCCTTAAACAGGCTTAATTTTACATTAAAAGATTAGAGAGAAGGAACCACAAACCTAAGTCACTACATACATGTAGAAGTACAAACCTGTAGACTTCCCACGTGGGAAGCCATAACCATTTAAAACAGGGCGTGGTTTATTTCTAGCATTATGTAGCCATTCCTTAAAGATCTTCTCTGATCTTGCTTTCTTCTCCTGTAGCTCAGCTTCCCTTTCTTTTTCTTTTTCCTAAAAACAAGAAAATCTAAGATACTTATAGACAAAGCCCTGTACAATATACACAAAATGGTAAATAAATCTCTTGCAGGTTCCTAGACTGCTGAATATATTTCAAATATGTTTTCAAATACAACTATATTTTCCTCACAGTAGAAAAGTTGCTTTTTTTTTTTTTTTAAATAGGGGGGGTGGGGGGCGCAGAAATCAACCTCTGCATTAATCCACTGTTTCTCTGAGAAAAAGCTCTCAGGAACCTTTTGGAAGTCTACATGTAGAAGATACTCTGAACATAATGGGCAGATGACCAGGGCCTTACCGTGCTGCAGTTAGCCTGAAGAGGCTATTGCACCTGGGGCAGCCATCCGCTCTTCTCACTCACCCATATTCGTACAGCCCCGTATCAGCCATGACTGGGTTACCTCCAAGCCTGAGGCAGGCTTGGGGAGCCATTCATCAAAAGTAAGAGTAAAAACAGTATGTGTAGGCATGGCATTTGAATTTAAATTAAGTTTAATTGATACTGTGAACATGGCTCATAAGAACCTACGTAATGAAGACATGACTAAAAGAATGCATGGGGTTTAAATCTGTCTGATGACTTTCATTTTCTTGGGTTCCAAGGTCCTTGTGCTGTGCATTTTAGAGGCTCAGCAGAGACACAGAATCAGTTTCTTAAGCAGGAAATAAACACCACCAGTACAAAACATTTAAGCATGTTTTAATTATATGGGAAATTTTGAAAGACTGCAAAATTAAGGTCATTAAGGCCTGAAAATTGATCTGATACAGTTTACGGTATTTTAAAGTTAATCCAAATAAATTATTACATGTACTTGTGAAATACTTACAAATGTGTTCTGCACTTTAAGAACAACTGCTGTAATTACACAGGAAATATAGATAAATTCTTCTCACCACAACCCTCCCCCACACTTAGCTACAACAGTAGTGTAGTACTCCTATAATATTACATATTCCACTGAAAAATTATACTGTAATGTTAATTAAATTAAAAAACAACCAATCAGCTTCACAGATAAGATATCTGGTCACACATTTCCTAGTTTTCAGGCATAATCATTACCAATATGTGATATTTCAGAGGAATTCTGGATGATTGAAGCAAGCATAGCCTTATTAGGGCATTTGTTCTAGTGAACTAGAGGACCTCAAAGCCTGTATACTTTAGGAAGCTTACAACAAATAAGAGTCTTCTGAAGCTCACTATAAAAATACATAGGTGATTAATTAATATGAAATAACACTAAAATCAGAACTCCTAGCATCAGATTGGTACAGACAGATATGAAGAAAAACGCTTTTAATTAGAAATATGTGCAAGTAATATAATAGATGATAATATAATGATAATAGTGCTGCTGGGAGAAAAATGCCCAGAATGCTACCTATTTTCTGTCTGGGTCACTCTGCAAAGGACTGAGTAATAAAGGTACACTGTGTGGTTTGCATTTCTCTTTCCCTTATCATATCACAATCATATCATATTAACAAAAATGCGTTAATATGCATCTTGCTTTGCTGATCATAACTCAATGTCTTCAATGCACTAACATTACAACTTTTGAAAGTTTTTTTCATTTACAACACTGCCATTTGATAAATTCTGATCAATTCAATCAACCAATATATTTAATCTAAGTTACAGATTAGGTAACCCCATTCAAATAAATGATTAGGCCTTGGAATAAATGATTCAGGCCTTGGAACAGGCTGCCCAGGGAAGTCGTGGAATCACCATCCCTGGAGGTATTTAAAAGACGTATAGATGAGGTGCGTAGGGACATGGTTTAGTGGGTATGGGGGTGTTGGGTTGACAGTTGGACTCGATGACCTTAGAGGTCTTTTCCAACCTTAATGATTCTATGATTCTATGATTCTATGATTAGTTGATTAATACCTTCTCTTTCTTCTTCTTTTCTGCCTCTTCAGCTCTCTTCTTCTTTAACCATTCTTTATATTTTACTTCGGCCTTTTCTTGTAACTGCATTTTTTCTAGCTCCTTTGTGGCTTTTTCTGCCATTTCTTTGCTCAGCTTTCGTTCCCTTTCCCTTCTTTCCTACATGAAACAGATCGGAGAAACAGAATAGAAATTTTTCAGTATATTTCAATGGGCAATTTTTTTGAGGGATACAGTTAATTTTGTTACATAATTACAAATAAAATTATCATAACCCTGAAAAAAAATCATATTGCAAGCTCTTTGAAGACAGAACCTATTCATCGTTAGGTTCCAGATAAAATAGTTTTAAATATATAAACTTGTCAGAAAACATGATAAAAAAATTTACTTTCAGCAGTCCTTATGCTATTATGTTTACTACTCTGATTTATTTATTCAGACATTTTTTTAAAACACTTCAGACGCTTCTCAATATTTCTAGGGAAGAAATATATGTTGCAATTCTTGACAATGGTGTGTTAGTTTTACTTTTCAGTGAATCCAGAGCAAACTATAGTTCCAAATGGAAGTCAGGCAAACTGCCCCCTTCTAAGAGTCATTGAGATATGCAGATGGTTCAGCACACTTAAGTATAAATTGATATGAAAATAAGAAGTTCACATGAGAATCCAGTTCATGTTTTGTGGTATTCTTTACATTTTTTTACATTCTTTATTTGCATGTGGACTTCTTCTATGAATCAGTTTCAAAAAATTTCCCCTCTTCAGACGATGAAAGGGAAAACGAGAAAACACATTCTAGGGTAGGCAAAAAGCGGTAACCGAGTGTGAAGTGAGATTGCTACCTGTATAATTTGGAAGATACAATACACAGAGGCGTCATTCACTTCTATGTCTTTTCGGTGTGTGTGTATCTAACAGTACACAACAATGTTTTGGGGACCATTCCCTAAGCTAACAAGCACATACTGATGGCCTTTTCTTGATCTGGGGAGGGATTTTCAGCTGAAGACTAACAATAGCTCTCACTTCCTTTCCCTGTAACCTTTATGAAATGTCTGGGATTCTACTGATTCTGTACTACTTCTGCTTAGCTTGCTTAGCTCTGAAGAACCTGTGTACATAGGTAGAGGCAAAAATCTTTACCAGACAAGCTGTGCACATGACTTGGAAGAGAGGCATAAGACTTGAGATCAAACAGTTTCCACTTCATAGAAAAGAACTGCTGAATAAAAATGTTGTTTTTCTTTTAAGAAATCTTCTTCTTGTATGCTCCCCTGCATACTCCTCTTGAAGAAAGGAGATGCGTAGTTTAGCAGGAACTTATGCTGATTCAGAATTATTACAGTTGGCAGTATGGATGTCGAATGCCTAGATCTACAACTGCAAAGTATAATAAACTGGGTCTGTCTTCTTTATGGAAAAGAGGAAAAACACATTTACAAGAAGAGCAGGAATATACTTCCCTTCCCATTTTACCTCTTATATGCACAAAAAGGCAGAAAGCTAGAGCTCCACCCTGCTCCCCCAATGAGCCTCTCCCCTTCCCCCCCCCCTTTTTCTGGATTTATTGCACTTTTGGAAAATCCAGTTATGTATAAAGAAGCAGAAGCCACAATACTGGAGTTGGGGACCAGCAAAATTCTCTCGGTCTTGTCTAAACAGGGTACATGCTGGTTCAACCCTTGTTCTCCATACCAAAATTTACCAGCAATCCAATATAGTTAGCATCATACAGAATAAAAACTTTAGCTTATATTGCCCTGCAAAACACTAACTCATTTTTGCACTTATTGGATGAGACGATGAGGTGCAAAAACAGGGCCAATAAAGAGAAAATGCATTGCATTCAGGTTAAAACATTTGCCAATTTTTTGTAAGACATAGTACTGGATAATAAACACTTTCATGTTTGAATCCTTATCCACACCACATGAAATTATCTCGATACAGAAATCATTCTAAGCATAATCTTAGTTTACTCTCGGCATTCATTTTTTCCAAGCATGTCATAATGCTAAACTGCAGACTTCTTATCAGAAGAAGCCAGTTTACAGAATTGCTTGAGTTAGTGTGCCCCTCTCTGTTTGCGCCAACACTAGAAGTATTATTACAATTTTAACATTGGCAGCTAAATTATGCATTAACTCTAGGGGTTTTTTCCCCCCCTTTTACAAGCTATGCCTTATTAACTGTATTTACCATAATCTTTGAGGTGGGTGTTTCTTCACCTAAACCATGATGATACTTTCAATACCACTGTTCTGGTATACTCTTGTCAAATATTCTAATCTGACGACAGAGTTATTTGTGTACATACTGCACACAATTTCACAAAACAATTAGCTATTAACTATATTTCCTCCTTGGTGTGTTTTGTTTTTTTTTTTTCCATTTCACTTCTAATTCATTCTAGCAAACATCAGCTGAATCTGTTCTGCAGTGTAGGGAAAATGGTCAGATATGAATACACTCCAATTTCAATGCATATTCTGGAATGTAAAATTCCATAGAACTACAAAATAATGGAAGTCTTATTAATATGATTTCACAACACTGCTTGTAAGGCCTGTCCATGTGATAAAATTACTATTTACAACTAAGACCAATCTAATAAAGAATTTCATTCTGGAAAAAAAAAAGTTGAGATTCTGAAACGTTTTTGTACTAGTGAAGAATGGAAACGATATTTCTTAACATCAGACAAACCCTTCCATGCTTAAATAAGTTAAAAAGGAAAAATAATTTGGCAAATTATGCAGGTCCTAAGTATCACCTGCCTCAAAAACAAGTAACCAATTGTCTAACCTTTTCCTCCCCTTCTTCATCTAAAATTCATCTTAATCTTTTTTATCCAGAGCTGTTCCTCTGTCTCTTCATTACCAAATATTCCCCACGTGCCTCTCTCAACAACTCCTGTTTCGAGACAATGATAGTCTAGGACACATTAAAAGCATTAATGTAGATGAGAGATATACGCTAAAACAGTGAGTTAAAACCATTGGTGAAGAAAGATTACAAATCTTTTGTTGTTTGCTGGCTTATCTCTATTGTACATGAAAGTAAATTACAAAAGTAAGGATCTTTCAAAGCTACAGTCTTTAGCTAAGGGTCTTATCATATAAAAAGCATGAAAATAAATATAGGAGAAAATTTTAAAAAATAGACCCCTTCCATATCTAGGGGAATTGTTCAATAATGGACAACAATTATAAGCAGAAAATAGACTAAAAACCTTTCTAAAGACTGTAATTAAAAGGCAGGGAAGCTTCTTAAATTATGTATCTTTAATGACAATACTTCAGATGGAGTTTAGCCACTATCTAGGCTGACCCAAAGTTAAATTAGGTCCTATGTAAACAATGATACGCCATGCACACTACCATGAAAGCCACAACTATTGCTAAGTTTTACTTTCAGTGAGACATCCTTCAGACTGGGAGAGTCCCTGCAGAATTGCAGACTTTGCAGCTGCCTAGAAATCAGTCTGCAGACAAATCAGAAATGCTTCCTCTTTCTCTCGTGCACAGAACAGCTTTTCGTTCCTGAAGTTAGTGTATGCCACATTCCCAGCTGCTTTAATAACGTGTTTCATGTCAAGCTCCTGTCACCCTGGCCTTCCCGGCTTCCCCCCATCCTCATTACTTTCCCTTATACAAGTCTATCAAAAGTGCTAGAAATGTGCATATTAATATACATGTTCTTCAATCCTCCCTTCACTCTCCTAGCATGTATATATGGGGGGAGGGAAATTATATAAATTTGTTTATGCTTGGTGTTGTCAGATTGGGTTTTAAAAATCCTCTTTGATCTTGTGTTCAAAACAGACATGATCTATTCACTAAACCACTAGCAAATTTACATACACTTTAAAATACGATTACAGGTATTACATAAATTAAGGTATTGATTGTAAAACAACCAATTACTCATTGCAAGAAAGGCTTGTTCTCCTGCCACCCCACCCAAGCACATTATTAAGGAGAAAGGATACAAATCTGGCCTGCGGGTTCACCGCTCTGGGCTGTGATCCTATCAAGCCTCGGAACCTAATGAAGCCTGGGCTAGGTCAGTACTTGGAAATCCCCCACCCAAAACAAATCCAGCCGTCCCACAAAGCAGTGATGGTGACTCAGTAGGCAGCATGTGTCTCACTGAGTCAGTACCAAACCAATGTCTCATCAGCAGAACTACTAACTTTTCAAGAAAAATCAGACCTATGTATATGTGGAGAACTGTCAAAGGAATTTAAAATTTGAAGAAGCATCCCGCTTCTTCCTGAGAGAAGGTAGAAATAATATTAAATAATTTTCCAGGCAGAAAACAGCCCAATTGCCATCGAAACAGAGACACTATATCCAACTGGAAGAAAATTAATAAAATATATATTTCTGTATTTTCATATCAATGATTAAATGAGGCTGGAAAGGGTTAAAGCAGAGCTGCTTTCCGTTCTGCATTTTCTATGTAGAATGTCACTGAATAGAAATATTTCCGGAAATTAATGTTGTGGTTTATATCTTTAAGATACTTCTCACAGCAATCCTTTCCCATTTTCTGGTCTGCAGTATGTGACAACATTTTTCTTTTCACACATAACTGATGGTCCTATTTCACAGCTGTTTTCTCTGACATCTTAGCTACCATATCCTAGCATCATTTTATGCTGACTGATGGCGAAATATAGGAAAAGTCCACACTGCCAACATCAGAACATACATCCAAATTTCCTCATTTATCCTCATAATAATCCTGTATGTCAATCACATTTAACAGCCTCAGAAATCCGGGCTTTTCGGCCAATTGTTGTCATCTTTTCAATTTAGCCCTATTACACAGCTCGGTCACCAAGCCTAGCCCACAGAAATACTTCTTTAATCTCTCCAGAATTGGCATGTGAAGAGAACAAGACGCTAGAAAGGAGGTCAGTGAAACAACACTGAGCTGCAGTTGTCTACTGACAGGCAGGTTTGTAACAATTAACTGCTCAAGTTCACACAAAGTCAATGCAGATTCCACTGCAGTACAGTAATTGGAGAACTGTAAAATGGCTACATACATGGATCTTTCTCCCAAACTGCATTCCTTTCATGTGGATACTCAATATATGTGACAAGCAGACAGTCTTGGTGTACTTGGTCCCTGAACACTCTTGGGGTCTTTAGAAGAATGGAGACTCCATGAATGCTGCTGAAATACACAAGCACTCGTATTTTAATCATCTGCCACCCTGAATTCCTCCTCCACAAGTCTATCTAAAACTCATTCTAACACTAACCATGAGAAATTAGTTCATTCTACTTACAGAAATCTAAAGGTATGTCTGGACACAATACCCACGGCATTGGCCATGCACGACCTCACAGAAAAGTTTTGTGTAAACACACAAACACTGTGCTTCAAAAAAAAAAAAAAAAAGAGAGACTGTTTTGTAAAGTACTCCAGGTCTAGATGCTGAAAAACCCACAATATGCAGGGGAAAAAACCCTTAAGAAATTATGCTCAGAGTTACAAAAAAAAGTTTAGATATGTAAAGACAGACTTGGGCACATAAACAGAAAATTTAAATTCTTAAATGACGTTGGTTCAAACATTTGGAAGGTATTTATGCTAGATATTTAAGCTTCCCTTACAAATACATTTCTTGAAAGGGTTCAGTCTTCAAAAAGGTGAACATCTTGTCATCTCTTTCAAGTCTAAACTGTCAGCAAAAACCATAGCACATCAGGCTCTACATAAAATGTAGCAGCAACCACTGCTTTGACTTAGAACAATAGTTCAGCTCTTCGAACATTAACCTAGGACAGGGAAGATCTGGATTTCATTACCTCTCTGCCTGAGGGGATTCAAACTAACATGTCCCACTGTGGGGAGAAAACTCCATCTACCAGGCTGCAGGCTGGGATGACAGGATTCTCCACCCCTTCTGTTGAAGCCGTACCACTCCTCACAAAATAATTAACGATTCATTGGATGAAAGAAAGAGAGCACCAGTGAACATGACTTTTCAGCTTGAAAGTCATGCTCAAGCTGCCAAACAATCTATGTTCTATATTAACAATGGTGAGATAAAGTATGCATTAAACAAGAAGAGTTTGGAGTAAGAGTTGGAAGCTAAGTCTCTCTTCTGGGAGGAATCATGCAGCACACCAAGAAAGGGAAGTCTGCTCCAAGAACTTTGTCATTCATTAGTTTATAGTGTGTTGGTTCTAGGCTTTCATATTTCCTACTGCTTTTTCCTTCTTATAAAGACTATCAGCCAGTAGCAAAGTAAATTATAAGAACAAAATTTTCAATTAAAAAGCATCAAAACAGAATTTTCCCATCCTGTACTTGTTTCCCATTTTATTTTTCAGTAAGTAATGGGGACGTGCTGAAAGAAAAAATGAGAAGTTGAACATGAGCGTTCTATGATTTATGCCTGCTTTGCTCACACTTACTTTTAAGAAAAAATAAAAAGCAATGCCTTATTCTCTATTCAACAATGCAGAAAGTATTAGAAATGCTACAGTCAAATTAAGATTGGTATTAGAATAATTAGTTTTTCCAATGTAAAATGTGTAACTTCACTACTTGCGCTCTTACAACTTTGCTAGATATCACATTAATATAGCATAAAGTATTATATGCAAGTTAAAGACTAAAGACAAGGATGAAACATGAGTTTCAGAATTACAGTTATTTTGGGATGCAAGCATTCCGCTTTCGAGATTTCAGTTACTGTTACAAATATATGTATTACATATATTGGTTTTTGGCTGGGACAGAGTTAATTTTCTTCATAGCAGCTCCTGTGGTGCTATGTTTTGGATTTGTGACCAAAACAGTGTTGATAACACAACAGTGGTTTAGTAATTGCTGAGCAGCGCTTACAGGCCTTTTCTGTTTCTCACTCTGCCTCAACAGCGAGCAGGCTGGGGGTGCACAAGAAGCTGGGGAGGGGACACAGCTGGGACAGCTGACCCCAACTGACCAAAGGGATATTCCATACCATATGACGCATTGCTCAGCAATAAAAGCTGGCGGAAACGACGAAGGGGAAGGACGTTCGGAGTTACGGCATTTGTTTTCCCACGTAACCATTATGGGAGATGAAGCCCTGCTGTCCTGGGGATGGCTGAACACCTGCCTGCCGATGGGCAGTAGTGAATGGATTCCTTGTTTTGCTTTGCTTGTGTGCGCGGCTTTTGCTTTACCTATTAAACTGTCTGTATCTCAACCCACGAGTTTTCTCACTTTTACCCTTCCGATTCTCTCCCCCATCCCACTGTGGGGGAGTGAGTGAGCAGCTGTATGGGGCTTAGCTTCCTATGGGGGCTAGCTCACAACAATATATAATATAAATATTTATATGTACACATATGCACACACATGAATTGAATACTCTAGATATTTCTAAGTTCATATTCTATTGGCATTTAAAGAATGAAGTAGCTTTGCAGAGTCAATAAAGGTGAATTAAATATGATTGGAAGATACCGTATTAAATAGAGTGTGGAAAGTGGATGCATCAGTGTTAATTTTTTTAATATTTAATCAAAAAGCTGTTGTCATCAGGCCTGACCTTTTATCCTATATTTTATTCAGCATTAATTCCTAAGAGGTTCTGACTGTTATGACAATATTCTAAAAATTAAACGGTCACATCAGTTTACAGACACTTCACAGTTTATGCATCCACAATGCATTTCTCAAAGCCTTTGGTACTTTGATTTGAAGGCAATTAATCAGTAATTTAGCATTTAGCACTAATTGTGTATACCTTAAGTGTTCAATCCCATAGCTGTTGATAGCAATGAAAGAGACTCCACATCTGAGGATGAAAAGTTCATGTAAAACAGGAAAAGAAAAAAAATTGCTACTGTCAACAAGAAGCTTCCTGTTCTATGGCAAAACATTAGGAAGCAAGTTGTATATAACTGGGGTTCTTCAGATACAGTCTTGCAAACACAGCACTCTTGATAGGTGGGCAAGCCAAACCCAAACTACACTTACAAGCTATACAGGCAGGGGCTGGGTCCTTATTTACACAAAGATAACAACATTTCACATGAGATTGCATGAATGTCAAAATCATCCTCAGTTCTTTAGAGAAATACCAGTAAGAGGACACAGAATAAGGAAGAAAGGGAGTCTGGAAAGACAAAGGTTTTATAAACCAAACTCTAGCAAGGAGTTCTCCATATTGCACCTCATTCCTGGGAGATGAGGTTGTAATAAGGGTAAAGTCTTCTTCCTGGAAGAAGGTTACATATGTCTTGAATTAACTAACTCAAGGGCAAATGAGGGAAAAAAATCCAAACTGGCTTCAGACAGCAGCTTACATATTTTCCAAAACAGAAGAGAAGCTTTTCACTAGCATCTCAAGAAACTTCCACTGAGTTTCTTGATGACTCAATCTCAGGAGAGAGAGAAAGTAAGACTATTTTTGTCCAGCAGAGATCTAGTATCTTACTGAAAATTGTAAAGGCATTAGTAGAACCAGGATAGCACCTGAGAGTTGATTTTATTAAGCTTTTAATTCCTAGTTAGCTGCAAAATTTTGCCATATTTGCATAAACATATTTCACAGCTTAGAATGTTCTTTGATAGCTCATATTTCAATATATTAATTCCAGTTCATTTACAACCTTTAAAATCACAAAAGCTATTTACATAGCAGAATATTAAATGGTTAGGATTCCTTTATTTTTAAAAATAGCTTATGCAAAATGATTGGAAGCATAAAAAAAACTTTACAGCATATAGTTTTAAATATATATTAAACAACAAAAAACGAAATTGCTAGTGAACAAAAATAGTGCTCAAGCTTTGCTTCCTAACCTGACCCTAAAGGACTGTAACAGTCAGAGCATCACAACTGACATTGCCATGCAACAAAATGCAAGAAAACTGGCTCGGCACACAGAAAAACAGCAGACTTCTTCTACGCACATACAAACATTCTACTTCTGACATAAATGTCTCTCATATTCATGGTATGAAGATTTTTCCAGCATTGTCTCCTGGTGCTGGCTGCTCAAGACGAACAAAAAAGTTTCATGGATGCTTAACCATCCCTTACTTCCTTCGTCAGTACAGTATTCAGCAATGGGAAAGGATACAGACTTGTGGAGATCATAGAGGTAACATCCCCAAAAGTACTGCCTCCTGTCAAGTAAAGCATTTTCTCCAGTCTACTCACAGGGGCTCAGAATCAGTAACTGGATATCAAAAAGGTGAGTACTTAATGCGTATTTCAGTGAAGAATGCTGAGAGTTTTTGCCTCAAGGAGCACCTTTTGATGCTTCTAGGAGGAAATGAAGTGAGGTTTCCCAAATATGAGATGTATTCACACTCCGCAAGAAAATCATAGCAACTGTCAGTGCTCGTGAATCTAACCTTAAACTCCATGTGAAATCTTCATGCAATTTTAAACACCTTCTTAGTCACTGAATTGACATATTTATCCTTCAGTCTGTGTCCAGATCCACAAATAATCTTGTGGAATCTTAAAGTGGTAAGGTCTATGCAGCACAAATGTTAATATTCTAAAGACAGCTAAGCTTTTAAGTTCAGTTTGTTCTTGATTTGAGTGTGGTTTACAGAAAAGACTAGCCAATGAATCATCTGATTTAAATGAAAATCAGATTACTTTTGGTAAAAGCTTGGGACATGGCCTAAGGATGACCTTATCCTTCCAAAATATAATATGATAAAGTCCAGACACAAATATGTTTTTTCCCCTGTCCTCTGGGCTGCTATGATTACCATAAAAAAGACCTCCTATTCCCATTAACAATAGAAAAGAAGTTAGTAAGTAAACCCACAAAGACAAAGGTCCAAGGAATAGGTAGAATTTTACAGAAGTATGGGGGGGGGAGGGGGCAGCGGGCAGGGCAGGAAAGAGAACGAGAACTTTCACTGTTTTGAACTGTGAACAATTTTAACAGGCAGCCCAAACTCCTTCAAGCCAATGAATAGTTACAGACACCTATAATTTAATTTGCATTATAGAAGAGGAAAATGGCATTGTTTGTGCTGAATAATAAATCATCTACTTTTTGCTATGTACTTTAATAATGAAGGATCCTTTCCACATCATAATAAATGCTTAGAGCAGGATTGGTTTTGGGGCAGGTTTATGCCAATCATCTAGTCAGCATTGAGACTAAGAGTAATTAGGTTAGATCCAAACACAGGTTATTCTAGTGGTTCTAGGCTGGATCTGAAGAAGGACTTCTGAAATGCTGAAGACAAATGTACGAGGTCTGGATATCTAGCCCAGCTGGTGCCATTGTGGTATTTTTAATCAATTTTTACCTGATTTTATTCAGAACCAGAAGTACAGAACAGTAAGCAACTGGTATTGCTACAGACAGCAAGGTAGTGAACACATATGCCCACGAACTACCAGGGGCTGAACAAGCCCAAGCCTCCCAAACGTTCCCATTTTTGCCACCCAGTACACATGCTTGCTTTGTGTGACACGGAGCTGTAGAGTGCCCCGTTGAGATCAGGATTCTGTCTGCTTCTGACCCTGCACTTAGGCATCCCTCTCAAGAGAACTTAAAAAATTTTTTGATCCCACTCAGAATTGACTTTTTGGATGAAGGAATTCCCAATTGCTAACTGTGGTCTACTAAGAATTTCCTGAATCTGGCCTCACACCTCAATTATCCCTCTAAACTCTACCATACTATTTGCCTGTCCACAATGGTACTTAACTAAATCCTTCTTCTGGCTCTGCTTGGTGTATAAAACATTGCAGACAGTCAAGACACACACTCTACCCAAAATGCTTGGGCATTGAACCTAGGAAGCCAGAAAGAGTAGGGTATACTGAAGACCAGAACCCCAGCTATAATTAGCAGAAGGCTACTGCACAAGATGTAGGCCAACTGTCAGTTATCTGACTATTCAGAAAACAAATCTCTTTATATCTGATGGGGAAAAAAAAAAGAAATCAGTTTTGGAAAAATGTTTAACTGTGCTGGCATGGTTTTATAATTTTCAATTAAAACAGCCATTCATTCAGCAAACTGAAAACATGGTTGTCCAAATAGTCTAAGTAAATTTTACATAGGTTTACTTAAGCATGGTATGTGCTAGAATGTTTGCAGCCAAAGCAATATTTACCTCTTCTCTTTTTTTTTGGACCCATTCCTTGTGCTTCTCTTCAGCTACCCTTTTCCTCCTTTCACATTCTTGCTTTTGCTTCATCTTCTCAAGCTGTATATTCATTTCCTAATTAAAGAAAAAGTATACATATTAAATCTGTGGTGACCATCTGCACCAATACGCTCAATACTGGAAATAGTGCTGCAGTTAAAACAATGTAAGCATTAGGTTTTGAAATTTTTTCTTCATTAAGATTTTGGAAAAGATGGATGACAGTCAACACAAATATTATGAAACACAATCAATCTAAATGTATAATTTTTAGAATATGAAGTGGAAATACATATTTTAATTAGGCTTTGGAAACAATGCAACATAACAAATCACTCCTAACCTTATTTAAATGCCCCTTCAATCAGTGGAATCTTAGTTTGCAGCAGTACTTTCTGCAATACTTAAAATTTACACGGTGTACTGCTCTGCATTCAGGAAGGCATCAAAAGCTGAATGAAATATTACTCACTTGTGATTTTTAGTACCAGAACTACAGGAACCTTAGGGTTTAACCCAAAGCTTATTAAAGACAGAATTATTGCAGATTTTAGCAAACTTTGAAACAGGAGCTTTATTTTGAAGATGAGAAAAGAAATTCCGAAGTATCTTTATAGGACATACAGTATATATGCAATCACTTATCTCTCTCCAAGGAATTAAATCAATAAAGAAAAAACATGTCGAAAATGACAGTTTGAGATGTCTAGCTTCTCTAACAATAGCATTAGCACAAAGTACTATTTTTCAATTAAAATTCATACCTTCAAACATAGATAGATGGAGTTATTTCCATTAAACTGATGTTATGGTCCCTACACTGCAGTCAGTTTCAGAGAGAACCCCCTCTTCTTATGACATTGAATTTCAATTTAGTAAGACATCAAGAAAAAACAGGAGGCTACAGAGAGCTCAAAGAAAACACTCACATAGTTTGAAAATATAGTTGTTGCTGTATTGAGGTAAAATTACAGCAACTAACACTTCCTTTGAGTTCTGAGACATCTGTATTGCAGGGATCCTGGTTTCTGTAAAGGGTGATGGCACTGTAAGTACCTTAGAAGACACCATCCACTATCCATTCCAAACGTTTATTCACATTTCTGACATTCAGGGCAGACTCAGTGCTACTGTCAGCAAAAGATCTGGGACTTCACAGTTGTTTCTTAGGATATCAGTTTAGAATACTTGTTATATGCAAATGTAGTAATACATTTCTGTATCACTATCACACACTTTGTTCTCTTTTGGCATCTTACAAAAAGGTTGATTGTATTTTTTCCCCTGATATAAGCTATTTGAGTTGCCTACATTGCAGTTTAACATTTAATGTTTTCAAAATCTTACAAACTAAAAATAAAACATTTACCTATTCCATAGATTTCTACACGGGTTTAAGTAATGCTTGTCCTATGAGTGCTCTTAATATATAGTTAAGAGAGACATCTTCTAGTTTACATTTAGTACTGTATAAATGCTATTGTGTGATACACAAGAATAAATTGCTTTGGTTCCTCATCAAGACCACATGAGAAGTCCATACACAAACCACATTTTCTACATGACACCAGAAATTACTTTGGCTCATTTTTTGTACTTAAAAATCAAAATAGAGAGAGACTATTACCAAACTGGAATCTAAAGGGGAAGTCATGAAATGTGTGGTGAATATTAACAGATCAGAACATATTCCTCAAGTTTAACAAACTATTTTGGTGTTATGCTGACCTCTAAAAGACTGTTCCAGAACCTTCCAGCGGTGGGTGTTTTATAAACAACATGAGGTAGCCCTCATAAAACAGCTGTATGTTATATTCACTTTATAGATAAAGTGAATCACAGAAAGGTTAGAACATTGCTCAAGGTCAAATAGTAAATCAGTAACTAAAGTGAGAAAAGATCTAACTTTGATGTGATTGTTCTAACCACTACCCAATATTTCCAATTTGATTTTAAAAAACAGTATCATTTAATCAACCGCAATTACAAACATCTTGTATCGGGTTTGCACGGCAAGGGTTTGGTAGTGGGGGGGCTACAGGGGTGGCTTCTGTGAGAAGCTGCTAGAAGCTTCCCCTATGTCTGATAGAGCCAATGCCAGCCGGCTCCAAGATGGAGCCGCTGCTGGCCAAGGCCGGGCCCATCAGCGACAGCGGTAGCGCCTCTGGGATAACATAATTAAGAAGGGGGGGAAAAAATTGCGCAACTGCAGCCAGAGGGAAGAGTGAGAATATGTGAGAGAAACAACTCTGCAGACACCAAGGTCAGNTTGAGCCTTTCATTATACTTTCTCTCCCCTGTCCACCTGAGGAGCAGTGACAGAGCGCTTTGGTGGGCACCTGGCATCCAGCCAGGGTCAACCCACCACACATATTAATCAAGAAAAGATACAGCGCTCTCACTTAATTCTGCTGCAGCCCCAGTATTCAAGAACTGTTCATTTACAAGGGGCAAAAGATAGAAAGAGGGAAAAAAATGCTGGGATAGGGAAACCTATCCTGGGAAAGGACACCAAACAGTTGTATAACTACACACTAAGTGGGTAAGAACGCTATGCCTCATATCTAACCAAGTAGCTTGGCGTACTTATATCCAGCACACGCCCTGTCGTGTTTTACTACCTACATGATGAAAATCAAGGTACCAATTATATATATGTTTTAATCCTTTAAACTCGAACCATTACCTGACAGTTGGATAAGCAAAATATTATACAGCACCACTTCAATGATGCGTAACATTTAGCAAAAGAGAATGCACGTAGCATGAATCATGTCAACATCGTCAAACACAAACACTATGGAAACCCAAGACACTAAAAAATAATAGACAGAACTATTCGTGTTTCCATAACCAAAAGAAAAAATTCCTGTGCTTGCTGTCTTCTATTAGACTTAACATCAAGCCAATCGGATGTATTCACCTCTGCGGCTCTAGCTTGTAAGCGGGCACGTAGTTCCTTCTCTTTGCCAATGAACCATTCTTCCCATGGTGAAAGATGATCTTTCAAAGGTGACTCTTCTTTCCCCCCTGCTACTTCAGAGTTTTCGGCCTTCCTGAATTAAAAACAAGAAATGTAAAAGAATATTACCTGTAATATATTTGATTGAAAAGTTAAGCAGTGCTACTGCCTTGAAAAATGACATTTCTTTTATGGCATATTGTGACAACTATGACAGCATTTTTCTACTTGCTTAATAATCTCCAGAACAGATAAATGGCATTTATAGTGCACCTCCAACTATCCCCCCTTACGTTCTACTTCTTAAATTCTAGTTTGTTCGTGATTTTTTTTCCCCCTCTGTTCCAAACTGTGAAACAGATTCAAGCACTACCTTTTATGAACTAAACAAAAACTAACACCAGAAACATCAAAATGTCACCTTCCTTCTTACATATGCACACCAAGGGAAATCGGAGATTTAACATTAACATCCTGTCTTTGGTCACAGAGAGGCTCCATGTATCAAGTGGCCTTTAGCACGAGCAAAGGATAATCAAGAATATTTTTAATTCTTTCAAGTCCTATAGAATTGGATTCGTGGTATCAAGCAACCTCAGTATTAAGAATCCATTCACTCTAATAGTAAAGTTTTCTACCCTAAAAAGCTTTCACAGAAAACATACTTAAGAAATATAGCTTGCACACAATACATGATGATATTATACAAGGTTCTATTAGACTTTTAATAGGATACCTTGCATAACTCACTTTTAACTTCTTTACTCATGAATAATGCAACAATCCTAGCCCCAGGCCAGAAATCTCTTTTATAATATTCTATACTGTACTATCTCATAAGTATATTAGGCACTAAGTCAAAGAAAATTGAAAACATGCCAATAGATTTCTTTATAAGATTTCTTCTATCTTATACAGAATTTTTTTTAACAGAACAGTGAAACTAGACTTCACTTTAGCATTTTATATGGATGTACGGGCTCTGGAAATACCTGCCCACATACATACTTTACTATGTGAGTGAGTGAGTAATTCTGTTTGCTGAATTCAAGCTACAGAAGAGGCATCCAAACAAGCATATTATGGTAATGCTCCTGAAATAAATCTTTTAAGCATAAGATATCTGGTTTTTATCAATATAAAAGTATTATGCATTCACAGGGAACAGCAACGTTGCAAAACATTTTATGTCCCAGCAATCTTTAGAATGTACTTCTGTGATACAAAGCACTTGGGGACAATGCCAGTGCTGAGAAGTTTTGTCCTACTCTTCTCCATTGTTGTAACCTACATGTGTGTGCGCTAACATGATCATTCGAGCCGTGACATGTCCAGGGGAACCGATTCACGCTGAAACTAATCTGGAAAAGGGTTGTTTTCCCCACACAGAATCAGCCCCCAACCCTCTTTATACTGTGCTGCACAAGAGAACTGACAGGACAGCCTGACACACAGACAACGCATGGACAGAAGCAGCACAGGCCAAGCACTTCCAAACCCAGTGTTGTCCAACACATTCTGCTGCACCCTAGGGTTTTTATGCTACAGCGTTAACAAAGATCAAAAATTTAACAGAGACAGTTTTTAAACAGGTACATATAATAAGGGATGCAGCTTAAGAATGCATAATAACATGTTTTGTTAGAAAATAACTCTCTGAAAGTTTATTAAAGATAAGGATAAAAGTATTATGCATTCAAATTCAGGAAACCAACGCAACTTTGTCCAGACTTGACATTTGGGCAGGGATACTTCCTCAATACATTCTTTAGCTGTGCATGATTTGCATTATGGCACCTTGTACTAGAATAATGCTCACATATTAGACCAACCTGAGAAAAAATACTAGTAGAAGGAATGAATTAAGAAAAATAATATTTACTATGTGTTTTCTTGTATCAGTAATCATAAAGTTCAAGCTGTTAATGTCTCAAAAAAAAATTTCACAGTAATAAATTAAAAGCTTACTGTATACAAATAAGAAATAACAGAAAATGAAGTTTAAACAGAGGAAAACACAAGCTCAGTATGAAGAACTGTTAGAGGAAACATTTCTCCTCTTCTGCAGTACTGTGTCTGAACTTCCCAGACTGCACCAGTGCACAGACTGGAACCCAATCCTTCTCGGTGTGCATCCCTGCCACCGTGCGCACTCTCCCTGGCACACTGATTATGTATTTTGAACCACACAGACCTTGAATTTCACGGGACCATTTTCTGAAATGCTAGCATGTTCACAGCTATGACCTTCCTCAGAGCAATTAAAATAACAGACTTCTTATAGCACCACATTCTCAAGTGCACATTTCTTTTAAAAGTATCTTAAATCAAATTAGATACATTTGGCATCAGTACTGAAGTCGAGTAATCGAAAACGCTGTGATCATCATTTATCATACAGTCACTTAAGTCATGCCATCAAACATAACACCGATCCACAATGAAAGTATGAAAATGCCTAACACCGTTTCATAAGGCCTTGTTTTCAGTCTTTCCCTTTTGCAAATATTGCATTTCCCACGTTAAATGTCTGCCTCTGGCTAATTTTTGTGTAGTTTTAAGATGACAACAAAAACAAAAAGACTCTTTGAGAGCATGTGCAAATGTGGGGGGTAGTGGCTGTGGAAGAAGAAGTGTTTTTTATTATTACACTTTTGAGATCTTGGCAGTTATACACGGAAGCTGCTATATGAACATTCGGTAGACACTTATTACAACACAGCAGCAGTATTATTCAGATGCAGTGTCTGCATGAGTATATATTGTGCCTGCAGAGTTTCATGAGATTGTTCCAACTCAGGCCCTAACAGAGGTCGTCTTCAGTTGCATCTTACCATGCCAGGGAATACTGCAGCAACAGGCCCCAAAATTGAGAGGTGTTTCAAGTAACATCTCAAGCTGCAAAGACATGTAGTAGTTTGAACTGAGTGCTACAGAACTTCAAGGTATGTGAACAAAATTGCTTATTGGGAAGCAGTAAAAGGAAAGGCAACAGAAAACCTGAAACAGGAGGGACCATAAACTGGCTAATATCCTTTTCACTTTGAAGCTTCTGACTATGTATGAACAGTTTCCCTCGACTTTTAGCACCTTTTTGAAGAAATGCATGTAAGAAGAGTTCAACGTGGTCCACATTCCTTCGCTGTTCTCCACGGAAGTTTGAGAACCACACTGGAACCCTGCACCCTGATGAAGCTCAGCTGTCCTCCCCTTACCCCACTGGCACTTTTAGCTCAGTTCAATCTTGCTAGTTACATCCACCATCAGTTGCTGCACAGATCTGCAAAGTTTCCATTGCGAAGGCTGTATTACAGAATGAGACAGGCACTCCCTGCTCTTCTCTCTTCTATTTTAAAGGGAGGAATAAGAATTATTTATTCTCCTGTCAAGCAGAGGAGATCCCAAGGGAAAGAAGACATATTAAGTTTGCATATAATTAAAAGAGAATGAAATTAAGCCACGGGAACAAGAACTGCACAATGCGTTCACACAAAACTGACTCTGGATATAGCTATATACACTAGGCAAAATAGCCCTTTGGTCTCTAAGAACATTTAAAAGGATGACAGGAACCGCTGTACCTTTTTAACTTGCAAAGATCCTGAGGCCCAGGTCAACAGCTTATAGATATTTTACAAACCCATGAAAATACTCAACTGCCCGTAGAAGAGTGCTGAAACCTGCGACTTCCCAAGATATCATAATAAGGGAAATAGGTGCCTAAAGCGCTTATCTACGTAACCAAATATATATTTATGTGAAGTAATCCTCCGTCCCCGACAAAGGCCTCAAGCGGAGGGAGGCGAGTACGGGAGTCCGGCTCCCCACGCAAGGGGCGGCCCCGAGCTCCCTGCTCGAACCTGGGCCTGACGCAGGAGTTACCTATCGCCTCGCCGGCTCCGGGAGGCCGCCGCCCGCTGCTCCTCCTCCTCGCCGCTCGGAGAGCTGGGGCGGGACGCGGGGGAGAGCGGGGAGCAGCCGGAGGGACTGAGGGGCTCCTCGCCCTCGGAGCTGGCGGAGGACGGCGGGCTGAGGCGGGCGGCCCTCCTCCTCCTGCCGCGGGTCCGGCTGCCGCTGCTCATCCCGGCGGGTGGCACCTGAGGGAGAGGGCGGCGGTTAACGGCCGCCTCCCGCCCGCCCGCGGCGCAGACGGCACGGAACGACCCGCGCTCCCGGCGGCCCCCGCGGCTTCCCCCCCCGCCGCCATGGCAACCGGGACGCC
>VZTQ01001335.1:0-41075 GCA_013400755.1 Pelecanoides urinatrix
GCGCCTCACGCGGAGGCAACACTTCTGAAACCATTTCTACAGAAAACTATTATTACAAAAGCTGATAATACGCATCCCAATATCAACGATCAGCAGAAGGTAAGGAAAAAAATCCTTGGACACTGAAGATGAATTCCTTGGACAGTGTGAGTCTGAAGACAGTAGAGACAAAGACAAACCAAGAAGATCAGAAGAACCTGAACTCATTTCAACTGCACGTTTGAGTTTGGCACATAAGTTACAATCAGAGAAAGGGAAGAATTGAACTGAAAATACAATTCAAAACTCTAGATGGAAGGGAACTTTGCCCCGATGAAAGAAACATCCCCTGATGTTTGTGGGTTGGCGGTTATAGCTGGTTCTTCTGGGTGCTCCTGTGCAGAAGACTACTTTGTAAATACCCTTTCTTAAACCCCAATACTAGGATGTGATTTCCTTGCAGGCATTAGTGAGGGAACAGCTCCTCCTCAAAGAGTCCTGTTTCATCCAGGGAAGACTTGCATCACCTTGCAGCAAACAAGCAGTGTCGGAGCAGGGCTCTACAACCTGGGTGATATGTGTTTTCTCAACTCTGTCCTGTGGTGCCTGATGTACACACCCCCTCTGGCCAACCACCTGCTTTCTTGTGAGAACAGCCAGTCCTGTGAGTACTTTTATGAATAACTCCTTGTAAATCTGTTGGGCATTTTCCCAGGGGACCAGGCAGGGACTGGCTGAGTGCAGAAAACTTAGTTTGTACCTGGCTGGCGTGCAGGCATTGCTGGCTGGGGCTTGCATACTGAGATCTCAGAGCTGGCACTGCACCAGCTGCCCAGCTCTCTTGGCACCCTCTACAGCCTTGTCCGGCGCTGCCTGGACCTCATCCAGCAAAATCCCCTGCCCACAGGCGAGCCCTGAGCCGGTGTCATGAAAAATTTGCAACCAGCCCATGCCCATCAAAGTGAGAGGCTAGGACGCAAAGAATAGAATTACAGGGGCAAATATTTTTTCATGCACATACTATGTCCCAGCCTAATTGGAGCACCCCAGTTGTGCCATTACACATGGTTCTTATACCCTTCAATCCTTCAGGTACAAGACAACTTGACTCATCACTAGCACCCACGCTACCGATTACTAATCATAGTCAAACTTTGCAAAGCAGCTCTAGGTTTGCAGCATTCTTGCTGCTTCTCTATCGATCCAGATGTCCCTGGAGTCCGTCTTGCTAGAGTCACTCATCTATTATGCCAGACGATGCTGGGAGGGTTTCAAAGACGTGTCAGAGGGGCTAGGATGCTGGCATTATCTTGGTTGACCTGGGGTATCCTTTATTCTTCGTGGACAGTTCTAAGCTTCCCAGATGCAAAGTCCTTCTTTCCAGGGCCGGGCTGTCCTTTCATGTGTTTTACTTCAGCATGAACAATACCAAAATCTTCAGTAAAACTTCACTACCTCATCACATTACAGTGTATCATGTGAACTCATCATATATAAACCTACTAACAAAGNGGACTGAGGAACTGGAGCAGGACAGAGGGATGGCAGGAACAAGGGGGAGAGCTGGGCAGGAAGTGAAGAAAGGAAACCCCTGGTGAAGAACTGGCACGGGGAGAAGGGGGTGGAGGGGAAGGGGCAGGGGTGGCCAGGAACATGGTGATGAGCAGCAGGACAGAGGGACAGAGAGAGCAGAGGAGGGTAGGAGGAAGGACAGAGGGACAGACTGACACAGGCAGGGTGAGGGAGTGGGTCAGAGGGAAAAGGATGACAGGAAGAAGGAAGGGGAGAGGGAGAGGGAGAGTCAGGGACCGAGAACAGGACACAGGGAAGAGAAGCAAAAGATCTGCAAAACAGTCAGCACTATAAACTAGCAGCTAACTGCCTCTTCTCTCAAAAGATGTGAAAACTGCAGTTAATAACAACACAAGCAGCTGCACAAGCCACGTGCCTGCTCATGCCCTATCACCTACTCAGCAATCGGTGACATCAGAAGAAGCTCACAAGCAAGGTGCTCCAATGCTAACAGCTCTTCAGACGCCAGTGATCTCACAAGCACCTGCACAGCAGGACTGTCCTCACTTCCAACACCCCGGATTTTTTCCCTCCATCTCCATCACTGTCTCCCATCTCTCTGTGCTCTCCTCTCTCCCAGGGACCTTTCTCACCCACTCCATGACCTCCCAATGCCTCTGTCTGTCTCTGTGTTTGGGTGGCAGATATTACCTCAGAAGCACTGTCCTAGCCGGATCACTTGCATCTCCTTCTCTTCTTTCTCTGCTCTTGTCATGACTGCGCCAGCTGTCTGATGTACTTTTTGACCTCAGAGGCCTTTTTCGTCCTGCCTCCCTTCTACTGCTAATTACTGTTCGTGCAAGAGAAGTGACAATTGGTTGGTGTCCCCTCTGTGGCATCTTCCTGAGCTGGACAGCTGGTGGGAACCGTCACCATCAGCCCCAGCTCTGCCTGAAGTCTTCTCCTGGCACACGTGCGGCTCTGGGTGCACTTGGTGCGTACCATACTTCCTGAAAGAGAACAGCAACGCCCAAAGTGACTCCTGGGCAGTGTCCAACTGGGAAGAGCTGATTTGCCACAGGTCCTGAGGCTGGTCCAGGGATTCTCCCTGTCCCCCAGCTCTGCCACAGGTCCCACATCTGGCTCCTTCCAGCAGAATTTTGGAAAGCCCATTCCCAGCTGTGAGCGCCAGGCCAAGGGCACAGGGCAGAAACAGCCCCCACCCCCAAGGGCCCCAGCCCCCAACTGGTCTCTGTCCCCAAACTACTAAAACTTCCAAACAGGTTCTCCCTGTAACTAAACTATCTTCAGTTTTAAGAAAAGAAACTGTATGCTCCCAGATTCAGTGGTCTGACTAAGACTATTAGAGGGCGATCTGGGCTTCAATTCCAGAGCAAAAGTATTTCCATTACAGAATCTCAGCCACCACCTCCATGATTATCATCACTGACCCACAAAAGCTGCATTGTGAAAAATCTTACAGCTAATGAAAATGATCCTGTCCTCCCCACTTCTTTGTTCTTCTCATAACCTCAGACTACCGCGGTAAAAATCACATAATTATTCTGTAATTACCACTGATCTGAAACCCCTCCAAAGCATTATTCCCTGACATGACTGACAGCACTGTTGATAAGGGGGAACCATCACTAACCACGCACCCACCTGTTAGTCCTTTTGCCTCTGTGACCGAGCACATCTAAATGGATATCTCTGCCTGACAGGAGAAGACCGGCCCAAAAAAAATACCTAACATTGTTTTGGCTCTAGAGTAAGTGAGGAATTTATGATAGTGATACAAACAAATTTAAGAGAAGGCAAGATAGTTGAAGAAGCAAAAAATGTGATATTTCTCACCCACCTCTAATTTCAGCGGAAGTTTCAGGGGTGGTTTTTTGTGTTTTGTTTTTTTTTTTTTAATCACTGCACAGCACAAGTGAAAAACCACACCTGCATTTTAAGGAAAACTGTAAACTGCAAGAGTAAAACTATCTAGTTTATGTAATTACACTCCTTTCCAGGATACATCAGTCATTTTTTTTACATTTCAGTGGAGAGTTTTACATTAAAATCACTAAATTCTGATACAGAAATAGCAAAACGTCATTTGTACATCTTTGAAAAGAACAAAACATTGAAGGAAAACTGTTCATATAAACTGTAAATGACATGTTTCTGCTGCCAAAGGTTATAATGCTTTTGAGTATCTTTGCCATCTTCATCTTCGTCTTCACTTTCTTCCAATGGCATTATAACCACCATACCTCAACATAACATTAAACTGTTCAAGCACTCTTGCAAATTATATGAAATCCAAAATGCCTTACTGTCCTAGTTTTGGCTGGGATAGTTAAATTTCTTCATCGTAGTTTGTATGGGGCTACGTTTGGGATTTGTGCTGAAAACAGTGTTGATATCACATTGATGTTTTAGTTACTGCTGAGCAGTGCTTACTCAGAGTCAAGGCCTTTTCTGCTCATCACACTGCCCTGCCAGCGAGTAGGGTGGAGGTGCACAGAAAGTTGGAAGGAGACACAGTTGGGACACCTGACCCCAACTGACCAAAGGGATATTCCATACCATATGACATTGTGCTCAGCAATAAGACTGGGGGGGAGAGGTGGCAGGGGGGCTGCTGCTCAGGAATTGGCTGAGCATTGGTCAGTTGGTGGTGAGCAATTGCTTTCATTTGCATCGCTTGTTTTTCTTTGGTTTTATTTTCTTCTCTTTGTTGTTTTTTTTCTTTGCCTTACAATTTTTTAAAACATTATTAAACTGTTTTTCTCTCAACCCACGAGTTTCTTTCTCACTTTTATCCTTCTGATTCTCAACCCTGTCCCACCGGATTTTGTTATTACCATCATGTTAATGACAAAATAGATCCTGCCAAACCTACAACCTGCAAAACCTGAAGACCGACTTATGCAAGACATGTTCCAGAAATTACAATCAACACAGAGAAGCATAAGTATCTATCTTTTTCTGTCCTTGCCAGAACTGCTGGGTGACCTGTCATCAGCTTCAGTGACTAACAGCAGGCAAGACTCTCTCATCTGGCTTAGCTCAGATGCTAGGAAAACAGCTATTTCAGAAAGTCATGCCTTGTTATTCTAGGAAAGTGTTTCAAGGAAATGTTTTTAGTACTCTAGAATGGTAAGACTAAGCATGGTAATCTTGCTCCAAGTTCTAGCTCTGCTACAGATTACCTTTTTCCCCCCCTCCCACTCTTTTCACCAAAAGGGTGGCACTTCTTTCTGAATGCAAGATGAGTTACATGTGGTATACAGACAGCCCATGGAAAACTCAGAAATCAGTCTGTGATCACTTCCATCCCTGTTCCTTGGTACTCCAACACACCTTTTCTCGCCAGCAGTCAGGCCTTACGCAGTCTGCACAACATGTACGAAGACGCTGACTTCGCCAGATATTGCCCAAATCATCTCCTACTCGAGTTCTGATCAGCTCAACTACTGCCACAGCCTTTTCTGTTCTTACGTGCAGTCTTGCCCCATTCTCACCCACTCAGAAAGCTTCTACAAGGACCATCTCACTGCCTCAGTCACAACTAACAGCCTCCTTAACACCCTGAAGTTGTTTCTGTCACTTCACACATACAGTTAATATGGCCTTTCATGATTTAGCCTCCTCCCTCATGTTATTCCCTACTGAGTATCACAACGACAGCTCCTAATTACAGGCCCTGAGAGCAGCTTCCACCGACTGTCACCTGCTACACACCAACAGGAACAGCACTGTCCTCTCCCCTGCCCATCTCCATGCTTGGGAGGAGGTGTTCACACACCCCTGGCAGCCGGCCTTGCTGCCCGAAAATCCTTGCGGTGCTGCTCAAGGCCATGAAAACTGTCACACTACAGCTGTACCCACATCACTGTTCCTCATGCTGAGTGACACTGCCCATTTCTTTATATTCCCATCTGTCTGCAGCTAGCTGTTGCCTTCTGTCTTGTAAGTGTTTTGGAAAAGCACCCTTTTTTTTCTGAATACCTGCTCTGACCTCACTACAGGACAGGCCCAGATTCCATGACTACGCCTGGTAAAGTCTGTAGTAATACAGAATTGTGCAGGGATGAAAAATACCCAGTGGTTCAGCTCGTTTCAATTGCCTAAGACAGGGCTTTTGGCTAGAACACAGTTGAGAAAATTTAAAACCAGCACTAACCTACACTCCCATCTTGACTGGCAGCTCTTTCTTCATCAGTTCTTTGCATTTCTTTCTTTCCTCAGGAGTACATAGCAAGATTCTCCTCATTAAAAGAAACAAGAAAGATCAGTCACAAATATGCAGAAAACCTGACATCCACATACTTGGCACCTACAGTAACATTATCAAGGCCCTGCCTATACACAAAAGATTAAATTAATGTACCATTTTCCTACACAGGAAGCAATTAAGGATCAGCTGAACACAACCATCTGTTGTTGCCTATTTGCACAAGAGGCACTCACTGCTTCAGCTTCTCTCTTTCAGTTTGTTACCTATGAGAAAATGGAAGCATGTTTCATTGTAAGAAGGAAACCCTGAACTGGAAACTTGGTTCATGGCCTCATTTGCCTCTCTATCCACATATCCAGAGAATAGCCCAGGAAACGGTACAGAAGTGATTAGCAAAGCAAACCCAGGACACCTCAAGAGATCCCGTAACTACACAAGTCTGTCTTTCCTTTTCACTCCCAAGGATCCAAAGCACCAAGGCAGGAGCAGGCAGGGCAGTTGTGCACTCTGGTCGCATTGGGGAGGAGAGAGCAGGAACAGTACTCTGGCACCCAGGATTAGTAACAACAATTTCTGCTCTAAACCGGGGTTAGTCCATGTGCAAGTACAGCACTAATCCAGGTACGAAACTGAGGGAGTCAGTTAATCCTAGGTGACACATGCACTGTACCTTCTTCCATCGCCTCCTCTCGATGAACTGCTTTCCAGTCTCTTCCATCTCATCCCAGCTCAGATACCTGCACTCTGGCTCAGGGCTGACTGGTGACTCTCGAGGCAGCAGCAAGAGCCGCTCTGCCCCTGGTTGTGGGGTTGTCCCTGGGGCTGAGCACTTGGGCCCAGGGCTGGTAAACCAGACCATGGTGGGGCCTGTGGGCGGTGAGGTCTCCAGGTCCCCCCCCAGGCCCGTCCACACTGGGAGATACCTGCTCCTGCACCCACAGCACCCTTGGGCCTGGCCTGGGCCCTACCCCTACGCTTATCCCTATCCCTACCCCTATCCCTATCCCTATCCCTATCCCTGGCCCTAACCCTGGTCCCTCCCCAGCCCCAGCTGCTCCCGGCTCATCTCTCACCCATTTCCCCTCAGGCCCCTCTGTCTCTGCCCCCTCCGGCCCCACCCCAGGCTGGCTGTGACTGACAGCCGCCTCCGGCTCCACTGATTTGCTCAGCCATGGCCAACAGCACGGCTGTTGCTGGACGGGCAGGGGCAGCCCAGGCCTCTGCTCACAGAGCCGCCCTGTGCCCACTGCGCCCCTGTGTCACCACAGACCCTGGGGCTGGGACTGGGTGACTGGGGGCTGATTTTGGGCAGCCACAGCCCTGGGCAGGAGGAGCTCCCTATTATCCTGTAGCTTTTCCGGGGTTTAATTCAGGCATCTTCAGAGGAATGAAGGCAAGTGCCAGCAGCTTCTGTCCAGGCCCACTCTGGAGGAGACAGGCCGTCCTGGAAAGGGCACAGGCCTCGTCCTGCTGTGCTCACCCAACCCAGCCTGCCAGCTGTGGCACCTCACCCCCTGACCGCTGCTCACTCCTCAACCAGCCTGGACACTGGGCCTGCAGAGGGATGGTCTTCAAGAAGGGCCATTGCCCCTGGAGTTGTTCTCTCAGCAGCACAAGGTGTGTGCACAGCTCTGCCGTCCCTCAGTCCACTTATGGGGTCTGGGCCTGCTCAGGGAGGGAGGGAAGGGAAAGGAGGGGAAGGGGAGGGGGACATGACGGGAGGGGAGGGGACAGGAGGGGAGCTGCTCTGGATTGGCAAGCCTTTCCCAAAATGTGGGTCTGCCAGCCACAACCCTGGGCAGGAGGAGCTGTGTGACAGGAGCCGCTGGTGTCGATCAGGCCAGCACCTGGCAGGAGGGCCCCTGGGCACACCGCCTGTGCTGAGCCCAGCACCCAGGGCCTTCTTCAGGCCTCGCCTTCCCCCAGGTGCTGAGGAGGAGAGACGCCCTGTCCTGGCGTGGCCCAGGGCATCCTCCTGCAGCCAGAAGGAAGGACAGAGCCCCATCACTCTCTCCATGGGGGCTGACCACTGTCCTTCGCATATGTCCCCAGGGCTCCCCAGCACTGACAGGCCCTGCAGGGCTTCAGAACCAAGCAAATGCCAGGGCACCAGGGGCTCCTGGGGCTCAANGAGGGGGACATGACAGGAGGGGAGGGGACAGGAGGGGAGCTGCTCTGGATTGGCAAGCCTTTCCCAAAATGTGGGTCTGCCAGCCACAACCCTGGGCAGGAGGAGCTGTGTGACAGGAGCCGCTGGTGTCGATCAGGCCAGCACCTGGCAGGAGGGCCCCTGGGCACACCGCCTGTGCTGAGCCCAGCACCCAGGGCCTTCTTCAGGCCTCGCCTTCCCCCAGGTGCTGAGGAGGAGAGACGCCCTGTCCTGGCGTGGCCCAGGGCATCCTCCTGCAGCCAGAAGGAAGGACAGAGCCCCATCACTCTCTCCATGGGGGCTGACCACTGTCCTTCGCATATGTCCCCAGGGCTCCCCAGCACTGACAGGCCCTGCAGGGCTTCAGAACCAAGCAAATGCCAGGGCACCAGGGGCTCCTGGGGCTCAAGGCAGCTTTGGGCATCTCTGAAGATGAGGCGTGACTGCCCCTTTGCTTCTGAAGATGCAGTCATTTGCTACCCCCTTCATGACCAAAACTGTTTCTCCTTGTGGCATGTGGACTGGACAGATGCCATATCCCTGGTAGTGTGGGAGGACTTCAGGAAAACTAGGAAGTCCCAGCACGCACACAGGTAGGAGGACAATGGAAAGGAGTTGTGTCAAGTTTTTTCTGCTGTTTCACATCTTAACTCAGACATTGGTGTGCATCCCAGCACCAAAGTCAGATTTTTTTTCCTCAAAGCAGCTGCACAGCTTTTTGCCAGCAAAAGTGAAGTGGGCTGAGCTGGCCTTTGGGATAACTCAGTGCCTATATTTTTCCTTTTTCCACATTTTGTTTCTCCTACCTTCCCCCAAGTTCCATGGTCTATTAAAGGTATTTTTGATTTGACTTTCTGCACAGATCATAGATTAGGTAGATAGAGGATATAAGTATAGGCTGGTCTATACCTTCAGAGCTGTAGGCTATAGACTAGATAGATATGGGCTTCGAGTAGAGTTACTATTTGCTGATTATAATTTCTTTTCCATATTCTAAAATAGGCAAGCAATGGGACAGCAGTGTACTCCTCCTGCTGAGAAGCGGGGCTCAGTCTAGAATGACAGGAAGCCCACCCTGACTGATATGGTAGGAAGCAAGACAGAAAAGGAGCATAGCAAAGAGAAGTGTTAAAGTAGCAGCTGAAAGGCAGTAACTCCTGCATACAAGATGGGAAAGTGTGGGTTGGAGAGCCAAAGGGCTCTGCTGCTAACGCTGGCAACAGGTCAGCAGCAAGTCCTCTTCAGGGAATATGATGTGCATTATAGTTTTTCAAAAGGGTGTTTGTATCTGCTGTGCACTGGGGCCCTGTGACAGTGATGGTAAGGTTGTCAGCCTGAAGCTCTGCAGCAGTTAAAACTACCACTGAAACCGTTCTGACGGTGGATGCTGTTCTGTGTGCTTCCTTTTGGGTATTCATTTAATTGAGCTAGAATTATTTCTTCACAGTTAGGTGATGGGGATCTTCTTGCACTGGTCTTCTCTCCCTGGAACATGTCCTGACATCCTTGGTCACCCAGAGCTTTCCACTCTTTTGCTGAGACGAGTGATGGTCGTGATGGGGAACGAATCCTGTGGGTAACGGCTTCGCTAGTAGGCTTGGATTTTGTGACTCCCCAAAGACAAACTGACATGGCAGGTGCTCCATCCCTGAATTTTGATATGCTTTGAGAGGGAAAATGGGAGTGTTTCCTCCTCCTTCTCCCCCTCCTCCTCTTCTTCTCGCCTCCTGTTGCTTCCTGTTGCCTCCAGTTGCCTCCTTCTTCTCCTCCTGTTGCCTCTTGTTGCTTCCTCTTGCCTCCTCCTCCTCTTCCTCCTCCTCTTCCTCCTCCTCCTTCGCCTGTTACCTCCTGGATTTGTTGCCTCCTTTTGCTTCCTGTTGCCTCCTGTTGCCTCCTCTTCCTTCTCCTTCTCTTGCTATCTGTTGCCTCCTGTTACCTCCTCTTCCTCCTCCTGTTTTCTCCTGTTCCCTCCTCCTCCTTCTTTTCCTCCTCCTGCTCCTCCTCCTCTCCCACCTACTACTGTTGCCTCCTGTTGCCTCCTCCTCCTGTTGCCTCCTGGCTCCTCCTGTTGTCTCCTGTTGCTTCCCGTTGCTTTCTACTCCTCCTCCTCCTGTTGACTCATGTTGATTCCCGTTTCCTCCTCCTCCTCCTGTTCCTTCATTGTGCCTCCTGTTGCCTACTTGTCCTCCTCCTCCCTTTGCCTCCTGTTGCCTTTGCCTCCTGTTTCCTCCTGCTCCTCCTGTTCCTTCTTCTTCTGTTGCCTTCTTTTGCCTCCTCCTCCTCTTCTTGTTGCTTGTTGTTGCCTCCTGTTGCCTCCTGCTCCCTCCGCCTCATCTTCTCCTGTTGCCTTGTCCCTCCTATTGCCTACTTCTCCTCCTCCTCCTCGTCCTCCTCCTCCTCCTCGTCCTCCTCCTCCTCCTCGTCCTCCTCCTCCTCCTCGTCCTCCTCCTCCTCCTCGTCCTCCTCCTCCTCCTCGTCCTCCTCCTCCTCCTCGTCCTCCTCCTCCTCCTCGTCCTCCTCCTCCTCCTCGTCCTCCTCCTCCTCCTCGTCCTCCTCCTCCTCCTCGTCCTCCTCCTCCTCCTCGTCCTCCTCCTCCTCCTCGTCCTCCTCCTCCTCCTCGTCCTCCTCCTCCTCCTCGTCCTCCTCCTCCTCCTCGTCCTCCTCCTCCTCCTCGTCCTCCTCCTCCTCCTCGTCCTCCTCCTCCTCCTCGTCCTCCTCCTCCTCCTCGTCCTCCTCCTCCTCCTCGTCCTCCTCCTCCTCCTCGTCCTCCTCCTCCTCCTCGTCCTCCTCCTCCTCCTCGTCCTCCTCCTCCTCCTCGTCCTCCTCCTCCTCCTCGTCCTCCTCCTCCTCCTCGTCCTCCTCCTCCTCCTCGTCCTCCTCCTCCTCCTCGTCCTCCTCCTCCTCCTCGTCCTCCTCCTCCTCCTCGTCCTCCTCCTCCTCCTCGTCCTCCTCCTCCTCCTCGTCCTCCTCCTCCTCCTCGTCCTCCTCCTCCTCCTCGTCCTCCTCCTCCTCCTCGTCCTCCTCCTCCTCCTCGTCCTCCTCCTCCTCCTCGTCCTCCTCCTCCTCCTCGTCCTCCTCCTCCTCCTCGTCCTCCTCCTCCTCCTCGTCCTCCTCCTCCTCCTCGTCCTCCTCCTCCTCCTCGTCCTCCTCCTCCTCCTCGTCCTCCTCCTCCTCCTCGTCCTCCTCCTCCTCCTCGTCCTCCTCCTCCTCCTCGTCCTCCTCCTCCTCCTCGTCCTCCTCCTCCTCCTCGTCCTCCTCCTCCTCCTCGTCCTCCTCCTCCTCCTCGTCCTCCTCCTCCTCCTCGTCCTCCTCCTCCTCCTCGTCCTCCTCCTCCTCCTCGTCCTCCTCCTCCTCCTCGTCCTCCTCCTCCTCCTCGTCCTCCTCCTCCTCCTCGTCCTCCTCCTCCTCCTCGTCCTCCTCCTCCTCCTCGTCCTCCTCCTCCTCCTCGTCCTCCTCCTCCTCCTCGTCCTCCTCCTCCTCCTCGTCCTCCTCCTCCTCCTCGTCCTCCTCCTCCTCCTCGTCCTCCTCCTCCTCCTCGTCCTCCTCCTCCTCCTCGTCCTCCTCCTCCTCCTCGTCCTCCTCCTCCTCCTCGTCCTCCTCCTCCTCCTCGTCCTCCTCCTCCTCCTCGTCCTCCTCCTCCTCCTCGTCCTCCTCCTCCTCCTCGTCCTCCTCCTCCTCCTCGTCCTCCTCCTCCTCCTCGTCCTCCTCCTCCTCCTCGTCCTCCTCCTCCTCCTCGTCCTCCTCCTCCTCCTCGTCCTCCTCCTCCTCCTCGTCCTCCTCCTCCTCCTCGTCCTCCTCCTCCTCCTCGTCCTCCTCCTCCTCCTCGTCCTCCTCCTCCTCCTCGTCCTCCTCCTCCTCCTCGTCCTCCTCCTCCTCCTCGTCCTCCTCCTCCTCCTCGTCCTCCTCCTCCTCCTCGTCCTCCTCCTCCTCCTCGTCCTCCTCCTCCTCCTCGTCCTCCTCCTCCTCCTCGTCCTCCTCCTCCTCCTCGTCCTCCTCCTCCTCCTCTTGTTGCATTCTGTTGCCTCCTCCTCATAGTCCACATCCTCCTCCTGCTACTTGTGTTTCCTTTTGTTTCCCCCTTTTCCTGTTTCCTCATGTTAGCTCTTCATCCTCCTCCTCTTTTTTGGTGTTGAATCCTCTTCCTCCTCCTCTTGTTGCATTCTGTTGCCTCCTCCTCCTGTTTCCTCCTGTTGCTACCTCTTGCCTTCTCCTCCTCTTCCACTTATAGCTTCCTGTGTTCTCCTTTTTTTAACCCCTTCTCCTCCTCCTATTTTATCCTTTTGCCTCAAGTTGCCTCCTTCTCCTTCTCTTGTTCCCTGTGGTTGCCTCCTCATCCTCATCCTGTTTCTTCTTGTGGCCTCCTCTTCCTTTTGCCTTCTGTTTCCTTTTCTTGCCTTCTCTTGCCTCCTGCTGAATCCTCTTGCCTTCTCTTGCCTCCTCTTGAATCCTCCTCCTCCTCCTGTTGCTTCCTGATGCCTCCTGCTGTCTTCTGTTGCCTTTTCCTCCTGTTTCCTCCTGCTCCCTCCTCCTTATCCTCCTCCTGTTGTCTCCTGTTGCTTCCCGTTGCTTTCTTCTCCTCCTCCTCCTGTTGACTCATGTTGATTCCCGTTTCCTCCTCCTCCTCCTGTTCCTTCATTGTGCCTCCTGTTGCCTACTTGTCCTCCTCCTCCCTTTGCCTCCTGTTGCCTTTGCCTCCTGTTTCCTCCTGCTCCCTCCTCCTCATCTCCTCCTGTTGCCTTGTGCCTCCTATTGCCTACTTGTCCTCCTCCTCCTTTTGCCTCCTGTTACCTCCTCTTCCTCCTTTTTCCTCCTTTTGCTTCCTGTTGCCTTCTCCTCCTTTTGCCTTCTGTTGCTTTCTCCTTTCTCCTCTTCCTCCTTCTCTTGTTGCCTCGTATTGTCTTCTGTTGCATCCTCCTTTTTTTTTTACTTGCTGTTTCTTTCTGTTGCCTCCTGTGTACTTTTCCTACTACTACTACTGTTGCTTCCTGATCCCACCTCCTTCTCCTTTTGCTTCTTGTTGCATCCTTTGCCTCCTCCTGTTGTCTTCTGTTCCCTCCTGTTGCTTCCCCTCCTCATCCTGTTGTGTCCTGTACCTCCTGTTGCCTCATCCTCTTCCTTCCCCTGTCTCCTCCTTTTGCTTTCTATTGCCTCCTGTTGCCTCTCTTTCTTTTGCCTCCTTTTGCCTCCTCCTCCTCTTGTAGCTTCCTATTGCTTTCCATTTCCACTCTTTCTCTTCTTCCTCCTCTTGTTCCCTGGTGTTGCCTCCTTTTTCCTCTTCCTCCTCCTCCTCCTGTTGCCTCATTACCCCCCTGTTTCTGCCTCCTCCCTCTCCTCAAGTTGTCTCCTTTTNCTCCTTTTTCCTCCTTTTGCTTCCTGTTGCCTTCTCCTCCTTTTGCCTTCTGTTGCTTTCTCCTTTCTCCTCTTCCTCCTTCTCTTGTTGCCTCGTATTGTCTTCTGTTGCATCCTCCTTTTTTTTTTACTTGCTGTTTCTTTCTGTTGCCTCCTGTGTACTTTTCCTACTACTACTACTGTTGCTTCCTGATCCCACCTCCTTCTCCTTTTGCTTCTTGTTGCATCCTTTGCCTCCTCCTGTTGTCTTCTGTTCCCTCCTGTTGCTTCCCCTCCTCATCCTGTTGTGTCCTGTACCTCCTGTTGCCTCATCCTCTTCCTTCCCCTGTCTCCTCCTTTTGCTTTCTATTGCCTCCTGTTGCCTCTCTTTCTTTTGCCTCCTTTTGCCTCCTCCTCCTCTTGTAGCTTCCTATTGCTTTCCATTTCCACTCTTTCTCTTCTTCCTCCTCTTGTTCCCTGGTGTTGCCTCCTTTTTCCTCTTCCTCCTCCTCCTCCTGTTGCCTCATTACCCCCCTGTTTCTGCCTCCTCCCTCTCCTCAAGTTGTCTCCTTTTCCCTACTGTTGCCTCCTTTTCATCGTCCTCTTATTGCCTCCTTTTGCCTCCTCTTGCCTTCCCTTCCTGTTGCTTTCTGTTGCCTCCTGTTTTTACCTGCTCCTCCTCCTCCAATTTCCTCCTGTTGCCTCAAGTTGCTCCTCCTCCTCCTCTTGCCTCCTGTTCCCTCTTCTTCTGTTGCCTTCTTTTGCCTCCTCCTCAGGTTGTCTCCTATTGACTTATCCTCTTCTTCCTCCTCTTGCCTCATGTTTCCTCCTCCTCCTTGTCCTCCTCCTGTTGCCTCTTGTTCCTTCCTCGTTCTGTTGCCTCCTTCTCCTGTTGCATCCTCTGGCCTCTTTCTCCTTCTTCTTCTATTTGCCTTTTCCTCCTCCTGCTTCTGTTGCCCCCTCCTGTATGTCCTCTTCCTTTTGTCTGTTGTTGCCTCCTCTTGCCTCCTCCTCCTCCTCTTGCCTCCTGATGCCTCCTGTTGCCTGCTCCTCCTCCTCCACCTCCTTCTCATTGTTCTGTTCCCTCAGGTTACCTCCCTCTCTTTTTGCCTCCTTTTGCCTCTTCCTCCTGATGACTCCTGTTTTTTCCTCCTCCTCATGTTTCCTCCTGTGTCCTCCTGTTGCCTCATGTTGCTTGCTCTTTATGGACTCCTCTTCCAGTTGCCTCCTGTTGCCTCCTGTTGCCTCCTCTTGCTGCTTCTTCTCCTCCACCTGTTGCTTCCTTTTGCCTCTTCCTCCTCCACTTCCTGTTGCCTCCTGTTCCCTCCTCCTGCTTTACTGCCTCTTCCTCCTGTTGCCTCCTGTTGCCTCCTGTTTCTTTCCTCTCATCCTGTTGCATCCTGTGGCTTCCTCTTGCCTCCTGTTTCCTCCTCCTCCTCTTCATGTTACCTCTTGTTGCCTCCTTTTCTACATCCTCCTCCTTTTGTCTGTTGTTGCCTTCTTTTGCCTCCTGTTTTCTCTTCCTCCTCCTCATCCTTGCCTTTCTTATTTTCCTGTTGCCTCCTGTTAGCTCCCCCTCCCTTTGGCTCCTTTTGCCTCGTCATCCTTCTCCTCCTCCTGTTGCTTCCTTTTGTCCTCCTGTATCATTCTGTTGCCTCTTGTTTCCTCAGGTTGCCTTCTATTTCTCCTTTTCCTGTTTTGTCCTGTTGCCTCCTCCTCCTCCTCCTCCTTCTTTTATCTCCAGGCCCTCCTCCTCCTCCTCCTCCTGTTCCCTCCAGTTTCCTCCCGTTGCCTCTTCCTCATGTTGCCTCCTATTGCCTTATCCTCCTCTTCCTTCTCTTGCCTCCTGTGGCTTCCTCCTCTTCCTCCTGTTTCTTCCTGTTAACCTCCTATTGCATATTCCTCACCTCCATCCTCCTCCTCCCTACTCCTTCTTCTGTTGCCTCCTCCTCCTCCTGTTGCTTCCTGTTGTCTCCTCCTTCTTCTTTTTCTTTTCCTCCTCTTCTTCTTCCTCCTCCTCCTCTTCTTCCTGTTGCCTACTCTTGCCTCCTGTTGCCTCCTCCTCCTTTTGCCTCCTATTGCCTCCTCCTGTTTCTTCCTGTTGCCTCCTGTGACCTCTTCCTCCTCTCCCTCCTCCTCCCTCCTCCTCCCTCCTCTTCCCTCATCTTCCCCTGTTGTCTCCTGTTGCCTCCTGCTCCTACTCCTCCTGTTGCCTGTAAAAGTCAGTTCTTCACTATCCAAGAAGGGAGGCAAGGATGCTTAGCATAGAATTACAAAAGGAATTTATTCTTTTATATTTCAGCTATGTACATAGCGGTGCCCCAGCCTAATGCATGGAGGACACTGATACAGAGGAAAGCAGGGTTTATATGTTACAATGCAGTTGTGTAAACCAATTAAATCAGTCATGTTAAGGAGTGGGCTAATCAGTTATTATTGCTTGCGTAATTGGCATGCACTTGTCCCATGCAGGATCAGAACGTGCTTGTCCTGTGCAAGTGGTACAGATTAGTGGTTAGTGGTGTGTTCATCTTCATTGTCCTAAACTGATGTCCTGTGCAGGTGGCAGGATTTATCCTGGATTCTGGTTGGTTGTGGTTCTGGCCATGGTTATGCCTGGTTTCATTGACGGGGAAGTCTTCCACTGTGTTATTGTTGGTATGGGGTGCTCTCAGCTGGCAAGAGCTGGCTTAGGCTGGGTCTTGGGGTCTTATCGACCAAAGCTCATAATCATAATCATAATCATAGTCATAATCATAATCATTCTTCTAAGCAAGTCATATGGCAGTTAGCGTCTTGTCTTTCACACTGTTGAGCACTGGGGACAGCTGCCCCAGGGGAATGGGGAAATGTCTCTGCTGTATCCTGCTGCAGGAGCTGGTCTCAGCCTCGGTGTTGAGGGCCAAGAGCAGGTGCTCTCTAGACAGCTAAAGACAGGACTGGCTGTGCGTCTGCCTTGCACTGACATTGCACAGGGGTGTTCACAGAAGGAGGCTGGTCTTGTGTCTTTGCTCCATACCTGTTGCTCCCACCTCATCCTTTTCTTTCCTTCTTTGTAGTAAGAAAAGATTATTTAGCAATGCATTTGCAAAATCCCATGTGCTTGGAGACATACTCTTTGGCACTACAAGGCATGGCATAGCTCACTTTGTAGCTCTTTGAGGAATAAGCCCCCCAGGAAGGGAATTTCATGAGGTGGGCAGCTCCACCTCTTCCAGTTACGAAGGAGCTTTAAATGTGCAGTGTCCTGCAGGTATCCTTTGGCATGCTTTTCTTTTGTTTTTTTTTTTTTTTTTGGCATGATGCTATTGTCATAGGAAACTGCAAGTTCCAGTGCTCAGCTGGTGAAGGAACCGAGTCACCCTGACAAAGGGCGACATGCTGCACACCTGCACAGTCATTTGTGTGAGTACTTTCATGAACATGTCCTTGCCCATCTGTTGGGTACTTCCTAAGGACATGCATTTCTCAGCCAGTGCCATCCAGCCTTGGGCTGTTGTCAGTGTCCTCACACATAAGCCATTACAGGTGTTCTTTCCTTGCAAGGCTTTAGGCTGCTGCCCAGCACTTGTGTGCTATCTGAAGGTGGCTAATGTAGAGAAGAGGAGAAATGGAGGTGGTAGCAGGTATAAAGATGAGGTCTTGCTCCAAGAGGGGCAGACCTGGTGGGAAGACCCCAGTTGAATTTCCCATTTGTAGTCATGGTTAAGACTTCTACTCTCTGTTGTAGGATCTGCTCCAAGAAAATTACAGGCTGGGACTGAGCCCCAGAGGAGGCTGCAAGAACAGCCCTAAACAGAGATCACTCTTTTTTCTCCAGGCGCTCTGATTTGAAAATTGGAGAAAAGGCTTATTCCTCGCCAGCACCATCTTATGCCCCTTCCTTCCTCAGTCAATGGGGACAGCAAACAGGCATGCTGTTGGACTACAGGGTCTGCTTTATAGAACTAGGGTAACTCTGGGGCGGTGGGCCATGGCACCAGATGGACAGTGGATTTCTTTCTGGGATCTTTGCATTGCTCTCTTTTCCCTCCCACATCACAGTTTTCTTCACATCTGCCGCTGCTAGAGCCACACTCATTCCAAGAGCGGCTACTAAGCTGTGAAGCCATGCTATTTCAGGTTTCCATCCCTGGGGGCTTTCTAGACCCCACTGTATGAAGCCCCGAGCATCATGGTCAGACCTCCTAGCCAGTGCTGCTTGGAGTTGGAGGACTGCAGGACTGAGGCCCTCCTGGTATCCTTTCCAACTGGAACGAACCAATGACCCTGTTATTTTCCTGCTCTTATTTTCCATGCTGCTCCCTCCCCCATCCATCCCACCTAGATCCGTTCCATTCATTTGCCTTTGATCCTTCCCAAGGAACGCCTTGTGCATTTTGCCCAGGGGCACCTGTGGGGCACGCATATAAAGCCTGCAGGGTAGAGAAGGGCTGTGGACTTGGCGCCTTGGCTGAGTGGAGAGCAGCAGGTCTGGGTGAAGGCAGCCCCTTTTTCCTGGGAGCTCCTCTTGTAGTGGGGGTGGCATGCCGTGGGGGAGCAGAGGAAGGCGGGTGTGGAGGGGAGTCCTTGGGCTGTGCAGGCTGACAGGGCTTCTGGTGCTTCTAGAGCCTTCTAGAGTCTTTGGGAGGCTCTTAGCTGCCCACAGCCACAGCTTGTGGGATTTCCCCACAGTTCTGGTCCTTTCAGGAGGAAAGGGCAGGACCTTTTCACAGCTCTCTTTGCAGGACATGGTGGGCACGGAGTATTCTCCCAGAGGACAGCAGTTCCTCTGCCACAGCCAGCACAAGCCAGCTAACCTGGGCATGTCCATGGGAGGCATCTACAGACTGGCTGTGCCCCACCTGCCTGGGCAGGGTCAACAACGCCACCTCTGTGGGCTTCTGCTTGCATGGCCTCTGCTTGGGCTATATAGCTGGTATAAGGCTGGTGTCCAGAAGGCAAGCTGCCTGCCTGGTCTACTGTCAGCAATTTGACAGGATAAGGCAATAGGAAAAAATTCTTTACTGAAAGAGTGGTCAGGCCTTGGAACAGGCTGCCCAGGGAAGTGGTGGAATCACCATCCCTGGAGGTATTTAAAAGATGTATAGATGAGGTGCTCAGGGACATGGTTTAGTGGGCATAGGGGGTGTTGGGTTGACGGTTGGACTCGATGACCTTAGAGGTCTTTTCCAACCTTAATGATTCTATGATTCTATGATTCTATGATTCTATGACTGTGTGCTGCACAATGTGCAAGAAGAGGATTACGATGAGGGACTAGAGTCACCTCTTCTTCCTGCTGGCAGAGGAAAGGTGCCAGGGAGAGGGCCTGGAGGAGATCCCCATGGCAGGACTATGATCTCCGCAGCCGGTTCATGGAGCACATGGACTACCACCTTTCCGCAGGGAGAGGGAGGAGGAAGAGGAGGATGAGAAAGAGTCCACCAAGTTGTGACCAAGTCCTCAGGGTTGGTGCAGCTCCAGGGCCCTCCAACGCTATCTCCCAGCAGGCTCCTGCACCCAGTGCTGCTCGGGAGCAAACTGTGCCAAGGGAAAGAGCCTGTGTTGGGGCTATGATCTCCACAGTGGGTTCATGGACCACACGGACTATGACTGCCCAGCCAGAAAGAGGAGGTGCCGCAACGGCTTCTGTGAGTAGTGGCTTCACCAGCAGGCTTGGATTTTGTGAATCCCCAAAGGCAATGGACTTGGCTGGTGCTCCATCCCTGAATGTTGATGTGCTGACAACCTAGAGTGAATTCTGGGGTGTTTCTTGACAGCAGCCAGAGTTACCCAGGTGTTTTCAATTAGACACCAGAAAACACATTTTATCACTCTTCTGCCACTATGCACAAGACTTTGAAAGATGTCATTGCTCGTAGAATGATCTGACATTGGTAGGGTTACTTTCTGGGCAAGTGCTTGCTTGTTTTTGTCTCTGTTTTTATGTTTCTTCCTGTATAACTGCACGTTCGAGCTTGGCATGTAAGTTACAATCAGTGAAAGGAAAGAATTGAACTGAAAATACAATTCAAGACTCTAGATGGAAGGGAACTTTCCCCCGATGAAAGAAACATCCCCTGATGTTTGTGGGTTGGAGGTTATAGCTGGTTCTTCTGGGTGCTCCTGTGCAGAAGACTACTTTGTAAATACCCTTTCTTAAACCCCAATACTAGGATGTGATTTCCTTGCAAGCATTAGTGAGGGAACAGCTCCTCCTCAAAGAGTCCTGTTTCATCCAGGGAAGACTTGCATCACCTTGCAGCAAACAAGCAGTGTCAGAGCAGGGCTCTACAACCTGGGTGATATGTGTTTCCTCAACTCCGTCCTGTGGTGCCTGATGTACACACCCCCTCTGGCCAACCACCTGCTTTCTTGTGAGAACAGCCAGTCCTGTGAGTACTTTTATGAATAACTCCTTGTAAATCTGTTGGGCACTTCCTGAGGAATCCCAGAATCTGGAATGTGATTTAGGAGCAAAGCAGCCCTTCTTTGTCAACCCCCCTGTCCCAATCCAATATCGGGGGAGGTTTCAATGTGAGCCCAAGAGCGAGATTAAGACACAAATAAGGTCAAATGCCGTATGTCTTAAACAACTTTTATTATCAAAAGTAAAAGTTAGTAGTGATACTGTATGTCCTAAACAAATTCTATTATCAAAAGTAAGTTAGTAGCAATAGGATAGATTAGAATAAAGATAGAAATCAAGCAAGCATTTGGGATAGAGTTGCAAGAATAATCACCGCCATGGATCTGCGATGTCTCAGAGTCCAAGTCTTCTAGTGCTTTGGTAGTGAGTGGTTGCTCTGGGGTCCGCGGTGGGCGATCTTGCTGGGGTCGGCAGTGGTCGATCAACACGGGGGTCGTCTTGTCAGTCCCCTTTATTCCTGTTTGAGGGCTGCAACGTACTGTTGCCACATTCCTAGACATCACAGAGTCTTGCTCAGAGCGCATCCCCTGCAAACCAGATGCCTCAGTGGCCTTGCAGCTGCTCTTATCTTTGAGGCAGATGTTTTATAGTTCTTAGGTAAGCAGACAAATGTTTTATAGTTCAGTTTCTCCCACTTTGCAGTGGCTCTTCTTAGATAAGCAATCCTTGAGACAAATGCCAGGACTCACTGACAAATGTTTGAGTTCCTTACACCTCCCGAGTTAGTGTTCTTTGATACTGAAGCCTAGAAGCCGCTTGTCATATTTAGGTGTGTTCATCTTCAGAAAGGCACCTCTTTCTCACCCCGGGTCTCTGTTCCTATTCCTGCAAGCTAAACTCTCTTTGCTTATTGCACAGAAAACTTCTGTCAGTTGAGCATCCCTCTGAAGAAAGTTTTCCATGCACTAAGATGTCCCGGGCTTGTTAGGACATTGGTACCTTGGGAGGAGTGGAGACTGTTCTTATAACTTCAAGATCTCCATTAGTTTCCCATCGCTATCCATATTTCGCTGACCTGAGAAGCTTGCTTCCCTCCCTCCCTCTTCATATCGCCAGCCAGGCTTCTCCATGATGTGCAAAATGGAAAAACACATTAACAAGGTCCTGCATTTCTCAGCTAGTGCCATGCAGTCAAAGGTTGTCGCCAATGTCCTCACAAGTAAGCCATTTCAGGTGCTTCTAAACACTCACTTCAGGTGGCTTTCTTTTTAGATAGTTTTTGATTTTCAAAGATCCTTTTGTGTAAACAGCCTTGAGAGTTTAAGCAGGAGAGCTCGTAGGAAAGTATGTTTTCTTCCGTTTTTGTAGAAGAGAACTACTAACTTCTTTCTTAGGAATAGGAGGACATTTCATGCTTGGCAGGCAGGAAGACGCCCAAGAGTTCTTACGCTATACTGTCAATGCCATGCAGAGAGCTCGTCTTTTCAATGTTCCCGAGCCCTTTGGACTCTTTGATATGCTCCCATCAAGCAAACCCTACACCCAAGTTCTTGAGACAAAGCAAAACTCTTGGACGAGATAACTCTCTGCCCTTCCTCTGAGGTATGATTACCATTTATTTCCAGCTTTGGATATTAAAGTAAGAGGGTTTGTAATTGTGCTTCAAGACATATTAAGGCCCCTTACTTAAAAACGTATACTTGTGAACACAAGAGACCTTGGTGGTGGGTGGTGGTTGGGAAGTGGATGGACTGTGGAAGCCGGGCCTTCTTGTCTACTCCTAGTAAGTGTTTTGGTGAGGGCGTTTCCCCAAGCTCAGTGCTTTCCTTTCTCACTTCTCCAGGCAGCCCCATCTGTCACCACAGCTCTGGAGGACTTTGTGAAAATGGAGCAGCTGGATGGCGAAAACTGCTTTAAATGTAGCCAGTAAGACGATTACTAATGACGTATTAATACTAGACCCTGCGTGAAGGTGCTGCATATCATCGAGCATAAGTTAGCTTTTCCCATGGGGTTAATGCACAATAATGAGATGCAGCTTTTTTTTAATGTGGCCTTATGGTACTGAATAGCCTTAAAATAGCGTAAGGATGCATGAGACATGAAAGCTTGTTTGGCATTCTAGGGGAGGAAAAGGGTGCATTTAAGGGCACTTTTTAAGGGTGCATTTGGCCCTGTGCTTGGTTTCAAGGTGTGACAAGGTGGTTGCTGCCTCCAAGAGGTTTACAATCCATCATGTGCCCAAGGTTCTCACGGTGTGTCTGAAAAGGTTTGAAGAATTCACCATCGGGAAGATCAGCAAGGTGTGCATCCTGGTGTCGGCTGGGATAGAGTTAATTTTCTCTCTAGTGGCTGATATAGTGCTGTGTTTTGGATTTAATGTGAGAATAATGTTGATAAGACACTGATGTTTTAGTTGTTGCTAACTAGTGCTTATGCTAGTCAAGGACTTTTTAACTTCCCATGCTCTGCAAGGTGCACAAGAAGCTGGGAGGGAGCGTAGTCAGGACAGTTAACCCAACTGACCAATGGGGTATTCCCTACCATATGAGATCATGCTCAGCATATAAGGCTGGAGGAAGAAGAAGAAAGGGGGGGACGTTCGGAGCGATGGCGTTTGTCTTCCCAAGTAAGTGTTACACGTGATGGAGCCCTGCTTTCCTGGAGATGGCTGAACACCTGCCTGCCAATGGGAACTAGTGAAGGAATTCCTTGTTTTGCTTTGCTTGTGTGCATGGCTTTTACTTTACTTATTAAACTGTCTTTATCTCAACCCATGACTTTTCTCATTTTAACCCTTCCGATTCTCTCCTCCATCCACTGCGGGAGGAGTGAGTGAGCGGCTGTGTGGTGCTTAGTTGCTGGCTGGGGTTACACCCCGACAGTGTGTATGCAATTGGAGTGCAACTTTCTCTTCCTGGAGCAGATGATTTCCCAAAGCAGTGCGCTCTTTCACAAGTTGTTCATGTTGGGTTTTTTGTGTTCCCTTCCGGGAAGAGGAGAGTTCCTGTGGGAAGACAAGCATGTACTCTTGTCTAACAGAGCTGTTTTGGCTGAGAACAGTTTCCTGCCGCCCAAACCATTACATGTTGCTTTAGGGAAAACCAGGTTTTCTGCCTGTGTTTTTGTTGAGAAATCACGCAGTTTATCTCCAGATATCATGGCCTTTCTTTGTAGGCCAGCAATGGACTGTGGTACAGCCCTTAGATGTCTCCTCCCACAGCTTCGGGTCTTTCCCCACTGTTCTGGAGGAAAGGGCAGAACCTTTTCACAGCTCTCTTTGCAGGACGTGGCAGTGGGCATGGAGGACTCTCCAGAGGACAGCGGCTCCTTGGCAACAGCCAGCACCAGCCAACTAACCTGTGCAGGTGCACGGGAGGCATCTGCAGGCTGGCTGTGCCCCATCTGGCCAGGCAGGCTCAGCCTCGCTGTCTATGTGGGTTTCTGCTTGCGTTGCTTCTTCTTGGCCTGTTACTGAAATGGATTTCCAAATATAAACTTTTTTCTAACGTAACTCCTGCCTGTAAGTTTTCCAGTAAATTCCTGCTTTCCGTTATCACAAACTGATAGTATAATAAATGTGGACCTACTTCTACTAATAAAGGGATTTTTATCCCCAATGTCACAGGGTGTCCCTCAATTCCCTGCACCTATACTTTCTCTTGACTTTCCCCCAGTTTTAGTACCTGCCCGGTGAATGCAGATCCTGCAAGGGACAATTGGGTGAACTCACCCAGTGCCAGCTGTGTCGTATGCAGTAGCCACACTTACCAGGCTGGGAACCTGTAGAGTCCCATCTGAGTCAGCAAATTGTTCCTGAAATGGATTTGCTTGCATTTTTCTTCACTTCTACTTCATGTGTGGGTACAGGAAAGAAGGCAGCAGACATACACACTGGCTAAAACCCCTTTTTATTGCCAGCTATAAAGGTGCATCTTGGCTGGGAGCCCAAGAAGGACCCCATGTTACAATTCTTTATTCTTTATATGCAATCTTAAGGCTACTCACTTACTCATTTTTACAAGCTAAAAAACCTATTGGCTTTGGCCATGACATCGCCTGTTACCATTCACTTCTGAGTATTTGTTCACATGAACACCTCCCCACCCTGCCCGTGCAAGGACTCTTAATGCATATTTATTAGCTGAGTTTGCACTATTTTGTTGCAACTTTGCTGCTTTCAGCCAGTTTCCATCTGGTTTGTCTAACAATAGACCCACTTGTATAGGTGAAGTCACTGTCAGGCAAGTTCTCTTGCGCATGTCTTTGAAGCCGTCTTTGCATAAGAGCTTTTTCTTATGTACCACAATCTGCTGGTCAGCTTTGTCAGCAGGGCTATTTCAAAGCCTATGCAGCAGGACGCAACTGCTGCCTGACAAGTTTTCTTTATATCAGTGGTGATAACGCCATTTCTAGCTTTCCTTGGGAGATGGGGGAGACCAAAGCTCTTGTATCACAGCTTGGCTTGGTCTGGGAAGGCAAACTGGAAACCACATTGCGGTCACAGACACAACTGTTCTGGGCTGTGAGCTGTGCAAATGCCAGCAGAAAGCTCTGTGAACAATTTGCACATACGCCAAAGCGTTCCCAAAGTGTCGCCAGCCCGAGCCCTGACATCTGGAGACTGGTGTTTCACGCCAGCAGGGCAGGGGAAGGTAGAGTTGCCTCCTCTCTGACAGGAGGCTGCCACACTTTGGAGCAGGCATACTCTGGTGGGGCCAGACCAGGTGCCTTTGCTGTCTCCTGGCCTTCATGTGTTTCTCACACTCATGGACAGCCCCATCTCTGTTGACGGTTTTTCATAAATGGGGCTTTGAAGAGGTGGAAGTTATTTCTTCCTCCTGGTGGGAGCACGCACTAGGGCTTTGTTGTCAGAGAAACCAGTGGGGAGTGCTCCTGGTTGGATGCAGCTCCTTTGGCAGATGCTTGTGTTCCTCTCTTGGCCCCGAGGTCTGATTCGTGCCTTTCCTCCCACCCAAGCTGTGCTGCTGGCTTCTGGGAAATGGCAGTACCGAGAGCGGATGGTTTTACCACAGCTGGGAAGTTCCTGTCAATGTGTCAGGGATGTTTTCTTCCTGGTTCTTGCAGTTACAGGTTTTCAAGCAACCGAGCAAAGGAGTTTTCCAAGAAACTTGCCGAAGGAAAGTGCAGGGTTGAGCTCTGATTGCTCTCTGTATGCATTGTGTCTGGCCTCAGCCAGGCACGCAGGAGCTTTCAGATGAGGAATCAGACTAGTCCAGGCTGAAGTGAGCAATCAGGATCTCAATTCTGTTTTGTTTAAGGCAATAAGGTGGAAACGTGCGGGTGAAGCCTTCTGTGTTTCTTACCCTTTGATTTCAGTGCTGTCCTCTAGCCCAAATCTTGCAGTATTTTTGCTAAGGCATAAAAATTAAATGGAAAAAGCAGCTCTTCCTCACCCAGCTCAAGGTGAACAAAGTGTCTGAGGGTGTGTTGTTTTATTAAACGTGTACCAGATACCCAGCATCAGGGGAATGGTTTACAGTGAATGGCTTCAGGTGCCTGGGGCTTCACCAGCGTCGCCTGGAATGGGAAAAGGAGAAAAAGGTGACTATGGGGACTTGTTATCAGTTCATCTGGGTCCCTGTTGCCCTGCATGCCCCCTGAGCCAAGTGCCATTTCTGGACAGTCACTCTGCGTCTCCCTCTGTCCCCTTTTGGTCAGGGCTGTCACCCGACACTACAGGGACAGACAGGTTCTTCTGGTGATCCTGGGCAGAATGATGAAGGCACTAAGTCATAGTTACAATTAAAGATTTATTTTTTAACAGAATTTAATGATCACCAGAGCATAGAATTTCATGATCAGAGCAGCACAGGATTTCTATAAGCAGCATCAGCATAGCACAATTTTATTAGTATAGCACTAAATTTTATAGCACAGCTTAGCTTATGGTTCCTAATCACCTGGACCCTCTTGCAGATCAGGTCACATCTTACTACTTGGCTTGTTGTATTAATATAACAATCATAACCTAGAGTTGAAACACGTAAAACAATACGAGTTGCTCTCACAATCCTTGGAGGAAGAGACTGCTTGATTTTATAGGCAGTGCTCTATGTGCTGCTGTGCTTCCCTGTTCTGGGATGGGGTCATCACAACCTGGCTGGCTGGGTGCCTGGGGCCCATAAGGAGGGAAGAAGTTGGCCTGGCGCCCAGGAACCTTGAGGCCAATAGTGAGTGGGAGAAGAAGTCTGCCTGGTGCACATAACCTTCAAGGCCTGATGAGGAGGGGACAGGGGACTCATACGTGACCAGCTCAGTCACAGAACATGGCCATTTGCCTCACAAAATGGCATTCGTTATGCTAACGATACTACTAGGGGTCAGGAGCTGGGGGTACCGGTCACAAGTGCAATTGTTACTTGCCTCCATCAGATGGTTCTTGAAGTGCTGGGATGTCAGCAATGCAGGGCTCAAATACGAGGTCAGGCTGGAGGCCACTGGTGACCTGGATCGGATGGGGACGGACAGCAGGGGGACAGGCTGGGGGCAGCAGGACAGCGGAAGTGTTTTCTTGGGAGAATGGTTCAGCATCTGCTGTCCTTACCCCATTGCTTGGCAGGGTGAGGCACAGCTGTTGTCTTTCCAACTGTGCCAGCAGCCCTGCTGCAGCCAGGAGACAAGGTCATCAAAAGGGGAGAAGACATAAGGCAGATCAGGCAGTGCAGAGGCTAATACACATCATCAGACGCTGATGATCCATTTCCTGTGAAATGGATCCATTTCCACATTGAGATCAAGAGCAGCAGCTGAAAACCAGGCCAAAGAGCAGAAACGAGGTTTGTTGAAAGAGGGCTGAAGAGCAGCCACCTCCTGCTGCCCTGTTGTGGATCACTCCTCTGTGCTGAGTCCCCACAGCATTGGAGGCAGTACCGAAGTGCTGGAGTGAAACGTTGGGATGCTGCAAAGGAGCAGGCAGTGATGGCCAAGAGGCAGATCCTCTCCTCAGCTGCACAGTCACTTCTGTGTTTAGCAAAGTTGTTGGGTTGCAGCAGTGCCAGTGAACAGTTTGTGGTGCCTGGCCAGAGCATCACAGGCTAGTTGGGTCTCCTTCTGCATGCTGAACTTGCAGAGAGCTACAGAGGTCGCAAAACTTCTTGGCCATGAAGATCCTCCTCAGGTGACCCAATGTGTGTTTGAAATCCACCTAGAGAGTATTTATTCTTGAAGAAGAAAAACAATCCCAAAGCATCAAGCTTTGAATCGCTTTGGAGTAAAAAAAAAAATAGGAACGTTAGAGCGTTTCTTTTTTTGTTTATCTCAGTTAAAGGGTTGTTAGATACCACAGTGATGGGCAATGTATCAAGTCTGAAGATAGCTTCACAAGTTGGCATTTCCAATGTCAATAGTGTCTAATGAGGGCAGACACAGTCACATAGTCTGCACAGGTCTGACAGAACTTCCTACCAACTACCCTGGCAGCTGGTTCTGGTCAGGCTCCTTGTTGACTTTACTAATAACAGCAATGAAATATATATTTTTTTAAATCTTTTTTTTTTCTTTTTTTTTTCCCCAGGCATCTTCAGAGGAATAATACTAAAAGGTCAAATAAGAAAAAACTCTGGCCAGAACATCTTATGGACAAGATGCCTTCCGTAAAAGGAGCCTCTTGGGGCACAGGCATTCTTCAGCCATGTTCAACCAACCAAGCCCGCCTGCTCTGGCATTTTGTGAACGGTAATGAACGCCATGCTGCCCAAGCACAAGAGCTGTAGCTAAAGTGTGTGAGAGAGGAGCAGGCAGCAAAGGCACACCCTGCTAGACATCCAGCTGCCAGGATCCTCTGCTTCCCTGGGTGGCATCAGGCACTGCCAGCTCCTGAGCCCTGACCCCGTGTCGTGGTTTAACCCCCAGTACACAGCTCAGCACCACACAGCTGCTTGCTCACCCTGCCCCAGTGGAATGGGGGAGAGAATCGGAAGGTAAAAGCGAGGTAACCCATGGGTTGAGGTAAAGACAGTTTAATAGGTAAAGCAAAAGCCGTGTGTGGAAGCAAATCAAACCAGAAATTAATTCACCACTTCCCATCGGCAGGCAGGTGTTCAGCCATCTCCAGGAAAGCAGGGCTCCATCACATCTAACGGTGACTTGGGGAGACAAACACCATCACTCCGAACGTCCCCTTTCCTTCTTCTTCCCCCAGCTTTATATACTGAGCATGATGTCATATGGTACAGAATATCGCTTTGGTCAGTTGGGGTCAGCTGTCCCAGCCATGTCCCCTCCCAGCTTCTTGTACACCTTCAGCCTACTCCCTGGTGGGGTGTTGTGAGAAGCAGAAAAGGCCTTGACTCTGTGTAAGCACTGCTCAGCAATAACGAAAACATCCCTGTGTTATCAACACTGTTTTCAGCACAAATCCAAAACATAGCCCCATGCTAGGTACTATGAAGAAAATTAACTCTATCCCAGCCAAAACCAGCACACCCTGTAAGGAGCTCAGAGGTGAGGTAACTTTGCACTATGAATGTCAGATGCCAGCTGCAGGAACAGTGTTAGAGGAGGCTTGGAAGCAAAGCTGTCTTTGTCCTGGTAGACGAGGTTGTGGTGTGACAATTAAATACAGCACTTTGCTGGTGACTGGTCCCAGGGAAATGGTGCTGGAGCCCTGGTAGTCCTGCTGTGGCAGGAGCAAAAATGGCTGCTCTGAGCAGGGTGGGGTCAGAACGAGATGCCCTGAGCAGGACAGGGACAAAACTAAATGCCCCAAGTGGGGCAGGAGCAAAGCTAGCCACCCCAATTTGGGCAGGGGCATAAAGAGTCACCTGAGCAGGGCAGGAGTAAATCCAGGTACCCTGCATGGACAATAGGCAAAATGAGCCTCCCCAAGCAAGAGAGGGGATAAACCAGCCATCCTGAGAGGGACATGATGAAAAAAAGCCATCTGAGCAATGCTGTGGCCAAACTGGATGCCCCAAGTGGAGAATAAAAAGAAGAAAGCCTCCCCAAGTGGAGCAGGAGCCAAACAAACTGTCCTGAGCTCAGCCAGAGTAACACTAACTGCCCCAAGCAGGACTGGGGAAAAGCAGATGACCCAGGCAGGGCAAGGGCCAAACCGGACAGTTCAAGTGGGGCAGGAATAACAACCAGCTGCTCGTCAGGGCAGGAGCATGTTCACTGCCCTCTGAGCGTGTCAAGGGGTTAAACCAGATGCTAAAAAGCCACCCACAAACTATTTTTGGAGCTCCAGAGCGAGAGAGCAGCTGGGTGGGAGCCTGGCAGCCAGCTAGGGTCAACACAGCACAGTTGCTGAAGGTGTTTCTTTGGTAGCTCTAGTTCAGAGTCAGCCTGTGGCTGTATCTTGGGGGGCAGATACAATTCAGTGGAAATGAACCTATAAGAAACCAGGTGCTTTGCTACACGAGTGTCACAGACACAGTCCTGTATCTGGGAAGAGTGGAAAAGAAACCCTTAGCAACCTGAATCTGCCAGCCAAAGCTGTGAACAGGCACACAGCCTGGGCAGGTTTTGATTCATCTGGCTGGTGCGGTTCCAGGAAGAGGTGGGAGCTCTGCTGGCAGACAAACAGTCTTTCGCCAGCAGCGTGTGGAGAAGTCCAGTGGCTTCTGGTGTGTGGGAGATGACTGGGCTGTGTCAGCCGCATATCCTTGAGGGGACACGTCCCCGTGCGGGCCCATATCACAAAGGGGCAGAGATGCAGCACCCGCCCAGTGCTTGTGACCTCACCTGGCCAGGGCTTGGGATCCTGAAAAGCGGGCCAGTGAAAACTAGTTGGGCTGAGCTGGCTTTCAGGATAACTCAACTCCTTCCTTTACTACTTGCGTGGTTACTTTCTTCCAAGCATTTACGGTTTACTGCCCACTTCTCAACTTCCATCCTCTTTCAAAGGTAATTGTTATTTGACTTTCAGGACAGATCATAGAGTAGGTAGATATGGGATAAAAGTATATGGGCTGGTCTATACCTTCTGAGCTCTAAGCTGAACTATGACACCTTTATAGGCTGGCCAGTGATGGACTATGGGTAGAGTTCCTATTTGCTAATTCTTATTCCTTTGCCATATCCTAGGATAGGTAAGCAGAGGGGGTGGCAGTGTAGTCTGAAGCGTTGGTCTCAGCCTAGAATGACAAGCCCACCCTGACGGATGCGGTAGGGAGACAGAAAAGGAGCATGGCAAAGGCAGCCATTAAAGCAGTGGCTGAAAGCTGGCCACTCCTGCATACAAGGTGGGAAAGTGTGGGTTGGAGAGCCAAAGGGCTCTGCTGCTAACGCTGGCAAGAGGTAAGCAGCAGGTCCTCTTCAGAGAAGGTAACACGCAATGCAGTCTTTCAAAAGGGCCTTGGTAACTGCTGTGAACTGGGGCCCCAAGACAGTGATGGTAAGGTCGTCAGCCTGCAGCAGTTCCAAGTACCACTGAAACACTTTTGATGGTGGATTCTGTTCTGTGGGTTGCACTTGGGTTTTTTTTAATAATTTTTTTGAGCTACAAGTATTTCTTTGCCATCAGGTGATGGGAATGGTGCTGATCTTTTCTTTCTGCAGTGTGTTCTGACATCCTTTGTCATCCAGAGCTTTCCCCTCTGTTTCTGAGAGGAGCAATGGCCACAATGTGGAATGACTCCTGTGAGTAACGGCTTCACCAGCAGGCTTGGACTTTGTGAATCCCCAAAGGCAACAGGCGTAGCTGGTGCTCCATCCCTGACTGTTGATGCGCTGACAATCTAGAGTGAATTCGGGGTGTTTCCTGATAGCAGTCAGACTTACCCAGACACAGGAAAACGCTTTTTGTCACTCCTCTGCCACCCAAAGTACAAGACTTTGAAAGATGACATTGCTCATAGAAAGATCTGATATCAGTAGGGTTTCTTTCTGTGCTAGGTACTTGCTTGTTTTTGTCAAGGTACAATCAGGAAAAGGAAAGACTTGACCTGATAATCCAATTCAAGACTCTAGAGGGAAAGGAAGGTAGCTTGAGGCACAGAAATCAGAGTGTGGGTTTGTTGGTCTTTCGGCAAAGTAAGCAGGGGAAGAGACTGTTTTCCAAAACCGTTTCTTGACCAGGAATTATCAATGGCAGTGTTAGGCTTCCCCCAATGGTTCTGTGTGGAAGGTTAGAGTTGGTTGTCCTGGGTGCTCCTGTGAAGAACTTGACTTTTAAATATGCTTTCATGCAACACTATTGTCTCATCTCTTTTCAAATGTCATTTCCCTGCAGTCATTGCGGAGGGAATGGCTCCGCCACAAAGGATCCTCTTTCCCCCAGAGAAGATTTGCATGGAGTGGCAGCATAGACAGAGAGCTGGAGCGGGACTCCACAACCTGGGCAATACGTGCTACCTCAACTCCGTCCTGCAGTGCCTGACGTACACACCCCCTCTGGCCAACTACCTACTCTCTCGTGAGCACAGCCGGTCATGTCAGTACTTTTATGAACACCTCCCTGTAAATCTGTTGGGTGCTTCCTGAGGATTCCCAGAATCTGGAATGTGATTTAGGAGCAAAGCAGCCCTTCTTTGTCAACCTCCCGAGTTAGTGTTCCTCCAACACTCAAGCCTAGAAGCCTCTTGTCATATCTAGGTATGTTCATCTTCAGAGAGGCACCTCTTTCTCGCCCCGGCTCTTGGTTCCCTGTTCCTGTGTCGTGGTTTAACCCTGGCCAGCAACTAAACCCCATGCAGCCGCTCGCTCACACCCCACCTCCAGTAGGATGGGGGAGAGAATCAGGAGGGCACAAGTAGGAAAACTCACCAGTTGAGAAAAAAACACTTTAATAATGGAAGTAAAACAAAGTAGAACAGTAATAATAACAATGATAGCAACAATAACAGAATATACAAAGCAGGTGATGCACAATGCAACTGCTCACCACCCGCAGACTGCGTGTCGCGAAAGGAAAGAGCTTCCCCCTCTCCCCCCTCATTTTTTATACTAAGCATGACATCACACAGTATAAAATACCCCATTGGCCAGCTGGGTCAACTGCTCTGGCTATGCTCTCCTCCCAACTTCCCCTGCACTTGGCAGAGCATGGGAGGCCAAAAAGTCCCTGGTGCAAGCANATCAATGTCCTCACACGTAAGTCATTTCATGTGCTTTGACATGTTTTCTTCCATTCTTGTAGGAGACAACTACTAACTTGTTCTTTCTTAGGAATAGGACAACGTTTTGTGCTTGGCAGGCCAGGAGATGCCCGCGAGTTCTTACACTGTACTGTCAATGCCATGCAGATAGCTTGTCTGAGTGGAAGAGGCAAGTAAGCACAAGCAAATTATCTTTTCAATGTTCCTGGGCCCTTTGGGATGTACTCCCATCAAGGAAAAACTATGCCCAGGGTTTTCAGACAAAGCAAAACTCTTGGAGGAGATAACTCTGCCTCACCATTTATTTCCAGCTTGGACATCTCTTCTCAAGCAACTACCATTGTCCATCAAGTATTTAGGGGCTTTCTGAGATCCAGAGGTACTTTTCCTCAACTATTGCTCTCCTTGGAATTGCCTGTGCCGTTCTGTCTGCCTGTGATAAACAGCTGTTCATGTGACTGGCGTAGTAGGTATGACAAGCATAAAGTGGCACAGTCTACTTCCCCTATCGCTAAGCATTTCGATTTGCCTTCCAGTCACATGCTTGAGCTGCAAAGCAGTCTCCGATTCCTACGAGGCCTTCCTGGATATTCCTTTGGATATAAAAGTAAGAGGGTTTGTAATTGTGCTTCAGGACATCCCCCTGTAGCTTTCCAGAAACAACACAGTTGGCTTAAAAATCATATACTGCGAAAACAAGAGAGCTTGGTGGTGGGTGGGAAGTGGAATGGATGTTGTCCTTCAGGGGAGGCCTGGCAGTGGTCTCCCTCTCGGTGCTGGATTTAAGCTGGACAAGCACACGTTATCCTCTCTGCACCCTTGACATACTCTGATCCCTCTTCCCTTTGCCCTCCCTCAACACCCATCTAGTTCTGGGCTGATGCGTTGTATTGTTTTCATTATGGATGACCATGCACACCATCGGTAGCTCAACTGAGCAGTGCCACAGGGAGGTCGCTCTTGACAGCCCTGGGAATCCCTGGGAATTGAGGGAAATGTTCAGCGTAATACTCTCTTTCTGCCTCCTTCTGGACACTGTGGGTTCCCAGTGGGTTCCCTCAGCATCACCTACCTGGGTTTTTGCGTAAACTCCTCGTAAGTGTTTGGGCGAGGGCATTTCCCCGAACTCAGTGCTCTCCTTTCTCACACCTCCAGGCAGCCCCATCTGTCACCACAGCTCTGGAGGACTTTGTGAAAATGGAGCAGCTGGATGGCGAAAACTGCTTTAAATGTAGCCAGTAAGACGATTACTAATGACGTATTAATACTAGACCCTGCGTGAGATTACTAATGACGTATTGATACTAGACCCTGCGTGAAGGTGCTGCATATCATCGAGCATAAGTTAGCTTTTCCCATGGGGTTAATGCACAATAATGAGATGCAGCTTTTTTTAATGTGGCCTTATGGTACTGAATAGCCTTAAAATAGCGTAAGAATGCATGAGACATGAAAGCTTGTTTGGCATTCTAGGGGAGGAAAAGGGTGCATTTAAGGGCACTTTTTAGGGTGCATTTGGCCCTGTGCTTGGTTTCAAGGTGTGACAAGGTGGTTGCTGCCTCCAAGAGGTTTACAATCCATCATGTGCCCAAGGTTCTCACGGTGTGTCTGAAAAGGGTTGATCAGCAAGGCGGGAAGATCAGCAAGGTGCGTACGCAATTGGAGTGCAACTTTCTCTTCCTGGAGCAGATGATTTCCCAAAGCAGTGCGCTCTTTCACAAGTTGTTCATGTTGGGTTTTTTGTGTTCCCTTCTGGGGAGAGGAGAGTTCCCATGGGAAGACAAGCATGTGCTCTGCTCTGACAGAGCTGCTTTGGCCAAGAACAGTTTCCTGCCGCCCAAACCATTACATGTTGCTTTAGGGAAAAGCAAGTGTTCATGATCCCCAAAGATGTATTTATACACCTCTAGCCTTTAGTCTTGGAAGGTTATGTCGTGTAGTATTTCAGGATTGTTTCTGAGCCCTCTTGGTCTCTCTGTAGCATGTCAAATATCCTGCATACTTGGATCTTCGCCCATACACATCTCAGACAGCTGGAGAACCGCTCCTCTACTCCTTATATGCTGTCCTGGTACATAAGGGTGACAGCTGTCATGAAGGACACTATTTCTGCTACACAAAGGTAAAAAGCAACTTCCTTCCTTACAAGGGAAAAATGTGTGCTTGGGAAGACAAACTTCCATGGCAGTGTTGCTACTAGCCAAGGCTCTTACCAGCTGCATTTGATTTGTTTTCGTGTACTCTTGGTTCTGTAGTGTTCTGCCTGTTTTTGTGGAGAAACCATGCAGTTCATCTCCAGATATTGATGCCTTTCTTTGCAGGCCAGCAATGGATTGTGGTATGAGATGAATGATACATCTGTGGTTCTTCATGACATCGACACAGTTCTCAGGCAGCAAGCTTATCTACTGTTCTATCAGGTAATAACAAGTAATAAAATGTGTTTAGAATAGGTTTCCTTTCATGGTTTTGATGTTGTTCTTCTAAGCCTCTGGAGTGTTTCCCTTTCCATCACAGGACACAATTACTCCCTGCATCACTCAGTTCCCTCGAATCTGAACTATCCCATGTCAATCCTGATCTTTCCCTACTTGGCTTTAGGCTGCTGCCCTGGTGTAAACTGCTACTTGTCTGCTCTCAGAAGCTGGCTAATGTATAGAAGAGTACTTCAAGGGCCTACAGGAAAGATGGGGAGGGACTCTTTATCAGGGAGTGTAGTGATAGGACAAGGGGTAACAGGTTTAAACTGAAGGAGCGAAGATGTAGATTAGATATTAGAAAGAGATTCTTTACAGTGAGGGTGGTGAGGCACTGGAAGAGGTTGCCCAGAGAAGTTGTGGATGCCCCATCCCTGGACGTGTTCAAGGCCTGGTTGGATGGGGCTTTAGGCAACCTGATCTAGTGGAAGGTATCCCTGCCCGTGGCAGGGGAGATGGAACTAGATGATTTCTTCCAATCCAAACCATTCTATGATTCCATGATCCTATGAAATGGAGGCTGTAGGGGGTATAAAGACAACGTCTTGCTCTGAGAGGGGCAGACCTAGTGGGAAGACCCTGATCGAATTTCCCGTTTGTAGTCTTGGTTACACCGTTTCTCTGTCGTAGAAACCACTCCAAGAAAATGACTGAACCCCAGAGAAGGCTTCAAGAACAGTCCTAAACAGAGATCACTCTTTATTTCTGCAGGTGCTCTGATTTGAAAATCAGAGAAAGGGTTTCTTCCTCACCAGCACCATCATATGCCCGTTCCTTCCTCAGTCAGTGGGGGGACAGCAGCAAGCAGGTGGGTTCTTTGGGACCACAGGGTCTGCCTCGTAGGAATAAGGTAACTCTGGGGGATGGGTCAGGGCACCAGATGGACAGTGGTTTTCTTTCTGGAATCTTGGTATTGCTTTCTTTTCCCTTCCACACTGCAGCTTGCTTCACAGCTACAACGCTGTTCCCTGTCAAAGCAGCCCACCTAGATCCATCCCATTTGTCCACCTTTGGCCCTTCTACCTTCACAGCCCTCTGGGAGAGCCTTTGGGAAGCCCTTAGCTGTCCCCTCACAGAGCTTCTGGGGATTCCCCACTGTTCTGGTCCTTTCAGGAGGAAAGGGCAGGACCCTTTCACAGCTCTCTTTGCAGAACATGGTGGTGGGCATCGAGGACTCTCCAGAGGACAGCAGCTACTCTGTAACAGCCAGCACAAGCCAGCTAACCTGTGCAGGTGCACGGGAGGGATCTGCAGGCTGGCCATGCCCCATCTGGCCAGGCAGGCTCAGCATCACCTCCTACGTGGGCTTCTGCTCGCATCGCTTCTTCTGCAGCTGCATAAGGCTGGTGCCCAGTCTGCTGTCAACCATTTGAGCATGTGCCGCACACCATGCGAGAAGACAGCAACAAAGAGGAGCACAGATTCAGCCCTTCCTCCCACTGCCAGAGGAACAGTGCCAGGGAGAGGGCCCGGAGCAGATCCCCACAGTGGGACAATGATCTGCGCGGCTGGTTTGTGGACACACGGACTACAACTACTCAGCAGGGAGGAGGAGAACTGGTCCTCCAAGTTGTGACCGCGCTTCCAGGGATGATGCAGCTCCAGAACCCTCCAACAGCAGCTTTCAGTCGGTTCCCACACCCAGGGCTGCTTGGGAGCAAACTCAGCTGAGGCAGAGGGAGCAGAGCAGATCCCCACAGCAGGGCTATGATATCCGCAGTCAGTTTGTGGGCACCATGGACTATGACCCCTCAGCAGGGAGGAGGAGGAGGAGGGTTTCAGCGCCCCAGAAATGCACGTCAGGCAAACTTTTAGGGCGCTGTGGTGGTGACAGGGGCAGATTGTGACCCTGGATGAGGGAGGAGCACAGCATCTGACTCCTGCAGTGCCAGAGAGGAGCAGGAGGGGGAGGAAGAATCCAGGAAGCAGCAAAACTACTTCCAGCAGGGACCAAGCTGCACAAAGGGCACCAGCAGCCCACCCTGTACCTTGTGCCATTGCTGCCTCTGGCCAGGAAGAGCTCAGAGAGATCTTCCAGAGAGTTAGACAGCTCTGCCAGCTGGCCCACCTGCCCACAGGTCTCTCCAGGAAGAGCTTTAATCCATGTTCAGTTTTTGGGATCGCCTTGCAAAAGCAACACTCATTTGGTACCAACAGTCAGAAAAGCCAAAGCCAGAATTAAAAACACTTGTTGGCCTTGCATATGTAATTTATGGGGTGTTTTCTTCTCTGTAGGATTTGAGGCAATTAGTGGAAATACACAGTGTGGGAGGTTTGTGTTATGGGATTTTGAAAGCAGTGTGCTTGCATGTGCCCATCTTGCAATCTCTTCTTTTTAAATATGGAGTTCAAGTCACTCGAGTGGAAATGGGCTGGATGAGCCAACAGCTCATTTCAATGGGACTGAAAACCGGCTAAACGGCCAGGCCCAGAGGGTGCTTCTCAGTGGCACCAAGTCTAGTGCGAGGCCAGTAACTAGTGGTGTTGCCCAGGGGTCAGTACTGGGTCCGATCCTGTTTAATGTCTTCCTTCATTAATGGTCTGGATGATGGGGCGGAGTGCACCCTCAGCAAGTTGGCAGATGACACCGGACCTAGAGGAGTGGCGCTTAGGCCAGGGGGTGGTGCTGCCATCCCGAGGCACCTGAGCCATCTGGAGAGATGGGCTGACAGCGACTTTATGCAGTTCAGCAAAGGGAAGTGCAAAGGGTGCTGTGTGGTAATGAGCACCGGCACAGGCTGCCCAGGAAGCTTGTGGAGTCTCCATCCTTGGAGATGTTCCACAGCCCTCTGGACATGGTCATGGACAAGTGACTGCAGGTGGGCCTGCTTGAACAGGGGATTTGACCAGATGACTTCACCCTCTGGGTGATCTCTCGGCCAGCCTCAAGTAGTCTGCGATTTTGTGAAAAGGATGCCGAAAAGAGGATCCAGCTACCAATGCTGTCCCTCTCAGGCAGCCATTGACGACTCCACCAGGAAGCTGCATCTTGTGGAGAGGAGCCCAGGCTGCAGCATGTTCTCTGGCCAAAGCTGCGGCCCATGGGGCCCAGGCAGGAACAGGGGAACGGCATGGGGAGGAAGGGGCGGCAGAGACAAGGCGCTGTGGGCCACCCACAGCCCCATTCCCTGTGCCCCTGCACTGCTTGTGTGGGGAGAGAGGGGCCGAGGAGTCAGGAAGGGAGGAGTGAGGCTGAGCCTGGAAAGAGCAGGTCTGGGGGAAGCTGTTTTAGTTTTGTTTTGTTGCTGCTCTCCTGCTCCCTTTTTACTTGACAACAAATTGGCAGCCTGAGGAGAATGGGGGGAGAGGTGGGCCGGCAGCAGCTGGGGGGGCCCCACTCACCAACCTAAACCAGTTACCACCAGTGTAACACTGGTTCAGGATACCCATGGTAGGAACAGCACAAACCCATTTTCCTTTTCCCACCCTTCCTGGATGCCGGGTGAAGCCGAGCCAGAGGCTGGGCAGGGGAGGGCTCATCCTGCCAGCGCTGCTGATGGCGGCAGAGGAGATGCCTTCTCCTCCTCCTCTTCCTTCTCCTCCTCATGCAGCTTTCTCCTGCTGCCTCCTCATCCTACTTGTCATGCTGTGTTCTCCTTCTGAGGAGGAGAATAAGGAGGAGGACGAGAAGGCAGCAGGGAACAAGAGCATGACGAGGAGGACGATGAAGATGAAGGAGGAGTGTCTGCAATGGCATCTGAACCATCAATGGTATCTGCAATGGTATCTGCATCTGCAATGCTATCCACCCTGGAGAGTTGCAGACAACAGTACAGTTGCACACACAGCATTCCAGATGCAGATGCCTTTGCAGGTGCCATTGCAGATATTAATACCATTGCAGATGCAGAGGCTATTCCAGATACTGATCCTGTTGCAGATATTGATAGCACTACCCATACCGATGCAGATTCCAACACCATTACAGATGCACACACAGCACACCGGGGCTCTATCCACTCTGCCTAGCACTGCTCAGACCACATATACAACACTGCGCCACATATGGGGCTTCCTCCCTCCACACCCACACGTTCCCCTCACCCTGGTAGGGGACAAACATCGATCAGCAGGAGCCAGCTCAGTGGGGGGCCACAGCTGCGGGGGAAGGACATGGGAGCACTCACCACCAGGGAGAGGCCAAGGGCACGGGGCAGCTCAGCCTGCTCAGCTTCAGCCAGGCTCTTCGTCCTGGTAGGTGGCAGGAGGAGGAGATGCCATGGGCCACAGTGGAGAGGAGAGACCCTCCAACCTGCTGCTCACTGAAGGCCCCTTGCCGTCCCCCCTCTCCTCTGCCCCCCCCAGCTCTCTGCTCTCTGCACTCTCGATGGCAGGCACTGAGCCACCTTATGCTCCTGACCAATCAGCTTCCTCCCACACAGGTGACCTCACCACACCCCAGCAATGTCACCTCTCGCCCCACTGCCCCCTTGTTTGCCTCTGTCCTCCCCTCTCCTGGCCTCTGCCTTCAGTTCTCACAGTCCCTGCCCTCCTCCTGCCTCGCTGAAAGGCCGAGGCGCTCAGAGCTGGGGGAAAGTGGGCACAGAGCTGCTAAAGAAACCTTCTGCTTGGGATTTGTGGGTTGAGTCCTGCATGGAAAAGAGACACTGTCAACTCTGTGAGGAAGAAAATACCCTCCTGACCGCCGCAACACTCTCATACCCACATTGCATTTGTTGGAGAGGGACAAAAGAAATCCATTCATTGCCTCTGACACTCAAAACGGCTTCAACATGGACCCAACTAGAGTCTTCCTGACCCTGTTGCAGAAGGCGATAAGGAGCCCCCAACAACAGCAGCATCTGTATCTCCAGATCCCACTGGAGAACACACTTGGCACTTGCTTTTTGCAGAGACACCACTTCCTCAGCACCAGAAGGGTGGGCGTGAGTCAGGCAGTATATAAAACAGCAAAAGCAGGGACAAGCCAGTTTTATTGGTCAGCATGCTCCAGCTGCCCCAGGGTCTGGGAAATGGAGCAGCCAGGGCATATGGATGTATCTGATTGTAAAAATGGAAAGTAAAAAGGAAAAAAGCTTGGGGAATCCGAAGTTCTGGTCCAAGTGACATCTCCTGCCTGAATCCACAAAGACCCTATCCATGTTTTCCTTGTTCTGACAAGGCAGAATAAAAGAAAAAAGAAAAAAAATGAATAAAAAGAAGTCAAGAATATTATGCAGAACAGCTTATATTCCAGGACTTTGTAACTTGTAACGTGAAGACAGAAGCAGATGCCACTGCTGATGCAGATACCATTGCAACTACCACTGTAGATGTAGACACCATTTCAGATGCAGATACCATTACAGATTAAGATACCATGGCAGAGGCAAATGCCACTGCAGATGCAGATACCATTGCAGAGGCAGGTACCACTGCAGACGAAGATACCGTTGCAGTTATTGTTGCACATACCATTATGCCAAACTTTTTATATTCCAAGATTTTGTAACTTGCATCCAAGCTCTGCCCTCCCCAGAATCTCCTTCTCCATCTTCTCCACCATCTCTTTCTGCCATCAGCCACAGAAGGAAGTCTGTCTCAACAGCCTGAGTAATTTGAGCAGAAGAAAGTAAGATAATGTGTTCCTGTATTAAGGAGGAAGGGCAGGAACTTCAAAGTTATTTTCATTTTGTTACAATCATTAAGCGTGTCCATCCTTGCTGATAGAGATTCCCTTTGCAAGAACCAAATGGCATGTCTCAGAAGTTAGCTGTTCTAACTCTTGACTATTTTCTGACTTTCTTCACCTTTATGGAGTTGGGCCAGAGCCCTCTCACCATCAGAAATCGCTCTGGAGTTAAGCAACAGTAACACTAAGTTTCTAATGTCTACTCATTTCTGCCTTGCTCTGGTAATCCTTGATAAGGATGCAGAAAGACTCTCAAAACTGTGATCTCCCTGTCTGGCCAGCCCAAATACATCTATCACAATACAGATTCCTCCTCCATGGTCTACTTGTGCTAACCAGCCACTTAATTCACAGGAATACGAAAGCAGCTCTTCTCAGGAAAAAAAAACAGCAACCCACCAACCAAAGACAAAACCAAAACACTACAGATGACCAGAATGTTAGTTTACAAACTTGCATATTTTGAAAACAAAAACACTCTGCCCAGCCACAAATGCAAATAAATAAATAAATTTGGTTTGCTTTTAGTACATAAAATTAAGAAACAAGATGTTCAGTTGTGTTTCATGGTTATTGGGCCTGTTACATTGCTATGTTCACATGTAAAAAGAGGAAAAAAGCCCCTTATAAACCTCTCTAAAGTGGGTCAGAGGAATAGTCACTCTCACAAAGATTGTTCCAGACTGAATCAACAAGATTAACCACAAAATGCTGAGCAAATGCCCAAGCTGCAGTTTTGTCTGAAGGGTCCTCCTGTTTCTGCAGCGTTTTCATCTGCAGGCATTCGCAAGGTACCTTTCAAGACAATGCTGCATGTCAAAATTCAGCCTCTTGTTGGTACATCTTTGACCTGGATTTGGAAGAGTGACCACATTGTGCAAATCATCAATCCACATAAAACCAAGGACATCAGTATTTGCATTCTCCAGCCCCTCCTGTCTCTGTATATGAAAAACAAACGGAATAAAAAAAACATTCCTATGAAGAAGGGTTTGAAAGCAGGCTCATATTCAACCTACAGAGTAGAAAAACTCCCACAGACAAGAGGGAAAACAAGGGCACACCAGTTTTGGTTTTAGTAAATCTGTAAAGTTAGTGTCTTATGACAGGCTGAACTAATCCTCTCCTGCTGCCTTAGCATGCACTAGTCTAATTACACATTGCTGTATTGGGCTTGCAGAGAAAGACAGCCTTGGGACAGGCTGAAGGTTGTCCAGGATTTCCTGCACTTCTCAGCATTTATGTTTTATATTCTGTTTGGTATAAGTAAAGATTGAAAAAAGAAATGGATAAGGTTGATGAACCTTGAATAATTATTACTATAAAGGTGGATAATTATTATTATAATGG
>VZTQ01001338.1:11917-24542 GCA_013400755.1 Pelecanoides urinatrix
GAAGGGCCTGGAGAACAAGCCTTATGAGCAGCGGCTGAGGGAGCTGGGATTGTTTAGTCTGGAGAAGAGGAGGCTGAGGGGAGACCTCATCGCACTCTACAACTATCTGAAGGGAGGTTGTAGTGAGGTGGGGGTTGGTCTCTTCTCCCAAGTAACCAGCGATAGGACGAGAGGAAATGGCCTCAAGTTGCGCCAAGGGAGGTTTAGGCTGGACGTTAGGAAAAAATTCTTTACTGAAAGAGTGGTCAGGCCTTGGAACAGGCTGCCCAGGGAAGTGGTGGAATCACCATCCCTGGAGGTATTTAAAAGACGTGTAGATGAGGTGCTCAGGGACATGGTTTAGTGGGCATAGGGGGTGTTGGGTTGACGGTTGGACTCGATGACCTTAGAGGTCTTTTCCAACCTTAATGATTCTATGATTCTATGATAACAAACAAACTATGTTAGTGAAACTGGAGAGAAGAATATTCACATTGTCTGTTAAAGATTTCCTCTGTATTAATAACCATTCAGTATCCCTTGTTCTATGCGGGATGCATATTTTAAAATATTAGCTTCTATAGATAGCTTGCCTTATTTTTTAAATCAATAGCCCTATTTGCAAATTGCATTTCTTTTTTAAAACTGGATAAAATAAAGCATTCACAGGGGAAATACTGATAGCTGATTGTGTATCACTGTCCCAGTTTGCAAATTAGATGTACTCCATCTTTTTCCTAAGCAATAAGCATTTGATTCTAACAAAGCAAGTAAATTTTTACTAGTTGTGAAGAGTAGGATACAATGTAGTGTATGACTCAAGTATTCTAAATAGCATAACAATACAACAGAGAGCTAAACTCAGTAAATAGTGCCAAACCAGAACTGTTTAACTCCTTTGGATTTAGATCTCACCAAAACAGTGAGGTGTGGCTCCTTCATACCTGCTGAATATATCTCGGGTGAGGTCTAATTCAGTGCAGTTGGATTCCCAGTTCTCCAGCCCCTCCACAAGCTGGGCGCTGGAGTCCATGCAGAAGTTCTCTGGAGGCTGCTGTGTTACAAGTTCACACAGTAGGGTCCCAAAGATGATCAGGTTTGCACTTCAGACTAAAGACCCTGAAAATACTCATGTTTGTTTCAAACTTCTGGCCAAAATTTGAGTTAATTGTTTCAGCATTCATTAAACTAGTTTGAAAAGTATTCATAGAATCATAGAATCATAGGAACATTAAGGTTGGAGAAGACCTCTAAGATCATCAAGTCCAACCATCAATTCAACGCCACCATGCCCACTAGACCATGTCCCTAAGCGCCTCATCTACAGGTCTTTTAAATACTTCCAGGGATGGTGACTCAACCACGTCCCTGGGCAGCCTGTTCCAAGGCCTGACCACTCTTTCAGTAAAGAAATTTCTCCTAATGTCCAATCTAATAATCTAATAATTTCAATATTTTCTAACCTGGCTACTTACTGCTTTGTCAAGATTTAGGCCACAAAGTTTGAGACATTATTTTAAGCACTTTATTGTGTGCAATGTAGGTTTTATTTTTTATTCAGATTAGTATGCTTTAACTCAAGCAAATTTCTTACTCTTTGCTAAAAAGTGTGGTATTTTCCAACTCACAGCTGTAACATGGTGCTCTGTATCAGTAGTCTCTTCTTTTCCATTTCTGGAATCATAAATGTAATGAGTCTTTATGTATACTGTAACAGTATTGCCAAAACATCTTACGACGTATTCTTGTGGTTTTGCTTTAGAAACTGCAGAAGGGGGAAGAAACAGTAATAAAAAAAATAGGAACAGAGTTGCATATTTAAAATGTCTGGCAGTTGTCTAGCAATACTTTCCACAGAATGTGGGAGACATTTAGCATTATGCTGGTGCCAGAACTTTGGTCCTATTTCTCTCATCTGATATCTCATCCAGGAAGAAGAAATGACTCGTTTAAGTAGTTTCTAATCAAATTGTTGCCTGACAAGTTGCGGCAACATGATTTGTACCATCTAGTCTTCATAGTTTGCAAAAAGGAATGAGCCTGATAACTATAGCAAGCTTCAATAGGTCAGGGCCAATTCTGATTTTGAGGAGTAGAGGGAAAAGTATTTTTTGAGTTTTATTTTTAAGCCATCAGATCAACAGCAAGGGTATGTAAAGCATTGCAAGCTATCATTTAAATGTAAGAAAGCCACTGAACTAATTCACATGTTTATATCCGTGCAAGGACGTTTTTTTCTTACACCCAACCCAGCTGAAAACTAATCCATGTGTGGCCTCAAAAGTGTTGAGCAGAGGTGAGTAATCACTTCTCTCAGTGTAGAGATTTTGTTGATGCAGCCCAACTCTATTCTGCTAGGCCTTGGAAGTAAGTTTCATCATGTCCTGTGCTGGGGAAAGTAAATGAGATAAACCTTAAGTGAGGCTTCCAGAGGGAGAGAGACATCTGAATTATGTGACTGAAGTTCAATTTTCATCCTAAAAATGGGATATATAGTAAGGATTACAAGAGAGTTGTATAAGATTCTTAGTAAGCACCTCTGTAAATCTTAATGACTATGTCTGTCCTGCATCTGAAGCAGTAATGTCAAAACTCTGATGTAACATAGAAGCAGCGTTCATCACAAGACCACGCATTGCTGTTTTTCTCTTCTCTTCAATGTTGTGAACTAGACATCTGGTGCAGGAACTGGCAGTCTGTGGAGCCCTAGAGGATAGGACATCCTCATTAAGGGCCAGGGATCTGTCAAGATTTCCCACAGTTTGGCCTAGAAACTTCCTTGTTGCGGAGACTCTGTTGTGGTTTAACCCAGCAGGCAGCCAAACACCACACAGCCGCTTGCTCACTCCCCGTCACCCCCAGTGGGACGGGGAGAGAATCGGAAGGGTGAGTGAGAAAACTCGTGGGTTGAGATAAAGACAGTTTAATAAAACAGAAAAGGGAAAATAATAATGATAATGATAGCGATTGCTACTTCCTGGACCATGCCTCCCATTCATATACTGAGCATGACATCATATGGTATGGAATACCCCGTTGGCCAGCTGGGCCAGCTCTCCTGGCTATGCTCCCTCCCAGCCTCTTGTGCACTTGGCAGAGCATGTGAAGCTGAAAAGTCTTTGACTATCAGGGGACTTAGCAACAACTGAAAACATCAGTGCATTATCAACATTCTTCTCATACTAAACCCAAAACACAGCACTAGGAAGAAATTCAACCCTATCCCAGCTGAAACCAGGACAGACTCTTTCCTGATGGGCCTTCGAGGTGCCCAGGGCCTTCAGGAGTTTTCTGGGTGTGCCCGAGTGTTGGGTATCCTTTGGTTGTGATACATTTGGAAGGGAATTTATGGCAGAAATTGTTCATCTGAATCTATTTAAAGATCTTCTTTAAATGAGTTTTAGGAAATAAAGGTTTTTATAGAAACCTTTGCTGATTCTCAAATGAGAAACTTCTCACATGTTTTAAAGGAACAATGTTGTAGTAAGATCCTACAGATCTGTTTTCTAAAAAATAATTGTAATGAGGATGGGAAACGGTATGAGTATACCTTGTTTTCAGTATGACAGGTTCTAGAACCTGCTAAATTGTCATATTCCTTGAACTGCATTCACAAATAGGATTCAGTGTAACAATATTAACACTACCGAATTAGGTGTCATTTTGCATTTTACACAGTTATTTCAGATTTACATTAAATGCAAAGCACTCAGGATAATAAATAATTAAGAAGCAGAAACATGTTCATTTAATTAAACAATCAATATATATGTATATATGGCATGTAAATTTAAATTATTAGCAGACATCCAAGCTGGCCTCCCACTTGGCTCACTGCAGCTCTATATATGAATCACCTCCATACATTATTATAAATCCTTTTAGTTAGTGTTTCTTTAAGATTCCTGAGGTTACAAGCTAAAAGAAGGCCGTAGATAGATTGAATCTTTATCCCTTGGCATAAATATCTTAACAGGAACCAAAAAAGAAGATCAGAAGTGAGACGTATAAGAATTGCAGGAACAAAAATTACCTAGGTCGAAAGTCAGATTGTATAAGCGATCATTTGACAGATTTAGTCAGATTTTGAGACAAGTCTGATCACTCGTAGTCAGGGATACTGATAAGTTTGTGAGACTCCAACTCTGCTCAACTTCACTTCCAGGAATATTGTACGTTTCAGGGTTTGCAAGAACAATTGAGAGAAACTATTTTGCAGTACAAAATAGCAGAGTTTCTGGGTGGGTAGAAACTCATTGGTACCATGCTATTATGAAGAGTGCCTTAATGAAAGCACAACTGCAGCCTCTCTCTGAGGAGAACAGATTTAAAAAGGACTTTCGTTGCCTTTATTCACCAGAAGGAGCAGAATCAGCCAATCAGTGAACCAGAAACTATATATCTGATTCAAGATCTTTGTTGGGTCTCTTAAATAATTCCTTCAAACAATAAAAAGCAGCTTAGATCTGTTGAGTGGAAGAACAATCCTGGATGTCAGTCTTTTCTCTTGGATAGATAAGCTTGACTTTTCTAAGAGGCAGGAGGGAGAAGGTAAATTCAGGTTAAAAAATAAGTGTAGACTGTGGCACACTACTAGCTTTTCTGATGATGTTCTACTCAAATAAAATCAATATTATTTTAAAACATTTTATGAGGTTCCTCTGCTGATAGTATAATACAATTATCTTCTTAGATATTTGGAAACCTAGAGATTTATTTGATTAGAATTGCACTTTTAACTTTAATTAATGTGCTCTACAATACTGTAAGTAATATATCTATTGTTATAATTATGTTTTTTGGAAACATCACTTTCTGTCACAAAATAAATCTTGCAGATAGCAGAATTTCACTTTAACCGTAAAAGTATGTAGCTAATAACAGCCAATCTTGGTCCAAAATTAAATTTGGGTACTATGATCATTCATGAACAAAGTTTATACATATGCAGAAGTAGAAAACTACCTACAGGAAAGAATTCAAAATTATTTTTCAGTCACTTTCAGTTATTTTCGAAATCAGCTTTTTTGCTGTTATTAAGATGCTTATCCTAAAAGTCTTTATTGGCTTTAAAAATACGTATGTTAATTTTGAGCATGTCAATTTTCAATTACTGTTTTTGAATCTTTTTTGTAGATGGTTAAGTAATGTAAAATTAAAACAAACCTGCATTTTTTTGAATGAAATAAAATAATTCAGACTGACTTAACCTGATTGTTTTTCTATTTCTTTCTCCTTCATTATGCCAAAAATGCCCACCAAAGTAACATCTCAAAATTATTTTTCAAATAAGAGTTCTACCTTCCCTTTATTCCTATAAATCAGATCCCCAAAGTCTCTTAGCAAAATCTATGGAAAGTCTAGCTGTATCACACTGTTACAGTAGTCATGCTCTGGATTTTGAGGTGTTTCTTATAATGCGCCTTTCTCCATCTCATTCCCCATTCAGTAGTGATTTATTTTCGTTTTGCATTTGTTCTTGTTCATACAATAACACTATTTGAATTGTATAGTATTTTAATAGTGAATTTTAATTAATGACTTAGTAGTTTGAAATTTTATTTCTTCAAATAAAGGTTGTACAGGACTTTTTTTTTGTCCAGAGGGGGTGATTTCTCCTTAAAAAACAAACTAATATTAATGAATCTAATTTCACACTTCCAAATTTGTGATTCAGCATTCATTTTCAGAAGTGACAGCTTCAAAATGTATTCAATTCTGAACTCTTTGTTAAGAAAATTAAAGTGAATTTCTCATTTTTAATTGCAGCAATTAGCAGTTAAAAATATGAGCGAAGTCTAAACTTTCTTAACATTAGCATTTCTAATTATGTAATGTCCCATTTTTACTGAGGGTTATATAACAATTTAATTGCTTTGTAATAACTAGTGAGCTATATTTGCAGAATGATTTTTCTTTACTTCTTTGCTTGATTTACATAATTTTGCATAATGTAGGTTAGGGTTCATGTTCTTCTGTAGGTTTATTTTTTAATTCCTTATAATATCAAGCACTGAGTTAGATAACTTCAGCTGATTCGTATGGGGTTTTTTTTAGTTTTATATTATGATCTATGTTTGGGCCTATAATCTTTCACCAAGTTAATGAAATAATAATTTGAGTGGAAAAAGAGAAAAAGCAGGGATAAAATCATATAGAATTTATATACAGTTTCAGTCTTAATCAGTTGCTTTTTGCAAGCTAATATATGCTCACATTTTCGCATATGGATCTTTGAATTCTCAATGCCTGTAAAAACACAAGCTAAGTAGAAGACGCATAAGTTTAAAATTGCAGTTTTACACTTAAGGCTAAAATGTTATGCTTAGGAAAATTTTATAAAGCAAGTATATTTTGTAATGTTTCTTCTGAATTGATCTTTATTCTTTTCACAGATACTTTTGGTGGTAATGAGTAAATGATAAACATTCAGATCAGTTTTCTTTTGTATATAGAATCCTCTATGGACCATAAAAAAAAGTCTTCTACAGAAATGGATGATAATAGGCAATTAAAAATGTGACAAACTCTACAAGAAACATTAAGGTTCCTGTGTCCAAATGGCAAATTGAACATTACATGAGGTAGAATATTATGCTGTTCTAACTCAGGGATGGTTACACATTTCAAGATTAATAGCTCCTGAAAAAATTACCTTTTTTTGTACAATTAGAAATATATAAAAAATTTCAAAGCTATAAATAGAAAGAAATACTTTTTACATCCAATCTAATCTCAAGCAAATTCTGCTATGTAGATTACATCTATGTTTATTTAGAAGTCTCATCACAATCCAAATCAGAAACTGTCCAATTTTTGATGAATCTCCATGACAAGGTTATAATCTCATTCCTCAAGATGTAATCCCTAGTTCTTAACTGTACCTTGATATTTGGAGGGTGGGAAAGCAGGGGAAAGACAAAGACAGACACTTTTGGAAAGCAAACATTCTTGTTTGTTTCTTAAATTTGGCTGGCATACTCCCATGCAGAGAATAAAACAAAGTTGAAAATATGGTGCCAAGGCAAAAACGATTGCTGGAAAGATTTCCGCAGTGTTATATAGCAAGGGAAGAGCATAGGGCCTATTCTTTTTGTGGTCATTTTAAGCTCTCTACTGATTCCCTAGGTGTGTTTGTTTTTCTTTTTTAATTACTTTTTCTTTGTTTTTGTTGTTTGTTTTTTTTTTAATTAATTTGTAAGTTATGATGGGGAGTGTGGAATCTTTTCTGTAAACAGAGGCGCTAGGTACAGTTCTCTATTGGGAAGATAATACTGGCACACTTTGTGTGCCAAAACTCCATGAACTCTAATGAAAGCTGTATGCATTCTACTGGGACCTAACATTCACTTCATGGAAATTGCCTAGTTTTTGTCTTCAATTATTAGAGTATCTATTCTAAAAACTGTCATAGAATTTAGGTAGAAAAATACGGTGATTCTTCTAGATAGACCAGCATTTTTAAAGTACATAAATAAAAGAAGGGGAGTTTGCCTTTATACTGCATAAGGAAGCTAAAAAACCCGCCCCAGATTAAAATTATTCCATTCAGGTTTTCATTGAAATCAGTGTATAAATGGTATGAAAATATTAATTAAAGGACTTTCTTTATCTTAGATATAACAAGTATTGAGGACACACTTCTACTAGCGAAATATCTAGGCTTCATAACATCTGTGGATATTAAATTAATCTGTTACGTAATGCGTGAAAGAAGCCATATATAGACATAATTGGAAACAGGTGGACATCGTAGGTCTCATGTAGGCATATGTGGTTTGATCTGTTTGTTCTCCAGAGGGCTGGGCAGAAGACTACTGCAATACAAAAGACATGGTCACGTTAGCACGACTATGTTCTTGCATTAGTAAGCCCTGCCTCAAAACAGGGCTTCTTGGCTTGACCAAAGACCCATGCTATGAAACTTCCCAGTTCTGAGTTTCTTCTTTAACCATCCAGTGCATCATATGTAACTGTAAATAGATATATAGGCCTATCCTAAATGTCATAAATATCTTCAGTTACCTATCATGAATATCTGGCGTACTGTGTCCACTTCTGCCCAGTGTCTCTCCAGACCTACTGCAGAGAGTCCAGCGAAGGGCCACTAAGATGATGAGGCGACTGGAGCATCTCTCATACGAGGAAAGGCTGAGAGACCTGGGACTGTTCAGCTTGGAGAAGAGAAGGCTCAGGGGGATCTTAACAATGTATATGAATATCTAAAGGGAGGGTGCAAAGAAGATGGAGCCAGGCTCTGCTCCAGTGGTGCCCAATGTCAGGACCGGGGGCAATGGGCACAAACTGAAACACAGGAGGTTCACTCTGGACATCAGGAAACACTTTTTCTCTGTGAGTGTCACTGAGCACTGGCACAGGTTTCTCAGGGAGGTTGTTGAGTCTCTGTCCTTGGATATATTCAGAAGCCGTCTGGACATGGTCCTGTGCAAACAGCTCTAGGTGACCCTGCTTGAGCAGGGGAGTGGACCAAATGAGCTCCAACCTCAACCATTCTGTGATTCTGTGTGTGCCTTTCATTAGGTTAGCCTTCAATCCTTGAACATCCAGCTCTGGCCCTTCCAGTCTTAGTTGCAGTAATATCCTAAACAGCATAGAAATACAGCTCTCCAGTGTTAATTCTTGTATTCTTTATAATGGGATCATCCTAAGTGCGTGCTAACAAGGTTTAGATAAAACAGCATTTGATGAAATATGTTAAACTAATCTAGCTGTAATAGAGCATAAAATGTGCAAGGTAGATATCCTTGAAGTATAAAAGTTAATATAGTTATTTACTTCTCACCTGCCTCTGCAGAAAGTTTATTCTTAGGCACTACTTAATTGCCTTTGAAAGGTTTTTTATCTTCCTTTGAAGCACCTGGTGGGAGACATCTATACAGCCTGTTATGTTAGCCATCTGGATAGCCCTCTGTAACTATAGACAATTTCATACAGGATTGCAGGAGTTGTTTTGTGGGGTTCCCCCCAGTTAGAAGTTTGCCAATGAGAGTGCTAGGTGGGATAAATACTTGCAATTTTCTGTTTCACTTGTTTTTTCCTTATGGCTAAACTTTGTTCATTCATATTTTGGTAACATCCCATTATGTTGCTCGTGAAGGAGCAGAGTAAGTTGCATGTTACTTGAATTCCTGGTGTGTATTCAGATTTTGCCAAACTTGCTTATTACCTAAAATAGTCCTGCCTCTGTAAAAAGAATTCAGAGATGTTGCCTGTTGATTTAGCGGTTAGGTAGTGATATGGCTCAGCCTGTTTTTGTGGTTAGATAAGCAGCTTAGGGTTACGCTGTTTGGTTTTCATTTGTGTGTTTTGTTTAATTTGGTGGATTTTTTTCTTTTGTATTGCTATTCATTAAAGCACATTTCTTCTGTGATACAGGACTAGCTGATTTGAAGTCAGTCTAAGGGGAAAAATATTCTTCTATAATCCCTTTTGCTTACAGAAAGAGTTTATAGTGGCATTAGAAATGTGTAGTTAAATTCATGTGAGACTTTGCATTGCATGTTTCAGAGCGTGGTATGTTAACACATTTGGGTATGTTATAAACTACATACAGCAGCTACTGTAATTTCCTGAAGTGTGCCTTCACCATAAATCTGACAAAGATGTTTTACTTTGCTGCTGCATGATATTTTCTTTGATTAAGTATGTTGGTAATTCCTGTATGCCTTTAATAGAGAAGCTGATATGAAACCTCTTCTGAGTCGACACACATACATCAAATATAAACCGTCTGTGAGGTAATGAGTTGAGACTCATGAAAGATACAACTTTTTTTTTTCCTTTTTTTCCCCTTTTTTGCCATTCAATAGTATGATGAATTCTGACAACGGAGATGTGGAATAAAATTTTAACATCACCTGTATATAAACCACTAACATGTGTGGGCACAAATGTTAGGACAATGTATTTGTCTACGATACACTGTTACAGTTTCAGCAAACTGAGTGTTTGTTGTTTCTGGTTTGAGCGAGTTCTGCCTTTCCAGAGCCACCCCCCTCTCCCCAATAATACTGACTAGCTTTGTGGGAAATGGAAGTAAATGGTCTGTATCAATGCTTAAACCCAGAAATAATTATATCATTGCAATAAATATGTTGATGCAGGCATCACTGTTGTTAACAAAGAGCAAAATGCAGACAAGAGGTTCTGACCATTCATGAGTAATCCGTCTCTGGAGGACCTGGCTTTTCCTGTATCTGGTTTGGATTATGAAAATGAAGGGTATTTTCTTTTTTTCCCAATATTGAAAAATAGAGTATGACTTTCTCTGTAAAATATTTTACAGCTTAAAGGACTAAAAATGTAGTATATCAAAATTAGCTGTTTTAACTAAAAAGTTAAATAATGTGAATTTTTGAGAATGCTGAAAAATATAAAAGATTATCCTCATTTTACAGAGGAAAAGTGGAGATTTAAAGGATAGAATTGCAGTATACAAACTCAGCTAGGTAGAGCTGGGGCCAGGAGGGAAGAAAAGCAGCTCTTTAAGCATAATGTTGTACTCCTTATGCCAACACTGCAGAGGTGCTTTAGGGAGCTCACGGAAAGCTTTTCTTCACTGTGATTAGGAAGAGCTGCATTTTCTTCTGGACTGAGGATCCTTAGTAAAGGACAGGAAATGCAAAAAACCATAAAAAGCAGTCCTTAACATTTCAGGGATGCTATCTTATGTTTGTCACTTCCACATATCACCTTGTTGAGATCTGTGGCTTGGGCTTAGGAAATAATATTAATGCTTTTGTATGCATTTGACCTTCTGCTCTGAGTGATTCAAATAAATCGTATGCTGAGAGTCTTGGACAGATGTGGTAAATATTAGTCTTGCAGGAGATAGAAGTACTATGTGTGGGAGATGCTGTGCTTTCATAAAAGCTGTAAATCCATAGTGCAGATGGTGACATACAAGTAAAGGTAAAAATGTGCTCTCAACTGTCAGGAGCCTTATTGTTCCTGTTTTTTGAAAAGTAGTATGTGGAATGGCATATAAAGAAATGGAGATGGAAGAAGTTCATGCCTAGTCCCAGAGCTCAGTAATACCTTGCTATTTAAGACACGTTTAAGAGAATGAGGTAGATACTCTGTGACGCAGCGGAGAAGCAGCACTGTTTAAGCAGTTGCTCTTTATCAGCAAAGCAGATTCCAAGGCACTGATGTGTACCTGTTAGTCAGACTAGCTGAAAAACAGCAGAGTGACTGATGGATTCAGGATGAATTTCATCCTATTTTTCACTAGGATGAAACTGAGAAGTCTGCACACTGTCTAAAAGAAATATTTGCTTGTGACTCGAAATCAGCAGAATCAAATAAGAAGTAGCATGGAGTTACAAAACTTTCAAAGCAAGTAACTGAAACAGGATACCCTGTATTCCATATGGATAATCTCATCATTCATTTTGGGCTTATTTTTTCCCCTCTTGTGTCTGCATTGCTTTCTTTCTGTTTTGGCAATAATTTCAATCCAAAACTTGAAGGTATTTTAGTCAAAATGTTTTTGAACTTAAGAATTTGTGAAGTAAAAAGTTTTCAGCAGTTTTCTTAGGTCTGTTTCTGAGGAAGATAGTGGAAACCCTGTAATTTATGTAGAATATCTTTTGTTCTAGCTGATTTCCTAACATAGAATTATCTACAATCTAACAGAAATTGATTACATGCCCCTCTCTTCCAAAAAGCATGAATATAACAGCAATGAAAAACAAACTGCACTAAGCTAATAACAGCAGCAGTGGTAGCATAATATTAGCATACACTCCTATCTATACCATCTAGTATGGTCTGAAAATATGCTTTGTTACTTAAGGTTTTCCTGAATACTATTTTCTTCATTCTTATTGTTCTCAATATATTTAGCGCTGAATACATTTCTGTTAAGAAGCTTCTGCAGTCTGGCAAGTAGTATGATAAAACATCAGCGCTTTGAACATCGATCGGACAAACAAAGCACTAGGTTCAAAAGACAAAAAGAAAAAAAGATTAGCACATCTAGAAGCAAAATTGATATCACATATCAATAAATCTGATGTGCCTTGTGGATACTGATTCAGAAAGGAAGATCACACAGCTGTGGAATTTGTTTAAAAAACTTGCCACTCAGCTGGTGTATATAATAGCTGTTCTTGCAGTGTGCAGATACAGGGGGAAAAAAAATGAAAGCACTTCTGTTTTGCAGACAGGGAATTGAGGAACAGTGGGAATTGCTGAAGTAAATTCTCAAACATTTGAACTAATAGTTTTGTAATTAATCAATTTAACTTTAAGGGAGAAAGGATCTTCAGCTTCCTCTGAGTAGCTGGGAACTGTGTATTCTTATTTCTAAAAATAAGCTTTTAAAAATATGTGTTCAGGTATATCAACATCCCAGCTTAAAATGTTTAAGAATTTTGAAAATCCATCTGGACTTCAACTTCTCCATATACTTGTCACATGCTTCTGACAAATTAGTGTAATGAAGATACCTTGAGTTCACTGTACAACCATGCGTACTCCAGGGAGCAGGCCAAAGGTAAAACACTGGACTGTCTTCACTTTGTTATTTTTCTTTTCACTGAAAACACACTAGTGATAAAAAACCCTGAAAGCGTGTTCTTTTTTATTTAGTCTTATGGCCAATTGTCCTGGTTTTGGCTGG
>VZTQ01001339.1:0-12075 GCA_013400755.1 Pelecanoides urinatrix
GATTCTATGGTTCTATGATTAAACCAAAAGACAAACTGTTGCATGACACCAAAAATTCTTATCAAGTCCGGTGTGCAAAACAGACTTGTTTGCACAAAAAGGCTTATGCTGAATTACACTGTAGAAGTACATGTCAACTTCTTGTTTTGAAAGAAGAGTGAAATGAAATGTACAAGAATAAGTTCTTTAAAGTCTCTCTCCACTTCTGTAAGAGATTCACACCCAGATAATTTCTAGAGTTTTCATTTATTATTCTGTTAGACACTACACAAAAACAAAAACAACAAAAAAAGAAAATCACAATAAGAAAGGTATTAATAGAAAAATGAGAGACATGCTCTGAAATTTAATTTACATTTGACAGCAGTCAAGATAAAAGTAAAAATATGAAACAAAATCCAGGGATGGAAATTCAGAGATTGAAAATTACCCTGAAAAACACTGCTTTTTTAATTTCGTAGTAAAGCCCTATTTTAAAGATGGTTAAAGCAGGAACTTTAACTTCCTGCTAGACACATTGGAAAAAATCTAAAATCACAGCTATAAGCAGATTACCATATCAGTATACACACAATATTTGGTTTTATGTGTTTCTTATGTAAATGTGTTTCCAACTTTATAAACAAAACTGTAATCCTTCCCATTTTTTCAGTAAAACCCATTTACTTTGTACTTTTATCTTATACAATGTTTAAAGTGGAGTCAGGTGCATTTCTTACTCACAGCACAGCAATTCTGCGAAAGCAAAGATTTCAAATAAGTCAACACAGAGAGACAATCACTCCCTGACTTATCTTCTTATCTTAAAAACAGAGGTATTTTACTCATTAAAGTGAAAGAATCAATTTGCCTGTGGCTAGTGGCAAGCACGAAAAGAAAGCCAGAGATACTGCCAGGCATGATCTATGTCATTTTGGCAAGGGGCAGACCCGTAATGCTTGGGCACGCTTGTAAGGTCTCAGGGAAGATACTGAAAGGAGAATGAAGTAGGAATGCAAAGGACTCATCCTGGGTACAAAAAGTGCCATCAATGTCTAAGTATTAAGTGAATTGACACTTTTTGATACACGCAGACTGAGTTTTCACAGATACCTAGAGAGCTTAGACTTTTAAGTTTTGAATTTTGAGATCCAAGCATCCTTAACCTCCTGCAAAGCTGTGCACATTTCAGAATCAATGTCCCAAATGATAACATTGTTTTATGACTGTTTAATACGTTTAAATTAAAGTTACTCATGTTATATCTGTCAACTTCCATTGATGTGAAGTCAGTGCTGTGAATTCCACCATTACCATTCACTATCCAATCCTCCCTGCAAGCAGCACTGAGTATCTATTTAACATGTACCATTTCTTCCTCTTCAGCAAAGCTGAACACACACACTTCCCTTGACACCATTAAAATACCTAAATGCTGTAAAGATTAGGCTCTGTTACTTTTGTATTTTCTGAGTAGAAAACGAGATCATTTTCTGGGTTTGTTTATTTAAAGAAGCACTCTGTGTTCAAAGGAATGGATCGTGAAATCCCAGGAAGATATAACAAACAGGATTTGTGTCTCAGCTTTAAAAATTGACCCCATCATCTCCATTGAATTATGGAAAGGTTCCAGGTTTAGCATGTGGAAACACTGAAATTGCATACCCTTGGTATATAATAAGCTGTTCATTGTCAAGGTTCTCTTCATGACCAATAGCACCCTTGAGTTGTTGTTTGGATCCTTTCACTGTGTGATGGATGAATTGATCTCACCAAGCCTCATATGCCAAAATGCATTTAATCCAATCAATATTTATGTTCTATAAGAGGTATGGTTAGCAGTTCACTAGATGGCATTCAATAGGAATCAATATGAATTCTCAGTGTACAATATTATGTGTAGGGGCACGGCCTTGTTAGAAGAAAATTTTTTGTGGCATATTTCAATAATTCACTCCTAATTTACACCAGAGTAAATGATATATGAATCTACATTTCCGAAGATTATTGAATATTAGAGACCTTTCAAGGCTAACATAAATCTGCATTTTAAACTCCTGGAACTTTCAATTTTTGGTGCTGCTTGGTTAAGATTTTGGTGGTGTTGTTTGCCATTAGCATTTCATTCCTGAATTCAGTCCGAGAAGATATAATTTTGGTCAGCCTCAGAATGCAAGGCTCTGTTAGGACACATAGTTATGCTTCCTACTGATGACTTAAATAACGGTCAGTATATCTTATTTCCACAGTGATACCTTTCCTAACCCCAAATTCCTGAATGCATCTAAAATAAGTATTATACATTACCCCTTTGCTGGAGATGCAGACCATAGAGATCGCGGTGTCTGGACAACACTCTTAGTCATATGGTTTAGTTTTAGATAGTCCTGTGAGGAGCACAGGGTGATCCTTATGGGTCACTTCCAACATGAGTGATTCTATGATTCTATGATTCTATGATCCTAGCCAATTTTTTAAATGACTCATGATTTTTGGGAGCACAAATTAAAAAGCTTATAAGTGACTAATTCAAAAAATACCAAACCTTCTGAAAAATTAAATTCTTGATTAAAGTTTTCTTAAGTTTTTCACTGAAAAACTTGTGTCCAATGAACACTGGTTACTGTTGAGAACTGTGTCTTCTTACTGTCTGGTGCTCACTGCTTTCGCCTTTCAGATTCCTGCAGGAATCTCACTGAAAGTGGAATTAAAGCACTTGGTGGGTCTGTGCCACAGATTAAATACAACCGGAATTATTTGTGCCAGGTTAAGTGCCAGGCTTCATTGCATGCCACCCAGACCTGAGTGCTGCATTAACCGTGGGAACTACAGTCACAGGGGTACTGCAGTCTGCCAGGAGAAATCATGGAAAGGCACAGAATAGTACATGGAAATTTAAAAATCTATTTTTGAAAATGGTCAGGAATGCACTTAGGAAGCAATTTCTCAGGGGCCAGAGGAAAGAATAAATAATGTTTCCTTTCCTCATATCTCTGATTGTCTGATCCTCTGTCATTCAGAGAAACATGTATGATCTTTTTTTCTGTTGATAATGTTGTATACAAATCCTTACTTAAATTTTCTTTTGTTTCCTTTATTGTTTGCATTCCCAACATGGAAATCCAGAGTAATCGTGTATACAAAGACACAAAACATCTGGGCAAACAGCACGTATCCCCTTTCTTTGTAACTGGCCTCTTACGTATCCTTTGTCTTTCCACTCTACTCCCCTGAAAAGGAGTTAGTTTCACTTTAAATACGGTCATTTACCCTAGAAGTAGGAAATGACAATATGAAAATTAATTTTTCTGCAGGACTGGATGATTATTGTTATTATTGTACTAATTCTCAGCGGTCAAGTGATAACTCTGAGAAATGGCATCTGTTATGAAAAGAATTCTGTTTTACTGTATACATTATTCATGTGTGTCCCTCTTTAAAATCATCTGGCCCATAGCCAGGAAGGCTAAGGTCACTAAAGAGGCATGCTTTAAGATGATATGTCATCGTAGCCCTTTGCTAGCTTTGTAATAAATGTTTTAATTAAAGGGTAACATCACAGTCCAACATCTAGATCAGATTTAATTGTAATTCTTAATTTTCACAATTTGGTATCTTCAGCTCTGAGAGACCTGAAACACCCTCAGCTAATTATCTCTTGCTATTCAGTATTCTGCAAATGCAGTATAAATAGAACTTAAATTTTTAAGGTACAGTGTTATATAAAAGGCAAGGGGACTGTACTGTTCAGATTATACAGCTAAGAGTGTCCTTTAAAATAGAAAAATGCCAGATTTGTTAAAATAAAGCATGAAATAGCAAAGTAGAACACGACTTCATAAAGAGCTGTCTTCAGCGACATCTTACAGTCATTTGTCTGGTAAAATGCAGATAGATATTTATTGTAGAAAGAACAATACCAGCTCCAAAATTTGAGGCAAATTTGTTCTGATGCTTCAACTGTAAGCATTCTGGATTGATGTTGGCCTTCTTTTGCATGTTTCTAAGCTCTGTGGAACAATAGGATAGCTGAAGCATCCATGATGGGGTCTAGAGAATGTGCCTTATGTGGAGCGGCTGAGGGAACTGGGGGGGTTTAGTCTGGAGAAGAGGAGGCGGAGGGGAGACCTCATCGCGCGCTACAACTACCTGAAGGGAGGTTGTAGCGAGGTGGGGGTTGGTCTCTTCTCCCAAGTAACCAGTGATAGGACGAGAGGAAATGGCCTCAAGTTGCACCAAGGGAGGTTTAGATTGGACATTAAGAAAAATTTCTTTACTGAAAGAGTGGTCAGGCCTTGGAACAGGCTGCCCAGGGAAGTGGTGGAGTCCCCATCCCTGGAGGTATTTAAAAGACGTGTAGATGAGGTGCTTAGGGACGTGGTTTAGTGGGTATGGGGGGGTTGGGTTGACGGTTGGACTCGATGACCTTAGAGGTCCTTTCCAACCTTAATGATTCTATGATTCTAGGATCTATCTCAATAAATTAACCATAATAATAATATTAATAATAATTTAAGTAAGGGTGTCTTCTGATACTTATTCATAACTTTGTAAAACTTTACTCTTTTGCACCAACTTTCCATAAATAATGTCAGGGAATCTTTTGAGAAACCTGGAGTGCAAAGGTCTGTCTTTGAGTAGGTCTTGGTGATTTTTTAAGCCAGATGTACATTAAAAATTGTGAAAACCTCAACACCAATAAACCTCACATTCTTACTTTATTTTGTAAAAAGCACAGTCAGCTGTATGCTTTGATAGCTGACACAGAACGCTTGCTTTGGGAAGAAAGCAGTGAGAATTTCTCAGTGAAATTTGTCTTTGATATCATTGGCTGTGCTTTTATAAAGCTTTTTGGGTTTTCATCTGGGAAAGGAATGTGTGTGTATGTTCTATTACATTATGCTGAATTACAGGGGAGCTTATCTACATATAATACAACTTGTTCAGGAGACTGAGTGTCTTTTGTGTGTTTTTTGGTGGCTTTCAGCAGTCACAGTATGTCAATATAAGGACAGGTGTCCGATTACTTGCACATTAATATTATGGAATGAAATTATTATAATGAACTGGATATATGCCTTTCACCCCAAGAAACTAGATCCCACATAGATCTTGTTGATCACTACCCCAGTTTTACACCTTATACAGAAAATGACACTTCCAACAGCATTTGAGGGCTGCACCGTAGAACAGAGGATATGGTTCAGTAAACTGACACTGGTTCAATACCTACAAAAATATGAAGGTATAATTAAAAAAATGGAAAAAAATGCTACAGAAATGTTTTGTTCTTCCACAATAATGGTAGAACTATAACGTGATGATGATCCGATCCTCTCACCTGCCTTCTGTATCAGGAAAAAGGCAATGTTATCTGTCGCACTGTGGTCCCCTTGGCTCAGCTCTCTCTTGCTTTGTTTTAGACATCAGGTATGTCTCCTGCTAAGAAAGTAGGTCACTTCTAGTTTTACGATGAAAAGACAGTACATCTTTCAGGGCAGTTACATAAATGGTAGACAACCATTGGTCTAGCAGCAGTGTGGGGGCAAAGTTTTGTCAGCACAGATTTTATTAATCAGAAATTGTTAATTTGCAAAATATTTTTAGTTTAGGGAGTGGGAAGGGAGAAGAAACTGAGTCTGATAGAAAATTTAAACATATCTAATAGTTTGTTTTAACATCTTGTTTTACTGTGAAATGACGTCATTCAGAAATGTGCAGAACCTGATTAAAAATACTCAAACATAAAACAATAACCTGAAGATCTGAAGAATGTGGTGTGTATAAGATAAATCATAAAGTCCACAGATTTTAATGGAGAAGTTTTTACGCAAGAAAACTATCACACCAGAATTATCTTGAACTCCTTCTTGGCAGAACCAACCGATATGCCACCTAGATGATATGAGCTCCTAATTCTTTGGGAAGGCCTTCACAGAGTAAATTGAACTGTTTTTGTTGATATGACTTCTTATTTTCTACCAACCTTACAGACTAAACAAGGACTTTATTCTCCAGGATAGACAATCCGATAGCCTTCTCCAGGACCAAAACATCACTTGATGTTTTTAAGGCTAAAGGCAGGGATAAGGGGGCTGAGGGAAATTATATTATTTGAAAGTTTTACTTTTGCATATGTTTTTCAGCCTCTTCTTCCAAAGCACTGCGGCACTCACTACTTGCAGATATCTAAAAGAATGAAATTAGTTTCTTTACTCTATTTTCTTTTCTTGCTTTCATCCTTTTTATAATTAATAATGCTCTTTTTGCCACCCTGTTCCTCTTGCAATTGATTTCAAATGCATCACCCCACCGCCAGTGTAAACAGAGCTACTCCTTTTCCACTGTCATCTCTTCTGAGTGTACAATGAGCTTCCGTTCACAAGCAGACTCTAATATTTATTGATTTTTATGGTAACGCCAATGTATATCGTTATATCTATCCAAATGGAGATCAGTGTCCAAAGGGACATCAGTGATGTCCGAACAGAGATCAGTAACAAGTGGTGTCCCTCAGTGGTCCGTATCGGGACCGGTACTGTTCAATACCGTTATTAATGACATAGACAGTGGGATTGAGTGCACCCTCAGCAAGTTTGCAGATGACCCCAAGCTGAGTGGTGTGGCTGATACTCAAGAGGGAAGGGCTGCCTTCCAGGGGGACCTTGACAGGCTGGAGAAGTGAGCCCATGTGAACCTCATGAGGTTCAACCAGGTCAAGTGCAAGGTCCTGCACCTGCTGACTGGGGGATGAATGGATTGAGAGCAGCCTTGCAGAGAAGGACTCGAGGATACTGGTAGAAGAAAAACTAGGTTGGACAGGACTTTGAGGAACCTGATCTAGTGAAAGATATTCCTGCCCATGGCAGGGGGATTGGGCTTTAAAGGTCCCTTCCAACAAAAATCATTCTATGATTCTGAGATCTGCCATCTGATACCTTTGAAAGAGGTTCTGTATGATGTTCTAGTGAGTTCAAGAGAAAAAGGAAACGGTTTTGGCACTTTTAGTAAAGCACACTAAAGCTGGTAAAAAATCACATTTATTGCTATTGCAAAAAATAATAAGGCTGTCTTTCCCCTCGCTTCATGGGCTTCCTTTACATAGTTTAGAACTCTCTGAAGATTTTTTAAGAGTGGAAGGGATAGAAGGAAAGGAATATGAAGTCCCAATGTTTCAAATCAAAACCTAACTGATTGTTATCTGATTTAGACCAACATGTCATAGAAATATTTTTTACTGAAAGTTATGAGAAGAAGTTTACATCCTTAGAAGATTTACCAGCTAAACGAAGAATGTAATGTAGTGTACTACATCCAATAGGTTCATATCTGCATGCTTTAAAAAAGCAAAAACATGTTTAAATTTATGTCCTACATTCAACAGCTCACCTTGAAGTTCCTGGAGCCTGTCAGTTTAACCTCTAAGAAATTTAAGCTTTCCCTGGCATTTCCAAATAATAAGAAACAGGGCTCATTAGTAATGTAGGCTAAAAGGATGTTCAAAGGGATGCAAAAGAGAAAGAAATGCTTTATCCTTTTTAATATACCAAAAACCCCCTGAAAAATCCACTTCCCTGACCTATCACTTCATGGTTTTCTACCATGTTTCCTCACAGAGCTCAGGAAAACTGGTCAATTAGTGAAAGCAAGCGTAACAGAAAAGTAAAATGTGAGCAGATGAGAGGGGAAGACTTCCTTATTATACTATACGGTTATAGACTATGCAACTTTTTGTGCTGTGTTTAAGTTAGAATGACAAAAAGAATAACAATGAGAAGACAAGATGAAATAGATAATAATACAACCTTAGGTTTTGTGCTTTTGCCATATTGTGTGAATTTTGAACAATGACATGGGGAAGGTTTAAGAAACATGTCTGGTGTTCTTGCTATATTCCAGTTTATGGAATTAGGTGGCAAATTTTTCTTACCCAGCTTTTAAATGATGGATTTGTTATTAATTTCTGATGGATGTTTATCCCAGAAGTAGCTGCATTTTATATTATCATTAAAAACTCATTGGAAAATATCTCAGGAGACTTTGGGACAGAACAGGAGATATAAACAGAATTGCCTATTAATATTCCATTAAGTTAATAATATCTGTCCAGTTATATTTCCTACCAGCTTTTAAATACAGCTTATTTTATTTTGGTGTTTAAATTCCCATTGTGTAGAGCTGCGCTAATTTCTATGTGCTAGTTTTTTGCCGTTTGTCTTGTGTTCTTCTAAAGGTGTGGTGGATAAATTACTGAGCTGGAGGCAGAAGTATAAAAAACAGAACAGTCTAAGGCAAAATAATGATTTTGACATTTGTTCAAAGCATAACCACATGTCTCGGTGAATTCCAGACCCCATCTGATTACACATTCACACGCTGCTGGATGGTTGTTCGTCTGCTTTGACGGTGGGTCCAGAGGAGGGTTCGATGAGCCTTAATTGTGTTAATTTATATAGATTGGGGAGCTTTTCTGGGCTTACATTTCTCATCAGGTTCTAGCCAGACCTCTTCATGCTGGTCTCTTCACGTTTGTATAGAATAAATGCTGCTTCATCAGACATTCCACCAGGTTTAAAGAGGCGAAAAATTACAAAGAGTAGTAAGAGGGGATCCAATTGCTTCCACCTGTAAATAAAATAGAAATAACCATAGCTGTGGTAGAAACCTGGAGAAGGTTAAGCAGTTAGTGTTATCTGGTTTTCTTGGGGTTTTTTAATTGTTTTTTTCATTACTGTTGTTATCATTAAATGCAGATACTTTCACTCTATGTTTTCAGATGTACAAGAAAAAAATCTAAGCTAACATTCCAGAGATTTCTTGTGGACATGTGGGCTACATGTGTTTGGTTCTGATTCCCATATAAGTCTGTAGGTGTTTTTTAAAGTTAAATTGGAAGATGAGTAGTGTTGGTAGCTTCATTTTGAATCAGCTTAACTACTCTTCTTGCCATGACCTCAGTGGTACCCAGGAATTTTCCTGATATCAATAACTGATTGTACCTAAGTAAGATCAGAATTAAATCCTAATAGATTAACAAATCAAAGCCTAGAAAAGAAACAATGATGATAAAAATTCATTGTATGAGGTGACACTGAAAGTAATGCTATAAGCTATTGTAGAGAGCAACACATGTAGAGAAATGTAAAATGAAAACCCAGAAGCCCTGCAGGAAAGGGGAAAGTAGGTATCAGTTGCTTCAGAAAGAAAGAGAGGGAGATTCAAGAATATAGTAAGCAGGCAGACAAATTGGGAATGATGGCAGAACAGAAGAGTTTGAACAAAGTAGTGGTTGCTCTTCTTCCCCAAGTAGCTCAGTTCTTTGTCGTGGTTGTTCTTATAAATCAGTAACGTATAAATTATCCACGTATGCTACCACTTTTTTTTTTTTTTACTTCAGTCAGCGATCTCCAGCTGGAAACCTTAATGTTAAAAATATGGAATATTGTGTAATTATGAGTCACTGAAAGCGGTAAAAGCAGATGGAGCTTCCAAAGGAAACCTAGTACTAACCTACAGATGGTAAGCACTGTGCAGACAGCAGGATTTCAGCTCCTGAGCAGTACTTCCTAGTGAAAGCACTTTGCTCTGGTGTCTCTGCTAAGTTTCCAGGGAAACTAATGGCTAAACCGAGTATGTACAGACTGTTCTCTGAGGTGGAGACATTATTTTCATAGATTCACAGCTCCAGCTAAGATTTCCCAGAGGACAAGTGAGTCAGAACAGAAGAGCTTAGATGCTTACACTGGGATTTCAGTGGCTCATGTTAGTGTAATTTCCAGCTTTGCCAGCTCACCTGTCTCACAGTAGGATAATCTAAAGAATTTGATGTTACGCTCTATTATCTGGGATCTCTAATATAAGACATCTTAACATATATATATAAAAAAAAAAAACCAAAGAGAAAAGTTATGCATGAGTTTAAAAGGCACTTTAGCATTGTAAAGAAGAGAGGAAAGTATTGAAGGACAGCGTTACTGCCACCTGTTCTTCAATTTTGATGTCGAGCAACATAAGCTCCAAAGGCCCATGTCCCTGCAAAAATGAACAGACATCACTCTGTTCTTCTTGACATTTTAATTCTTATTTTCATAACTAGTATTTTAAGATCATGGAGATCTTGTTCAGGATCTTTTGTTGGTATTCAAGAATATATAGATAATATCTCAGTCAATAGACTCTTTCCAGTCAGAATATTAGTCCTAAAGTGTCATCTTAATCACACCAAAAGATTTGAAAAGTCTGTTTTATATCAAATCTTCCAATATACATTAGATAAAATAATTTAGAGAGCACTGAAACATAGTGCATCCCTTAATCTTCCTTTCCAAGCTGGATACCTCAACCACTAGGCTACACAGTCATGCTGATATTGTTTGCTTGATAACTTAAAGAAACTTCAACTATTCTGCACAAAATCAAAGTAGTTCATTAAAGGAAATTCAAAGATATCTACCTCCTGACACACAGGAATAGCTCATTTACTGATGATTAGAAGAAATCTGAAGGTGATAGGAGTTATGACATTGAATTCCCTGGGCAATCAAAAATCAATAAATCCAAACGAGATTTTGTTCCCGTCACTCCTGGCACTAATGACAGGCATAACAAATCTCAGTTTGTGATTCTGAGAGGGATGAGGCATCCGACAGATGCAAAAGATAAGTTTTATCTAGAATAAGATGGTTTTGGAAATACTACAGAGGAAATCTTAGACTCCTGGGGAACCTCTGCATCACGAGTCACGTTGCCTGCAGATCTTCAGTTTGGGAAACAAAGGAGAGGAATGTCATAGGGAGCTGTGGATATCTCAGTTTGGGGTTCATGTCTTGAATGCAAGAGTCAGACTCGACACTTTAATTTTCTTTATGGATTCATCCCTAAATAACTCCCTTTTATGATTAAGCTGTTCTGCTCACAGGAATCTTGTTGCAAAGCAGTGAATTTGACATAGCATGCAGGTAGTAATCTACAGACGGGACTATCTCTCCTTGTCAAAGATGCTGAATACATAAAAAAAAAAAAAGAGAGAAAAAATGTTCACTTATAATGAAAAAGCCAATTTAGCTTCCTGCCAGAAAGGCCATAACATATGACATGAAATTAATGCCAGCAGTGAAGCCACTTATGGCTAGTTTATTACTGATTTAGAATTAACACTGTCCTTCAGAATTTAAAAAAAAGAGGAAAAGAAAAACCTCAGTACATAAATAGCTGCCTGAGCCAAAATTCTCCCCTATCTGCGATTCTCCCACTCTCCAGTCCTGCGTCTGGGATTTTCAGATATTTTGGAGAAACTTGAATATTTTTATGAGACCTGTGTTTTAGCCTGTGCTCTTCTTTTTATGGCTGTAATTTACTCTAATAATATTCCAATATCACTGACCTTCAGTCTGTAGGTCAGAAAGTAGATGGGATCAGCAACTCTGTCTTCAGAATAACAAAATTATTAAGGTTAAGAACAGACTTTTATACCACAGAAGCCAAACTAGAATCAGCACGTAAATTGCCACTGGATGTACCGTACTAGGCAACATGCTTAAGAAAGAAATTAATACATTAACCTGCTTAGAGTATAAAATTATCATCAGCAATTGTCACTGTTAAAAAGCATTACTCTGGAAATGGGAATTTAATCCAAAATGACTGAAGTCCAGTTCAAAAGCATGGCAGAAAGAGAGAAAGAGAGGAGACAGATTTAATTTAATCACACTGTAAAGTCATTATCTATCGGCAGGAACATTTGCTGTTTACTGTCATTTCCACAGGCCTCTTACAGACTTTTCATTTTTAAATGGAGATTTGCATAGGTTTTCTGATGCGTAAAGTTTGTGAAATAAATGCTGTAAAGCAGCGTAGAAGCTAACAGGATAGCTAAATGTTTTGCCGGGGAAGATTATGGAAAGATTCATCTTGAGGGTGCTCACGAGCCACATCCGGGACAACCAGGGGATCAGGCCCAGCCAGCACGGGTTCATGGAAGGCAGGTCCTGCTTGACCAACCTGATCTCCTTCTATGACCAGGTGACCCGCCTAGTTGATGAGGGAAAGGCTGTGGATGTGGTGTACCTGGACTTCAGTAAAGCCTTTGACACTGTC
>VZTQ01001339.1:12289-52511 GCA_013400755.1 Pelecanoides urinatrix
GTTAGGAAAAAATTCTTTACTGAAAGAGTGGTCAGGCCTTGGAACAGGCTGCCCAGGGAAGTGGTGGAATCACCATCCCTGGAGGTATTTAAAAGACGTATAGATGAGGTGCTCAAGGACATGGTTTAGTAGGCATAGGGGGTGTTGGGTTGATGGTTGGACTCGATGACCTTAGAGGTCTTTTCCAACCTTAATGATTCTATGATTCTATGATTCTATGATTCTATAAATATAAGAATATACATACGGAGAACAAGTATGAGAATTTATGTTGCCATTCTTAAAATTATGCAGGGTAGCTAAGATTTTTGAATAGACACACACAAACTTTACCACAAAATAAAGCAATAAAATAGGAAGATTAGTTTTTGGACTTATTACTTTCCAAATTTATGGTCCATGAAATGTATTAAAGAGTTCAAGCCATATCTTCAGGTGATTTAAATTGATAAAGTTCTAGGAAAAGAAAGAAATCTGTGCTGGATTCTACTGTCTCAGGATCCACCTCACACAGAGATGCCAAGTTTCCCTCTTCACATTGCTGTCATGGGTCGCACAAAGGGAGAGAAGCTGACTTTCCCACAAAAATCAGATTATACAAGGAAGCTGATCCGAGTTGACATGATTTGATTTGGGCTAGAAGATTAATCCAGACTTCAGTTGCCAGAGGCTTTTAGACAAATAGCACTTAGCCCACTTATACTGAATGGATTTTTTTTTTTAAAGGAAGGATTATTAATTAGAACAGCGGTAACTGGAAGTGTAAGAAATCTGCAAAGACTTATGATTTATGTGACAAAGGCTATGAAATACTGCTGTCTTCACAGATTATTGTATCGATGTTTGAAATGGGATATGAGTTTCTGTGATCTCTTTAGTGACTGTACTTGTGGCTCATCTGAGGAAAAAAATGTAGTATCTAAAAACACTGAGGAAAAAACAAAATAATCTAGCCTGCTTCGAAAGGACTATGAAAACAAAGGTTTTGAAACTATTTCAAATGCCAGTCCTGACCTGAGGCTGAGTAAAACCTTAATCCAAGGTAGGACAAGCCTTGCGAAAACATAACATTTCAGTGCACTGGATGGGTGACGTTTCATGTTGCCAACAGTCAGATGTGCCCCTTCTACATGCATTTCCTTCTGATATATCCTCTCTGAAATATTTTTGTTTTGAACATGTCATTACCCAAGTCTCTTGTTAAAGCTGGTTGTTCCCTAGATAGCAGAATCTTCTGCTAGGTTCCCCCTAAATTAAAACTAGCAGACCAAAAAAAGGTAATTTATTGTAATTTGAAGAAGTCTGCAGTTTAACATCCTTGGTTTGGAGGGGCAGAGTGTGGGATTTTACTCCAACAAAAATGACGACTTTCATTTGGAGAAGGATATCTCCAAATATTGGCCACAAAAATGATCAGAGGGCTGGAACACCTTTTCTATGAGGAAAGGCTGAGAGAGTTGGGGTTGTTCAGCCCAGAGAAGAGAAGGCTCTGGGGAGACCTTATTGCGGCCTTTCAGTACTTGAAGGGGCTTATAAGAAAGATGGGGACAAAATTTTTAACAGGACCTGTTGCAACAGGACAAGGGGTAATGGTTTTAAATAAAAGAGGGGAGATTTAGACTAGATATAAGGAAGACATTTTTTACGATGAGGGTGGTGAAACACTGGCACAGGTTGCCCAGAGATCGCACAGGATGCCCCATCCCTGGAAACATTCCAGATCAGGTTGGACGGGGCTCTGAGCAACCTGATCTAGTTGGAGATGTCCCTGCCCATGGCAGGGGGGTTGGACTAGATGACCTTTAAAGGTCCCTTCCATTCTATGCTTCTATGATTCTAAGAAGGTCTTAAAGGAGGTCTCAGAGGCAAAGAACAGAGATACAGCTGAAACAGCTTGTGGCACAACCACAAATAGTGAACTGGAATGCACAGTTAAGTGGTAACACCACAGAAATGCTTTAAGGCTGTGATGACTGTCAAAATCCACTGTGTTAAACTCTGAACAAACGCAATTCCATTCATATATTCTAAAAAGATACAGCACAGTCAAGAGCAATGTAGGGCCTTTATTCCCATTGATAACAGAAATTAATTGCATTTTCTAGTGTCATGGAACAGATCTGTGGCAGAACAAGAATTCTGGTTTTCTAAAGTTCAGTTAACAGCCCATCCATAAAATGCTGAATCACTAATTAATGTTCTTTGGGATTTCCAAATGAGATTATATTTTAGAAGTGTTCAAAAAGATAAAATTACTGGCAATTTCTGTAAAACTGAGGACACTGACACCTAGCTTCAATTTGCCCAAATGTCAAGAGTTTAGTCTAAGTTAATACTGAGAGCACCCTGTGGAAAATCACTGGAGACAGGTGACTCATGAACATGCGCCCATCCTAAGTGTGTATGATGGGTAGGCAGATGTGGGTGTGTGAAAAATATCCAATAGAACTGTCTTCTTTCTAGATATTTCTGAATCCTACCTAATATCTGAAACTGAACTTGGACACTGAACCTGAATCACCCACACTAAAATTATGCCATTTAGCCAGGTTGAGGTAATGCTATGTACCTGTACGTACACTGACACCATGGTTGAACAATATTAATTTGTGTGGTGGTGTAATTGGATGGAAGTTCCATTAACTTCAAAGAGCTTTGCATAATCCACTAGTCAGGTTTAATTAAATATATTCTCTCGGGCCTCGCCATCCGGTGGAGAAAGTCTGCAATTTGTAGTTACAAACTCAGTCTTTAGAAATTTAAATTTTAAACTCTACATGATATTTGATTGATTCACTATCTGTCAGCCAAGAAAGCTAGACATCTATAAAAGAGAAAATCCTTTTGGAATAAAAACTCCTGGAAGCCATGTCTAGGCAGATGAAGAATCCCTTCCAACATAAATTATTCTGTGATTCTAAGAGTTGAGTCTTATGTTTTACTATGCAGGCCTTATATTAAATTTACATGAACAAGTGTTGTCCAGCTCTTAAGACAGCTGGTTCATTTTGGAATTTGGATAGCTCCTACCCCACTTGTTTGTGTTGTCTCATTCTCTTTATGTAATGGTCACGAACAAACAATTTACTTCAGTAAATTCAAGTTTTGTAACTGCATATACTCCTTTCCATCTTATATTTGCTCAATATTTAATTACTCCTACCACTTCCTATGGGAAGGAAGGAAAGATTCCGATCCCCTTTTTATTACCAAGTGGCATAATTCTAGCAACCAGTTCCTAAAATACTGGCTTATTTAATCTCAGCATTTATTTAAAACATTAAAGTAGAGATCATTCCATCAATTAATTGTTCTATTGAAGACTAAAAACTCATTAGCTACTGCAAAGGCAGAATTATCTATCTTACACACTACTTTTTATTAATATCAAAGAAACTCTAATATCAGTAGAACTTTCATAAGATGTGTAAGTACAGAAATCCCCCTTTTTCAAAAAATAGCTCTGAGGACTTAATGTCAAAACTAAGAATACAAAGAAAGTTTCTAAATAATGGAAGTGTAAGTGACAACATACTTCTGAATAAAATTTGGAACATTGGTGAGATATGGTTTCTCAACTAAAAGTTTTCTGAAAACTCAACTCCTTGCCCAATGAGTGAATCCCTTCTGGAGAGAACAAATTATTGTGTAATAAACTTGCGAAGCTGAAATGTGCTTTACCTGCATTAAGATGGCATATTATAGATTCTTCAAAGCTGCCATGGAATAATTAATCTTTTTCATACCTTTCAAGTTAGTTACTGATTTTGTAGATACAGCTCTATCTATCTAAATACGCACACATTTGAGATGTATACACACACACACACATATATGTACATATATATGAGTGTGTGAGTGTGTGTATACATATATAAATATAGGTAATTTATTTTTATTATCTGTTAATAAAAAGATCTGGGATAAGAAATATATAATAACATTTCCTGTCCATAATCTTATTTTCAGTAGATAATCCCATTCACACTCATTCTCCTTATAGAATAAAATTTCAGCCATAATATCCCATGGTTTACTGATGAAGTAAGTTGCGGTACTTTTTCATTAGAATTTGCATGTGAAAGAAATATTACAAGTGTCTTTTTTTTTTTTTCTTCTTTTTTTCTAGAGAAGAAGTAAGTTTATTACAGAAAGCATATACTATGCTTTTATTTCCCCTCAAGAACATGAATGTGGAACTAATAGTTACGTTTTAAAGTACAAATACCTTTAAAGCCAACAAAATTAAGTTTTTGGAAATTACTTTTAGAATAACTGTTGAATTATGACAAGCTCTTTCTGAAAGCTCTGGCAGACAGCCTCACACATTTTCTTTTTAAGACGGTTTATGATTAGAGCCCTGTGTGTAAATCAAGGAAAAAATGCGACAACTTTCATGGTCTAGATACAGTGAATATAATCAAGGTTCTCTGTGTCTGCCAAGATAAGTACATAGGTAAGAAAACTCTTAAACTGCACATTTTCACTATTAACCGTGATTTGACATTTTCAAATGATAGAGGATAAATGAAAACAGAAATCTGTGGTGTTCCTCACCATAAGGATAAGTCAGGAAATAACAATAAAAGTTTTTCAGATCTCCTGTCTGATGTGTTTATAATAATATACAGCTACTACCTAGTGTGCTTTTCATCAGTAAACTTCAAAGTATTTTTCAACGCAGGTAATCTTTAGAAAGGTTTGGAAAAATTCCAGCTGAAACATGTTTTCATCAGGTTTTGCATAAGGAGGAAAAAGAAAACAATTTGATTTCCACCAATTTTCCCAGACATCGGGTAGGTTTTTCATAGAAAGTACAAACTACATCTCAGGTTTTTACATTGCGATGCTTTGTGTTGGCACAGACATTGCAATTGCCTAAAACACTGTTTGAGAAGGAATTTGCAATTTGTTTACTACTTCTTTAAAATTGCTATTCATCCAACAAAATTATGTGGAAATAACTTGTTTTTGACATAATCAATATATGGTTGTAGTTAGGGGGGTTAAATTTATAAGTATACTCTGACTGCAGATCACAGTGATTAATGTAGGGAAACACAAGAGGGGCATGCCCAGGTCACAAAACTGCTTAGAGAGGATAAAGAAAGGTCACTATCAGGTCCCACGGGTAAGAGGGAAATAAAATATTAAAAAGCAAGCTATTGAAGAGGCAAAATCACCTCAGTCCTTAGACGCTCGTGTATCTCCCAATGCATGGGCAGTTCTAGGGGCAGGGTTATCCTGCAATTTGTGAAATAGTGTTTCTTTATTTAAAGTCTGAAAATTTTATTATTCCATGTCAGGGAGCTGAGAGGTAAAAAGACCAAACTAAAGCCATTCACTAAGGTCCTGGCAGAAGCTTTTTCACTGACCAATCTGATAGCTGAAAAGGATTATTGTCAAGCAAGGAGAAGGAACAAAAAAACACCTCTTCAAGAGAAAGGTTTTTAATGCATAAAAGAGATTTTTTCTGTGTGTGATATGAATGCAGAATGCAGTGCTTGATGACCCCTGAGATGCCCTTTCCTCCTAAGATATATGACACTGTCTCTTACACTTGTCCTAATGGAGCAAAGGACTATATTTCTGCCGGGCTCTTGCACTGTGGAGAGGAGATGTATTAATGATGGTGGCTTCAGTGCTGCCTATGTGCTGCAAATAGGAACTGAACTGAAATCTCCATATTCATTTCACAAAGGTCAGTGAACAGATATCATTGCAATACATCTTTTAAGCCTGAGGGATCTGATTCAATGTTATATCATTCTAAGTTTATGTCAGTTTAACTTCTCCGAAATCAGGCGGACACTGAAATCAGTGGAGTTAGAAATGGCATAAGGCTGGAAGAAAGTAGCGGTGAGTCATACCTTTTTATTTTAATATATAAGAGCCGAGTGTTTACTGTGGTTTCAACATGAAACCAGAATAAATGGGGAGATCTGGAGTGGGTTTTGATGACTTGTCTGAACCTGTAGCTCAGAAGGAATGAATCCATGCAAGCCAAAACCAAAATACAGTGCATGCACACATCCCATTGAACAAAACCTGCTGACTTTCACACAGCTTTAGCTGCAAAGTCACATTCATTTGACATTTTTTCTTGATGAATTGTTCACAAAAATCTGCAAGCAGTCAGATAGAGAGTGTTTGCAGGGAAGAATGCCTTCACAGAAAGAATGCGATCAGAACAGATTTGCTGGTATATAAAGCAGGTAAAAAGAAAAAAATCCAAAAAAAATACCCTGAAAACAAAAGTAGTATTCTCTTCACCTATTTGTGATTTTACAGATTGATCAGGCAACTGCTCACCTTCAATCCTGAACTCCTTCTGTAGATTGTTGTCTTTCTGAATTAGTGGTAAAACCTCCAGACTCTATGCATTGAATTCATGTTTGGTGACGTACAGTCAAGCATGCCATTTCTTTGCAATACAGCCCACAGGTATTGTTCCCTTATCAGTCATACAGGTAGTGATTTAGGGCTGAATACCGGTAAGTACTGAGTCAATATCCCCCCTATGAGTATTGTAGTACGACTTTATTACTTGAGAGTGAAGAAATTACAAGCCTGTTTTTTTAATCCCCTGAAATATAGCTAGGTCCTGGCCTTAAAGCGGTGCCGTAAAAGAGTGTAAGTGTTGGCGTGATATACCATACACTCAGTCAATTTGTGAAAACTAAGTGTGTTTTAAAGTTTGTGCACTACTTCTAACCATTGCAGTAAATCTGGATCAATAAAGGTAGAAGCCCTCAATGTCTTTAGGGAAAAAAAAACGACATGTTTTCCACATGTTTCTGGATGGAAACTCTCTTACTTTCCTTCTCCCCTCATACACCCAATGCACAGAGTGAACTTAAAAAACAACTTAAATGAAATTATTCTTCACCTGCTAGCTTATCTATAATTAGTGACTTAGACTTCATCTCGTATCTGCCATCCTAAGACTGGGAAATATTTTACAGGTGTATTTTTACCATAGAACTGTTCTATGTCAGTACTATTTTCATTGTTGTATAAATGCAGAAACTGAGGAGCAAATTTATCCTGAAGCCATAGAAGACAACGGGGGCAGAGATGGTTAGAGAATCCAGAAGTGCCAAATCACAGCCCCACTCTTTTTCCCTTTGAAAACATGCAATGCAAATAGTGAAGCCCAGCAATACTGCCAAGAGAATAATCTGAAAGCAGTGAAGGCTGCAGGTATGGCTTCAGCCATACCATGTGGGACACAGAACTTGCTCATGTGAGAAATTTTTACTCGTTCAGGTAGTCCCATGGAAGGCACTAATAATGTTAAACAAGGAGTGTTTTGGGGAGCATAAGCATATCGAGCTGGCAAATGTAGAAATACATGTCCAACAGGTATTTTTTTAAACTACTTGCTTTCACAGTGGTGGTTTAAATCAACAGCTAAAACCCTTAAAAAACCAAAAAAACAAAAAAACCAAACCAAAACTATGTCAGGTGTTAATTCTGGAATATAAACTTACTCAGACTAGTGATCACACCATATACTATAGATCATTAATTTAAAGACATTGCAAAGTACAAATGTTTAGATCCTATATTCCCTATGCAGTTCAACAGCGAGAGGCAACGCAGAGCACCTAAGATTTGCTAATGTGGATGAATAGAGTGACCAAGATTCAAAAACTACCTTGGAAAGAGGAATCTGCTCTCACACAGGCAAAAAAGGAAGACATAACGCTAAAGGAAAACGGTTAGTAAACGAACTCATGATACAGGGGCTATATCTTTCAAACTTTGAACAGGAATAAAAAAAAAAAAATGCCATACCTCCACACTAAGAAAAAATGGCAAAAAGCCAAGGCAGTAGGAGGATGCCAGAAGCCTCACAGTTGTATGGATGGTGTGTTCCTTTTGTAGGAACAATTCAGAACAGATCTTCTCTTTTAATGTTTCCTTCCTCAGCAGGAAATGAGGCAGAGAGAGGCTCTTCATGGAGATGAACTGCTTAAAGGAGATGGTCTGCTAAAGGAGATGGTCCTGGGCTATGAAGCAGTTTGGCTGGCGGCAGAGGATAAATACAAGACACGGGGAAGGAAAGTACTTGAGAATAAATTATATTGCTCTTGCTGGCCTTTTCTTTTTTTTAAATTCCCAAATGGTTTCCTATTTTATCCCAAATCACCCAGAAATATAGAACTATATGGCTGGAAGGGCCAAAAATCATACAGTTTTTCTGCCTGCTTTAAAGTAGATTCCGTTGTTCCTGTCATTCCTAAGAGATGTTTGTATAACCTGTTCATAATGATCTCCCATGTTGGCAACTCCACGGCTTGCCTAGTCAATATGTCCCTGTGTATCACAGCCCTGACAGTCTTTTTGCTCCTAATATTTAACCTGAGTTTTTCTTGCTATAAATTAAACATACTACTCTTGTCCTACCTTTCAAGGAGACAGAAAAGAGATAATTTCCGTACTCTCTGCTGAATTAGCCTCACGGGGGGGTGTGTGCGTTCTATGATGGCTGTGGTCTACAAGCAACTCTGGACTATGAATATCTTCAGACAGATATATCTGGCTTCAGACAGACCAAAGCCCAGGACAGTTCTTTTTTTTCCACATCTTTGAGGAATACTCTTATTGACAAATTTGGCAATGTAAATGTCAAAATTGCCACTGTAAGATGTGCTTCTTAGTCAACATGAAAAAACGTTGTGTGTGTTTCTCAGCTGTCTGCTCTCTTGGTTTTTATGACATTACTACAATCCTCAATTTATTTCTCCATCTGAGTTTAGTTTTTTTTCCTCCTCATCATGTGCCAAATCTTTTCTTCCCTGCTGCTGCTAGTTCCCAAAGTGCTGTGAGATCTCAGAGTGTCTGCAACACTTTCTATGCAAATATAGAATAAATCACCAATTTGTGCATACAATCTTAATGCTTAGCTTTTCCAATTTTTTTTCAAATAAAAATTTGTTTGCTCACAGTCCCTGTAAAAGCAAGTAGAGTTGAAAATGTTCACAGAATGAATTTTCTAGTTATGTTCCAATTCTTCCGTTTAAGGAGGGGAGGTTGGCTATATTTACCCTTCTAGCTCCTCATCTACAGTGCTGCACAGAATTTGTTGTGGCACAACAAATTCCTCCATGTAACTCAAGTCACAAGAGGTCTAATGCAAGATGTTACACGTAGGCTTGAGTTAGAAATAGAATTGCCTGCCTTACCTGAAACGCGCTGATATACACTAAAACCTGTCTTACTTCTTCCCCTCATTACCAGGTTAATGAAATCGAATGAGAAAACTGTGGAAATAGGCCAGAGAGAAAAAACAATTATTGAGCCTGGTGGTCATGACCTCGCAAAAACGCTGCGTGTCCTCATCTCTGGAAAAAATGAAGGTTCAGCAAGAGGAAATTGTCACAAATGCAGGGTCATGATGGAGCAACAAGTTTTATCACTTGACTTTCGGGGTTTAGGATGACGTGGTCACGACATCTCAGGCTGGTACATGTATCATTCATTCCTCCACAGCACAGAAGAAGCTGCAGGTTCCCCAGGGCAAGAGACATATAGCTGTGTATCACAGGATAGAAATGGCATTTCACCCCATCTTTAGGAATGATTTCACCAAGAGGCTTCTCTAAACAGCACAATACCAATTTAGCAGCCAACCACTAAGATGCTTGGCAGCACAATGCACGTTGAAATTCCACTGCAAGATTTTGAAAGACTGTTAGATTTTTTTCCCCTTCCTTTTCCAACAGGAAAAACGGTACATTTTGACTATGCAAGTAGTTCCAGTGCAGCTAAAATTTTTCCTGTACCAAAGCACACGATACTGCCAACAAATCTTTATGACTGTATTATAAACTAATTGTTCTCTGTGGCTGTGAAAAGGATGAAAGACTATACTTTGGACGCAAATACTTTTAGTGTAGTTCTGATAGCTCTCTCTCATTTGCCTGTCGTCACAGTGAATCAGTCATATCTTGTTAAACCACATCTAGATAGCAAGATTATATTTACTACACGCCTGCTTAGACAGGTACTCCTTTTTCAAGGCAGGTGTTATAATACTCATCACAAAGGAGACAGCGCTTGTCAACAACGGTTGCGTAACTGAATCAGAAATATTAATTTATACATTCTTAGTTAAAATGCAGTAACTCATCTGTGCTCCTGCTCTCTGTAGCAACTGAATTAACAGATTCACTCGTACTGTAATAGGAAGACCTACCTAAAGAAGGAGCTAGGACTAGGGTTTAAAGAGTACAAGCTTCTAGTTTCAGTCACAGCCATATTATTAACTGCAAAATCAAGCTGTGTTTTCATCTAGGTATTGGCCTGAGCTCCTCTCCGCTCACATCACCAGGAACATATGAAACACAGCAGTTTCTTGATGAGAAGAAGATTACAGTGAAGAATAATGACAATTCCAGGAAAGCAATGCCCCTCCTGTGCTGAAAGCTGCATAAGGCAGGGACCACAGTACTGACCCGTGACTCCAATAGTACAATGAATATTGACTGTGCAAATGAATATCAATCATACAAATAACAATCATAATATTTAGGTTCTGCCGTGATTTAGCTGCAGCACAGTGAGGAAACATGACTATCAGAAAAGACAAAGAGCTAGAGTAAACAGAAGATGCTACTGCTTGATAAAACATAGACATTTGTGATGATGCAAAGATCAATATATAAGTCTCAAAGAGTTTAATACAGAGCTGCATATTTATGCAGAACACTAAGGGTCAACATTGTTTAGTCCAGTGTCAGGCATAGGTTGTGTAAACAGCTACACAGAAAAAAGCTAGGAGCAGCAAAACAGAGTAGCTGTCAGTCAGTCCAGCCCGATGCTAGCCATACATCACTCATTCGCCTCCTCCTAGGACAGGAGGATGGATTGCAGCAAAGACGGCAACAATTCAGTGCAACACGGAGCAGCCCAACACTGCTTAGTTTCTCTTCCCCTGTTTCATTGGCCTCTAGAGATGGAGCAAAGGGGTTGAAAAAGGTGATACTTTTCATTTCCGCAGCTTTGCCAACCACCATAATTAATAAGATTGTTGTGAGTCCATTAGCTGTGGATGCAAGATATCTTATGCTTTTAGGAAGAAAGAGAGTTTTGCATTGTCCCAGTGGGGAAATATGGACAGACTTTAATGGAGAGAAGTGGACCATTAAATGGACAGCCGTTCCCAGAAGTCGTTTTTTTTCCTTCAACCAAAACTAACATCTTTTTTTTCTCCTGTTGCGTTGCTGTGCAGCACTGAACAAATTCCAGTTAGTTTGGTTCATTGTCTAATCGTAAGGCTTCCATCGAGTGAGGAAATATTTCCTTGAAAATTATGTACCGGGAGAGTTGGAGTGAGAATTTTTGCTGGGGGATATATAACACGTTGTATGGTTTGTGGAAGGAAAGGTAAACTATTGGAGGAGAATATGAAAATCCAGATAATTGGAGTAGCGTAAATTGCAGATCAGTATTTCTTCATATATGACCCAATTGTGAAGAAAGCAAAAATGCAAAATGTTTCACTCTTGGTTTAATATAATTGCTAACGCACCAAAATATAAGCAAAATATGAAAATAAGTAAAACCTAAGTAAATATGTAAAATAATACTTAATATATAGCTGCAGAATTCGTCTACTTGTTCTTACAGCTCTTTTAAGAGATGTGGATCTAAAGAGCCTCTCAACATGCCTTGGATTGTCTACGTAAATGATCTGATTTTTAATTTTTTTTTTTTTTTAATGGACAAGAAGAGATATTCCTGACAGATTTCTAAAATCTGTCTCTCTCTAGTTGGAACGGAAGTTTAAGCACAGATTTTATTGTTTTGTTCAGCAATGTCATCTTTTGACTTTGAATGGTGCCAAGAAACAAGAAGACAAAAGCAAGAGAATTAACGGGACTTTCTGAAATCTAAGACTAAAGAAAAGGACAAGAAATAAAGACTATAAAGTGAAAAAAGAGCCTTATTTACCTTATTAACACTGTATCTCTTTCCACAGAAAAAATCAGAAATTATTTAAATAGGTTTTCTAAATTGAAACATAGACTCAATATTTCTAAAAAAAAAACCCAAACAAACAAAACCTAAAAATCACTTTAGAAAAATAAAATAAATTCAGGGTTTCGTTATTTTCAGAAAAAAAAAAAAAAAACACATATGCAGGCTGCCTGATGCATGGAGACTCTATAACTAGCTTGTATAGAGTCCTCTGGAGTTAGAGACTTCCCCTGCATAATGGAAATAACCTAGAAATCAGACAGCCCTGCATTTGAATAATTTCCCTGCATTATAGTTCAGAAACAGATGACAACTTGAAATACTAGGATACCTGGAATGACCTTTGAAAATGCATTCCTTACAAGTTAAACAGATGGGTGTAGAAAACTTACTATTTTGGAAAACATTAGTTTAAATCAATGCTTCAATAAAACATTGCCTTTATAGCGAATCCTCATTTTCCAATGAAAAAACACAGCATAACATTCCAGAAAAGCTCTCCGGCTGTAACAGAAACTGCACTGTTTTGTCCCATGTTTTCAAATTCCAAAATAAGATGCAAAAAAGGGAAAAATTACTGAAAGTATGATGAAAGCTATTTAATAGCCTGCTAGGAGAACAGATATCCGTAGTTAGGAGAGAAAATACCAGCTGTGTTGGTTTAAAAATTAGCACAACTCTCACGCTAACACATACAAAAGGTCTGCCATGAAAATGGATTTGGCATTTCTGGGCTATTTCTGTTTATACACGGTATAAAGCATATATATGCATGACACTTGCTTAAGGTGAAGCCTTAGCAAATATGTCATTTGCCCAATTTAGATTTAAAGATCTGTAGAAAAGATCTGTACAGAATCGGAATTTCCAGTGTATTCTTTCATCCCCCAGACTATGCTTTGCTTCTCTCCCTTCTCAAACAGTCTCTAACATGTGCAAAAGCCAGAGAGGGGCCTTATTAATCAACCGCAAAGTACATTAAAGAAAACTGTCTAAGCACCTAAATAACTTGTTTATACAAATGATCTGCTCCACTCTAAGTGATGAGGTCAAGAGTCCCATTTGTTGTGGCGTACCATTTTATTGATGCAGCAGGATGCATCGGCAACTGTAATTTTGTCACGGTCTGCTTTCCATTCCTCCAAAGAATAATCATTCTTGGGCTGTCAGATGCATCGAATATCCTAGTGCATGTTGCGTGTTTGATGGAGTGCTACCTTGGTCATTAATCATGCATGTAGTTAAATTTCCTCTGTCAATACGGTAATTCTGCAAGGAAAAGAATGTGTTATCAATTTTTATTGAAGAAATGACAACAAAAAAGTGGGTCAGTGTGAGGTTGCTTTAAAGCAGTTCTTTAAAATTAAGATTATACTGACTAGCTAAATTTCATTACTCATAAATAATATGATTTAACTTTAAAATATTTTCCATATCCTGTTACATACCAAGTCCCAAGGATTGACTTCTTTTTTCTGAAGTGCATCCCTTTCTCAGAGTGTAATATCACTTTAGGCAGAAAAAGGATTATTTTAGACATTATCCCATGGCAAGATCATTGGCTATGGCAAAGAAACAAAAAAAAATTCTCCAGGGTCTTGCAGGTTTTGGAAAACATTTTAGAAAAACAACTATTCTGACAAGGACACTTAAAAATCCCCCAAGTTTTCAATAGTCATTCAGATGGTCAGAGGCAAAGACTAAAACAAAGCAATATGAAATATGTCAGACATTTCCTTACGTTCCTGTATTCATTTAGTGTAAGAGGCAAAAAGATTATGGAAAATCAAATCAACTTCAATAACATCAAAATTCAACTTACAGAACTATGGATGATCAGTATTAACACAAAAAGTTTTCTGAGGGAAGAGACCTCTTTGATCCAGCAGACAAAAGTATAATGAGATGCTATGGCTGGAAGCTGAAGGTAGACATATTCAGAACAGAAATAAGGGAAACATTTTTAACGATGAATGTAATTAACCATTGGAACATTATACTTATGAGCACAGTGGATTTTTCATCACTTGACATTTTGGAATCACTCATTTTCTAAAAGAAACGAATGCATTAGTACGCTTACAAGTTGTTATGAGCTTGATACAGGAATCACTTTGTCGGGAAGGAAAAAAAAATAGGCAGGTGCAGAGCATCTGTTAGAGGTCTGTTCGTAGATACAGTATCCTGTTACTAATCAAATGCATTTTTTTTCCTTGTATATTCTGCTTATTATAGTGATGAAAACAACTGCCCATTTTGTGTTTTCCTTACTCTCTATAATTAATACAGCAACAAAAGAAGGGTTAATTTTATTGAAGATATTTCATCATCGGTAATTAAATTAAGGAGCTGTGGTAAGGAATAGAGTTATCTGTAGGAGCACTGTTCCATGACAACAAAAATAGTAACTGACGTTTAGTACTGGTGATGATGATACACAAACCTTAGAGGATGTATTTTTTGTTTCCAGGCGAGAGTAATAGCTTGTAGGATAGGTTTGGGATGTAGGGACGTTAGTAAATATGGTAAACGTCATCAGCGGTAATTACAATTAAGCAATGTGGATATTGTTCCAGCAGAATCACTTTGAAAAATTGGATATTTTCTCAAAGAATGGTTAACTGGTGAAATTTTTTGCCTCTGAAGACCCTCTGCTCATCTTCCTGTGGAACATTTGAATAATCTCAACATGCAACATTTTCATTTACAGTCTGTGAAGTTATGCACAGAAGAAAATTAATGTGAAACAAATAAAATATTTATTTTTATGTTTATTCTTTCTTACATTCTCTCTACTTTTGCATGGGATACTAGCCAATGCTAAAGAAAACCCACAGTTGCCATTAAAAAAAAGAACAATTTAACCCTACCTGTAATAGATTTCCCCATGTACAAGGCCATATGCGTTTTCATCAGGGTAAGAAAACATGAAAAATTGATGAATTCAGCTTGAGTATCACAAAAGACAAACAATACATTATGCTTTATTTAGGTACATTTCTAATAAGAGCTTCATGTGTCACAGAGAAATAGACGTTTTCAATATTCCCTAAACATGACAAGACAAGAAACAGATTAGGACCAAATGTGGAACTGCTTATTTTGGGAAGGATTTTTTGTTTTACTTTGTTTCTTAGTTAATCTGTAAAATATTATTGAACCAGAAGAAGTACATGAGAGGGTCCCAGACTTGACCCTTTTCTCTTTACATATTTTAGTTAATGTTTCTTTGAGTGGGAAAAAACTGAATCTGATGATCCCAGGGTTGAGCAGAATTAGATTGATGCCTCTATTCCTTGTGCTAGCAAGTGACCTTAATTCACATATTCTATTTATTTTAATAGATTGTATTATTTACTGCACTGACTCAGTATAGTATTTTTTAAATATTTATGAAAGAAGCCTTTACATACATACCACTGATGTTTATCCTTGGACTGCTGCCAGAGAATGAGCAGTATATGTCTTGAACAATGAGTTTGGATTATGCAGGTTTGGATTATGCTTTTCTATTTTATCTCTTTCATACAATAGACAGAAGCTTTCATCTGTCATAAAGTACAATATTGTTTTCTCCACATGATAGTAATACTTCTTTACTAGATTTTTTTCCTAATTCACCCTGTCATTTCTGGTTCTGAATCTTCCTTTATGCGTCTACACTTCTTTTTTTGTTAATAGAACACAAACATTTTACTATTTTCTTGACGTCCCATGTTCTACTAATATTTTAAGAGTGTCACACTCCATTTAAATGTCAGGATGAAGACATCTAGTGTAATCTCTTCTTCCTGTAAGTGCTTCTGACTTCTTTTTTGTCTGTATAATTCTGTTTTGCAAGGAGCCTTTTGCAAACTGATGTTCTTAAGAACACTGTAGATGAAAACAGCTCACCTATGGCATTATGAAGAAAGGAAACTGGCAGTGGGTGAATAGCTGGGTAAGCGAGCTATTAGAAAGAAAAAGAAGTAATCTAACTACAGTGAAGCAGTCTAACAGCTCACAGCTGAAATGTAGGATAATGAATTAAAAATGAGTAATATGTATTTCTTCTAAGCGAGCTAATTCTGGTTAGAGCTACCAGACTGACAGTCCTGAAGAAGTTGTCTGTGAAAAGAATGCTAAGACTAGAAAAGTGCATTTTTCTCCATCACTGGGCATTTGATCTGGCCTAGGAAGGTCTTAGTAAGGGCAAAGTATGCAGCTAGTTTTCTGCGTGCATTCAGTTTTTCTCTTTGGATCTATCAGACATTGATCAGGACTGATCAATTAATTTCATATAAAGTCACCTTCAAGTTGTAATTGGTGCTTGTTATTTGCATCCTACTGCACAGATTCATGTCTCCTAGGGAATGCTAAACCTTTGTCCAGGTACACAGAAATAGGTACAAAGTGAATAATAACAACAACAACAATAATAATAATATACGAATTTATCTAGGAGGAGCTTTGGGGAACAGCTTCTCAGTGTGATGAAGACGTGTGAGGATTATGTTAGAAAAGCACAGTTTTAACTTTACCTATTAATTTTATTTACCAGGCTTGTGTAGGACGTTTTAAAGGAATCTATTGATGATAACACCTCAAGTTTTAACATTTCACCATAAAATGTAAAAATGTCTGATACGTTAAAATAACTTTAGGTCTATGAAAAACAGAAGCATAGTGAAGTAGTGATAATAATCACATGAGGATACCTATATTTTTACAGTTTGAAACTGTGGGTAATTATTTCACTAAATTTACAAAAGTGTGAATGTTATTATTTAACAAGGCAAAATTTGCTGCTGTGAAAACTGCATGCAAAACCCAGAAATATATTTTACAAAATGTCCTGGAAAATAACATTCAGTCTTGTTGAAATGTGTTTGTATTTACACATGAACATCAGGATTGAAGCTGATAGAAATACTATTTTGGGAATAGTATTATTCATACACTTCCTTTCCAAAGAAAATGGAAGAGAAGATATTAAAGGGTTAATAGAAATAAGCTGAAGATTTGCAGAAAGACATTGAACAAAACAGGCTTTAAAGAGTGGAATTAAGAGAAATTCTGTGCATATTTAAAGTCTGTGGACAGAAATTATCAATGAGTTCATCCCTTGATAAATAGATAAGATTTGAAATTAATGACATAGTAGTAAAAATAATTATATTTTCACAGGTATCTTGAGAGTGACTGTGATTTCTGGTGCCCAACTAAGATACTCTCAGGGGTGGGGAGAGATGGGTCCTTTCATCTCTGGTACACCGATCTTTTTCAGTTTAGTTTAAACCATTTTAATGTTGACAATCTGAGTATGCATATTGCAAATGTTTCAATCAGTGATGGATAGGCCAATAATTTCTTACCTGAGACCCAAAAAAAATACTGCTTTTCTTCGACCTCGGGCCCGGACCACAGGCAAAATTTAAGCAAAATTTTCATCATCAGAAATCATCATTACCTCATCTACGACAGTAAAGAATATTACTGCAGAAGCAACTATGCAAAAAAAGAAGTTGTCCTAAAAACAGGAACCAAGCCTTACAATTCCTTCGTCATATGCAAGATTATCATCGACACATAAATATCCTACAGGGAAGCACCGAGTGATCTCAGTCTGATCACGTTTTATGGATATACACCATATGGATGAAGGGGAAATGTCTACATTGACAATAGAAACCATTGAACAAACAAAATGTTATCTCAGGGCCCCAAAGATAAATTTACATAAGAAATGAGTTGCACATTTTAAGAAGAAGGTTAATTAACCATTTCAAAATTTTACCTAAGAACATGATCAGTTCCATTAGCTAAAGTCTCCAACTCAAGACTAGAAGCCTTTTTAAGTGATATTAGCTAGTTTAACCAGAAGTTTTCAGGGAATTAATATAGGCATCACTGGATAAAATATTATGAGCAGAGTATTCTGGCTTTAGACTCTATAAATATAAGAAAAAAGGCTTAATGATAGTGGATGATTTGTCAAACAAGACTCCCACTGATATGGAAAATGTCCCCAAAAGCTAATTGCAAGCATAAAATATTACATAGCTCTTGCCAAATATTTGCATAAGTGATGTCCTTGCATTGGACAGAGTGCATTAACATCTCCTCCCTGTGTTATCTTTTACAATTCATAAATAAGTACTCATAAGCTATAGAAATAAGGATAAATTAACCAAAAGTTAATGTGAAAGCATATCTGAATACACTTAGAATGAGTGGGCTGTAGCTTTTCACGTTTGCCTATCCCTAACTATGATTAATGATATAAGTTAATCTGAGAAGGTTTGAATGTTTATTGATATAAGCATGCAAAAACATTTGAGCCTGGTTGAATATATCCATAACTCTCTGATCCATAAACTGGATTGGAAACATGATAAACAAGCTATCCCATGAGAACTTCAGATTTTGGTTTCCTGATATATTTTGCCAGGCCCTATTTAATATCATTTTCATGCTTAATATTCAAAATATTTTTCATTTATTTTCTTTTTGAACTTAGTACTTCTAGAGAGTATTTTTTTCTCATATATTCTAACAGACCAGTGTATTTGGACATGGAAACTGTATTTCTCCCCCTGCTATTATTACAGATGCGTGACATAAAGCTATATAAATATCATCTAAGTCTCAGAGGACCGTCTACTCTGGTTTCTTGAGCCTATCTCTGCACCTGAAAGAAAGTCAAATTAAGACTGCTAGAAGTGATGTGTACAAAGAAAGCAAAGAAACGGGCGGGGTCAATAGTCTTAGCCATAAAATATGTGTGAGCATTCAGCAACACTTTCTAATACTGATATAGCAGCACTTTGACTTTGGGATCAAGTTCAAAGCTGCTTTTGTATTCTTAGAGATCTATATGCTTGTTTCAGCCTGCCTCAAACTTTGGTTATGCCACCAATTTTCTCTGCTGTCCACCCTGAGATCTTCCATATTTCCCAGCACAAGGTGCCTCCTTGTTCAGACTTCCTGATTCTTCTACTTCATAGTATCTTGAAAGAGCCTAAATTATTTTTGTAGCTTTAAAGGTTTCAAGTTACTAGATCACCCAATCAGATTCCTGTATACCACAGACCACTTAATGTCATTGAATTATCTTTTGACTGAGAGCAGTCACTTTTTATTCCATACACTTGCCCAATTTTGAGGATTTCAGGGGACTAGAAGTTATCACTGGTTTTGTAGTTTGCTGCATTTATTTTCCGCGTTAAGGATTTGTGCTTTGTTTTGAATTTGTATTAATCTATTTCTAAATTCCAACCTTTATACTTGATTAGAGTAAAGGTCCTTTAATACTTGGCATTTTCTTCAGTGAGAGTATTTATGTGCTCTAATGAAGACACCTCTCAAACTCCTTGTGAAAAACCAAACAGACTGAACATAATACATTTATCACACTATGGCATTTCTCGAGTCTTCGAAACCCTTTATTTGTGCCTTCTGTCTGCACATTTTTCATCTTTTTAATATCCTACTAAAATCACTGAGCACTCACTGAGTACACAGTATTCCAATACTGGGCTCACAGATGCCACGTGCAAAGCTACTATTAACTTTCATTTTTAATGAACTAATCCCTGCTTTGTACATGAGGAATCACAGTCACACATTGCACAAAAAGCTTGATTTTCTTGACTACTATAACTCTTCAGTCCTTATAACTCCTTAAAAATTTCCAGTCTCCCATTTTGCCTGACTGGCATTCATTGTTCCATGATCTCTAACACTATTCCGCTGTGCTGACACATACTTTGAGGGATCTAAAGTTACCAGGTAAAACAAACTTCTTCGTGTGATTGGTGCACCCTCTTTTTATTTAAAACAGCACAAATCTTTGGGTCATCTCTAAATTCTGTCAGGACTAATTTCAGATTTATCTCTGGATGATTGATCAACATATTTCATATTATATAGGAGTATTTGCTGTAAATATCTCCATCTCAGTGCTTTCTTTCACCTCAATCTTTTTGACTGTAATTTAACCTAGAAGACCTTCAGGAGTTCCTCTTTACTCTTGACAGGAGAATAGCACAAGGGATTAAATATTTGTTCAGATCTCTAGATAACACCACAATGATTGATAACTTCACATTGGCATTTTTATAAAGACTAAGAAGAATTTGGTCCTTTCCACATTGAACTCATCTCACAAACCAAAACAATCAACATCCCTCCTGGATGAATAAAGCTGGAAGTTACGCATGAGATCAATAAATACACATAAGCACTTTTGCTTCACAATTGCAACCTTTGAAAGTATGGGAGAGAAAACTGCATTATTAGCAGCTGACAACAGAATCATCACACAAGTCTGTTTCTTCTGAATTAAATTTAGTCACATTAAAAGTCGATCTAATGCCGTATCACTGCAGTCACAAGGCAAATTTCAGGCCTGGTACAGATTTTTTTGTTGTTGTTCCATAATTCTATCATTTACACCTCAGCCATCGGAATGCACAAATGACCTACAAATATGCAAGTCACAGAGAGCATCTGGCAGCTTTGAGCTCAATCACCCTTCACAGCATGCATCATACGCAAAATAATATAGGTATACCTTAGGGCACTGCTGTTCGCACCAGCAGCTGCATCAATGTTTCTATAAGGAATACAGATTTTCATGGATTTTAGTTGGCTATAAAACTTCCTTTCATACCCATGCTGACTGACTGTCATGAAGGGTTTTTTTAAATTTATTTCAAAAAGAAAATAAAATTGACAGTTTTTAAAAGAACAGGAGCACCAGCTGTACGTAAGTATTGATATCAGACAAGTTATAAAATGCAGCACACAGTACATAGCCTGAGTTACAGGCATTTTCGTTTGTTTTCAAGACACTGATTTATTCATGTTTTGTTATCAGCTGTTCTACAGTCATGGAGCAATTCTAATTTTACTGCAGTGGAGTGGTTCTCTTGACTGCCATGACACTGGTTTGTCCAGTAAAAGTTGAGTTCAGCACTCAAACTAGGACACCTGAATTTACCTCTCTATACGCAGGTAGATACAGTACTGATTAGATCTGCCCTGGCTGTGAACTTAACGAAGCCTTAAGAGCTATTTGGTGAAGGTGTCTACTGAACAGTTCTTTATCTGAGCCCCGCTGGCTACCATGGGAGCGTAAGTTTCAATTCATTTGCCAAAAGCATCTAGTGCCATTTGAGACACTCTAGGACATCCTGCATGGCCTGCAACCACTAGTCCAGAGGACACGTGTTTTTCACATGTCATGTGTCACACCTTCCAAACTTGCGGAGATGCCACAGGTCTACTACATGTTTGAAATGGGAGTAGAAACCAGATGGCTGGTTTTCAGCAGCTGACTCAAGACTCTCACATATAAGCATCTACATTTAGATGTATCAGAATCTGCAAGCTAACTCCCACCCCAAATTTTCATGTTTCTCCTAAACAAGGAGATGTACTAAATTGTACAATGATAAAAATAAGAGGAACTTTTGGCCTAATTCTGGTTGCAGCCTGATTTTGAAGTCAAGAAATGTTTTAGTATTCACTTTTCCCCACTGAATATTTGGAACAGAGGATATTCCAAATACAGACTGCTATTCGTTGCTTAATCTTAATTAAGAAGTTCTACTTCATAGTGGCTGTGTGTCTGTACATTTTGTTCTGGTTGAAGTGACTAAAAAAATAGTCACCAGTAGACAGAAAACACAATATATTTGGTTTCCTTAGATGAACCTTCTTCCTGGAACATTTCTGAATAATCAAGTAGTCACAGCCTGTTATTGTGACTAGTAAGAAAGCTGAAAAGAACTTTCATTTGAAAATACCGGAGTTGTGATTAGCACTTTTATGCGCGAGTCTTTTTTCTGGACTGCTGCATGACTAGGATCTTCTGCAGAAATTCTTGACTCAAATGACCTGCAAAATCACATGTGAATAAAGAGATGAGAGACAAAGTTATTTTGGAAAGCCAAAAGTAGTGTATTGCTCTTCCCTATATAAAATCACAGTTCAGCAAATCAGGCTATTGGGGTCTGCAAGAAAAGTCTTTCTTTCCTTTCTCCCTATTCTTTTCTCACTTGCCTTTCTATAAAAATCCTCCAAAACTTTACTGAAGTTAATGAAATGTCACCAAAGTAAAAGGAATCAATTTCAGGCCATTTATGTTGTCTCACATTTGATCTTCTTCTTGATGTTTTACTTGTCTTTGTCTTCCTTTCTTATTTCCCAAGAGAACAAAATAAGCAGGATCAGAGCCCAGTTCATCACTGGATTTTTATACCAGTGCAAAGCCATTTATTTCAGTGGTTTATGCGGGTATGAAATTTGATTTATAATGTTTGGATATGCACATCCACAAAGTGATAAGTTACAAAGGAAGCATGTTAGAGAAAAGTTAATGAGCTGAGATTCATGATGTTATTTTTCAACTTAAAGTTTCTTAAGAATTTGGTTTTTATTAGATGTCTGAGAGGTAGGATATCAAATTTAAGATTTCAGGATTGAAATATGGGTAGATCTTTAACTGTCATAACAACAGAAGATAAAGTATCAATAATTTCTACTTTGAATACAATCTGAAATTGAATTTCTTTCATTCCATGACAAAGTTGATAACAAAGCAAAATGAAACCATGCAATAATGTACATTCCACATTTCTGAGAATAAATATGATTTCTTTGATGAGCAACCTGGAAATTGACACATTTCATGTGCAGAGATATTAAAGTACTAAAGTAAGCAATGGTTTGCAATCAGAGAAGACTAGAACTTCAAATTAAATTTACAATATTAATATGGTCCATTGCCTCTGCCCATTCCTTATGTTATTACCTACAAAGTTCCATTTCCTACTGGTTTTGTATATGCAGTTTTTGTTCATGTTTAGGTAATTTAAAACATATGTTCAACAATGTATTCCAGACACAACCTAGCTTTGATATTCCTCAGGTGCAAAACTCCTCTGAAATGTTTTTTAATAATCTGTCTTCCTAAAGTATGTACAAGCAACATCACATTTACTGATGTTTGCTATGCTAGTAGTTACATTCAACATTAGTACAGTTGTATTCAGAGTAAAGTCATATTTAGCCTAAGATGAACAGCAAAATTTATCTACAGCCAAAACACATAGCTCTGATTAACTTATGGAAACAAAACGGTAAGTTTTAGTTAATCCCCAGAGAAAAATGTTTCAAAGAAAAACACAAGGCTCTGGGGAAAAAAAAAGTTTGGAGGACGTATTCTGAATAGGTTTTACCTCCAGAATCCAGTGTGGAGCATGGAGTTATGCAATATGAAGTATTTAAGTATATTTGTCTGGGTGGACTTTTGTTGAAGTGCTTTAATCTGTATTTCTAAGGGGAAAGAGGAAAATAAAGGTTTATAATTCTCATCTTTTCACAAAAACGTGATTGAGTAATAGAGAACAATAATTTGAAAAAAAAACCAAAGGATTTGGAGAAATTATCTGATGGCATCTAGTGTTCTGCCACTTCAAAAAGGTGAACCATTTAACATTCTGCCAATGAAAACTTTGTAGAAAACTCTCTTTGAATATCTCTATTAAACTGGAGGATATGTTTTGTTAAACATTTAAAATGTATTGAGCAAATTTAGCTTCCCCCCCCCTCCCCAGAGGGCAAGTTACAGTTTCTTTAATTTAATTTATTCTGGCCCCAAAGCAACTTGGCATTTAAACTTGTGCATAAGTTTAAATACATGCTTAGTCTCCTTGAAGACAATAAAACTTTTTATATGCTTGAGTACCTTACTAGACTGGGACCTATAGGCCTAGTCCAATTTCAAACGGTCTTTTCATTTATTTTAATGAGTATTAGATTGGATGCTGTATGAATTTATTTCACCATTGTCATCTTCCAGTATTTTACCCTGGGGAATGAGTGCAAATACTTGAGATTCAACATGTGTTGCTCATCACTTTCTATTAGCAGATATGCCATGTTTCCTGTCTTCCTGTTCTTTGAATAGATGAACACAGAAGGACTTCCCACAGGATGCCTTCCTGTGCAGATTTAAATCTCACCTTCTACAGATGCTCATATGAGGTTTTGAGTTTCATTTGCTGTGAACACTTGTTCCAGTAAAACTTTATTGTCTGGATGTGTGCAGAAAGTGAGCACAAAACACGTGCGAGTGTATGAAACCCCTTTCTGCTAAATGTTTTTTATGTCTTTCACTGTGGCTGATGAACAGATGAGAGTTGACTACAGGAACCAGACGGAGTGTTTAATTTTGTCAGTTACATTTTTCAATGGATTATTTGAAATTTCTCTTAATACTAGAGTGCTGAGAAGTGCATGAAGGCCAATATAGAATAAAATCCTTCAAGAAGATATCAGGGTTCAGTTCAGAGTGACAACAGAGGTGGTAGTCAGTGCTTCATACAAAGGAATTTATGAAACTAAATGACAGCTGATGGAAAATGTTGGAATATGCATTGAAGTTGGGAAAGTAGTAAGACCATTTTCTGTTTAAACTCTCACATTGCACAGATGAGAATTGATAAATAGCTGCCACGTTCAACTTCAGTGGTTCAATTTCAGTGGTGAGAAAAGTGTTTGTGAAGTGTTATAAGAATGCATGGGTTGCATGTTGAATGATTATATTTGATGATAAAACTTGTGTGTAAATACATTAAATGTTTGCAGGGGAAAAATCTCTCTCCAAGACAGGATTATATCGGATAGAGTTTATATTTATACCTACATGCAAAAGTAATATATTACAAAATTCCGTAGAAATACTTACAAGCCAAAATAGTAAGTTAATTTTACAGATGACCTCATAAATCGTGCGGTGAAGATGTTTGTGTCTAAAATGAAGGAAATTCCCTTCACACTTGAATAATTAGAAACTGGAGAGCAAGGGCATAGATGAGAGGAAAAGACAAAGATGTGTTTCCTGTGGAAATAATACCCTAAAAGCTGGGTTATCAGTCCAATAGGACAGATTCCCTAATACAATATCTACCTTTTAAATTAGCTCCTGTAAATTATCCAGCTCAACTAAACATTGGCAGGATCTTATCACCATAATGCACAATAAAGCCTACATTATTAAAATTCCACTAAAGAAAACTTAGTCTGAGATAAGGTAGACATGAATGATCATTTAACATTAATCCTGATGACAACCATTTCCACTTTCCTATTGAAATTCCCTCCCTCCTACATTTTCATTTCCAAACACAATACAAACAACATGCTCTAATCAATCACATATATGTCCACCATAATTTTTATACAAGGCCCTGTATCTTAGATATATAAGCCACCGAAGATAATTTATCTTCCCTCTTGCTTCGCAGTCTCATCAAATGAAAGGAAAGGTAGAGAAAGGTAAGGTGGTACAGAGAAGTAGCAGGTAAGATACAGAGTTTTAGGGACCATAGGTAGTTTCAACACTGCCTTTTGCATTCAGAATTCATTTAATGATGAATCACAGATGCTGATAACAGTCAAACATAGTCCAGTCCAAAAGAGAGCTGTGTTTGTCTGGCACAGCATCACCTGAAGCTGATTATATTGCTTCCAGACCAAGTCTAAATCAGAGTGAGTGATCTTGATCGTTTTGCAAAGTGATTCCAAGACCAGGTTTGTCTCATATGGTGTCAGCTTGATGCTTATGGTCCTGAATTCCTCTCCTTCCCTAAATGTGTGGACTAAGTTAGGATCTTAGTCGTCACAGGCTATTTGTAGATGTCGGGTGCTGGAGAAGGAGCGGTGCCTGCATGGCACGGTTCAGATCACTTATGATGTGACTGCTCTGCTGACTGTGTTTGAGTTTGGTGTTTGTAGACAGACTAGGATAACAATGCTCCTAGTTCATAACTTATGTTCAGGTGGGGTAGATGGTATAAAGACCTATTCATAAATCCCCAGTGTCTACTCTGAATGGACATCAAAATCTGCAATTATATTTTCATTAAGCACCTGCACACGTGGCCTACTTTTCAGAGGGGAATTATCAGTAAGAGTAGTTACCAAGAGCAAGTTGCCAAGAAAAGTTTTAGTTTAGTTATCCTAGCTTGGAACGGTGATTTTGCTACTCACCAAAAAAAAAAAAAAAGAAAAGCTTTATTCTTCTACCATAAAACATGTACATATATGCACGTGGGTGAAAAGATCTAAGTGCCTTTTCCCACTTCATCCTTAAACCTTCTAGTCACTCTTATTTCAACAAGTCAGCACAGTAAAATCTCCAATTTATAAAGAAAAATATAGATGATAAATAATTTATGAAAATATGAGCTATTCCTTAAATGTATCTATTTAAATAATTTCACTGATCTCTAAGGAGGTTTGCATAGTGGAGAACAGAAAATGGCTCTTTTACTAAAAATTAGGACCCTTTTTTCTGAAATCTCCCACACGGGTCAGTATGATGGTACCATTGAATATTTTGCTTAGAACATTATCTGATAAAAATGTGAGTTTCTTTGAATTTTTTTCTTTTTTTTCCTGGAAAAACCAATTTGACATAGATACTGCATAGAATAATTTTCTAAATAAAGCCAGCTTTCATTCAGTCTCCATCAGAAGATGAAACTGGAGATTTCAAAAGGTGCACAGAGTATAAAATGAGAAGGAAAGAAAACACAGCCAACATTTTTATCACAATTCACAGTGACAATAGGAAAAGATGTTATGGAAAATATATGTAAAATTATTTGAAAATTAAGCACATATAACAATGGCTCTGAAAAAACGTGAACTGAGAACTACAATGAAAAAAAAGGGAGGATAAAATGCAACCGTTATACATGCAAAGAAGAACAAGGATTCAATCAACTCATGGAAATGCAAATCAAGACATTTAACATTTTGAAGAGCAATACAATGCAGCAGGAAGAATTTGTAGACAAGAACATGTTCCATGGACCTGATGGATTCCATCTGAAAAGCAATTCACTTATGTTAACCTCAAAAGAAATATTTAGAATTAGTCATGGCTCGATCTAACTTCTGTGCATGCAGAGCAGGTATTTGGAACCATGAACTTTTAAACTGACAATACCAAGAGAAAAAATCCCTGTCAAAGATATTCTGACTATACCTACAAGAAGAAAACTGTGTTGCTAACAAAGCACGTGCTTTTACTAGTTGCAAACATGCCCCAGGAGTTTAGGTCCGAGCAGTTTAAGTCTTATAGTCTAAGTTCTGTGGCGCCAGAATAAAACCAGAATCAAAAGTTTCTGATTTGAAAAGCATTTCAGGCTGAGATAGATTTTTTTTTGTCAAAATGTTCATTGCTTATATAAATATATTCATGCATAGAAATCTGAAATCCAAGAAATTCGATAGTGCTGTTATATCTATAATGTTAGCCAAATGTTAGGAATAAAACTAGGGAACAAAGTGGCTGATTAAAATAAATCCCCAGGACCTTTCAAATATTTACCTTTCAGTAATATGCTAGTTATTGGTAAACCAACACACAGCTAGGAAAGTTTCACATGTCAGAGTTCATATTGAGTTGCTTTGTGACAGAAGATGAGATGATCACCCCTCTTATTAGATAAAGTGCCTTTAATACCAAAACAGGATTTGATGCATTTTGAATATTTGAGTAAACAACTGCTGTTATCTCCCCATGCCCTCCAAAATGAACAATGCTGTAGCTCTCATATCTGCTTCTGGGCTGACCAAGGCACGTGCAGAAGGCAGACTGAATGTGAGACTTGGGGGCAAGAAAATGCTTTCAGGAGAAAGAACAGATGAAATAAATTAAGGGAGACAGTTTCCACCAGCACATAGGATGGTGAAAAAGAAACCCTGCCCAGACCAGAGGTATCCAAATCTTTTTCAGTGGACAGGTAAGATCTTATGTCCATATTGACTGTCTTTGAGGTATTCAAACTTTGGTCAACATATTATCGTTACAGACTGTATATATGCCTTAAATGACAAAAATCTGAATGCCACACTTGATTATATCCCTGTCTGCTAACTACCTCTATGATATATGCCTTCAGTGGCAGATATTTCAGACCACTGGCATTTTGTGCCCGATTAGCCTTACTCTAAGCTGCCTGCTTCTGTAATACCATAAGGCACCCGATCAGTCAGTTATAAATATTACTGGGCTTTTAATACAAATATTATAACGCTTTTCTTCCAGGAAAGGCATGTGCTTTTGAATTCCATGTTATTGGATCATTGCGAACACAAGCTTCTTGGTACTGAGTATTTGGTTTTAAGATCTCACATACTGAGAGCTCTTCCGTTATGGCATGTCCTCACTCAGCAGGTGACGTCTCACTAAATTATTTGCATAAGAATAGATTACAATTGCTGTTGGAAGGCACAGTGATTTAGCCCTTGTAAGATATCTGGTTTCCAACTAGATTTTTTTTTTTCTTCCTAATTGCTTATTGCTCATTAATAGGTTTTTGTAGACAAGGTGAGGTTCTGCCTTATTTCTCATGTACTTATGCCTCCTGCCTATGTATTCTCATTTTTATGAAGTTAAGTCATGTCTTTCAGATAAATTTGGTAATAAAACTCATTTACAGTTCTTTGCAATTCTTTTAAGAGGAAGAACATGTTTCACAAGAAAATAGCAGTTTCCATGGAACTGTATTTAAGAAAAGCATTTCAGGCTGAGATAAACTTTTTTTGTCAAAATGTTCATTGTTTATATAAATATATTCATGCATAGAAATATATATTATATACATGCCAGTGCATATATGTATATATTTATTTCTTATCTATATACATAAATATAAATGTGTCAACATGTATTCACACAAATATATATAAAGAGACAGAAAAAGAAACAAAGAAACTCAACTAATCAGCAATTTGGTATTTTGCATACTAACATCATGGGCTATAAAAACTGCATTTCAAAACTTGTTTTAAATCAGACCTACCTATTCCAGGACAAATATCCAGGACAGGGATAAGTTCATCTTGGATGGTACATATATTTTCTTATTTCTTCATGTTAAACCATTAAAGTTATTGTTTTCATCTCAATGCAGAAAGGATTTTTATTTTAAGATATCACTAATTTTCATGGAAAAGAAAAATATTTTTCCTTTCTCTACTATTGAGTAACACGCCTACAAGCAATGCTATGTTAATGGACAGCATGGCAAACTTTGACCCCTTCCTCCTACATTCCTACCCTTTATTCGCACCTTGCTATTTTGCATTATTATTTTCCAGTTTTGGTCAACAGTGAGGAGTGTTACTTAAGGTATGCATTATTTTGACAGTAAATTTACTTCAGCTTGTCACTGTGACATAAAAGGGAAACAGGTAATGAAAAACAAACTAAGGAAAATGAGGATCATTTAACTAGAAATAAAAACAATAAATTTCTAAATGGAAAAAAAATTCTATAGTTTTTAATTAATCTAAAATTTGGCAAAAAGAGTTGCAGCTATAACTGGAAACTATGAAAAAACATCACAGGATTTTTTTCTGCGTGAAAAATTCCTGCACTGTGAGAGAGTGGACCTATCTTGTTGCTACCAATGCGAAAGTTCAGTCTTACAGGATGCACAGCAGCATGCAAAAATGTCAAGGTACTTCAGTGGGAGTAAACTAAACTAATCATTGCAAGCTAAATTTTCCTGTGCTTTGATTTTTTATTAGGATCCATTAAATGTTAGTTAAGCTACACAGTCAAAGAGGTCTCCAAGTGAGTGAAGCTAGCACCTTGTCATAGAAACTCAGCAGAGTGGGAACATGACATATAAAACTGACTCTGGGGGACCTTACCCCAGCCGGGCTTCTCAGTAGCATCATAATACGTTATAAATATTTAAAATTAATCCATCACCGGAAGCAATGAAAACTGAACTGGGAGAAGACATGAAGAATGTCAAAACTGTATGCAGACTACAGAATTATTTGATCAGTTTATAAATTAATGCACATGATTTGAGGAAGAGTTAGAGGTCCAGAGGCATTTTTTTACCTGCCCCAGAATATTGGAAAATAGCGAGGCTTAAGTACAGACAGTCTGAAATCTTCGTTTAAACAGCATTAAATACATGCAAATAAGTGCTATACCTAAGTATTATAGAAATAATTTTAGCTTCCAGTATCTCTTAGGGCTAGTAAAATTCATATCTGCAAAACCACTGAGAACATTCCATCAATTAAAGACAGAAATACAATCTCCATCAGTAACAGTTTCCTCTCCTTATTTTTCAATTTTAGAAATTAAGGATTCCCCAATGGAAAAAAAAATTCTTCTCATCAACCTCTTGATGAATAGATATATTCTCAATCCATTTTATGCTACTTACTTCTCCCATCAAACAAATTTTGTTGAAATATGTTTTCACATTGTTTTGAAATCAGCATGCAGATGTGGAATTAAAAAAACCCCCACATGCTGTTATTGTCACTGTTCTTTGATCACCTCTCCATGGGTATTTCTCTAGGGTCATGCAAAAGGTCTGACATGGTGAGGAAAAAAAAAGAAAACATGAAAAGGATGCTATTGTGGCTAAGAGCACAGCTTCAGTTTCCCCTTTATTAAAAGCTGGCCACATTCCTGTAGGCAAATCCTTTAAATGAGACATTCTAAAAGTGTTTTATTACCAACAACTGGGGACAGACACTCAAAAGTGCTTCGTAAATGGAAGGCTGTAAACACTTGAAAAAAATCCAGCCTAGAGGTCTTTTGTAACTTTGATTCTTGAAGCTCAGTTCTGCAGTATTCCCCCTTGAAATCGGTAGGAGTTGAGGATACTTAACTTATTGCAAAATCACCTTCTGTCCCTTTGTTATCTTTATTTTACAAATAGGGAAAAGAAAATATACTCCCTTCAGCGCTGTGCAAGGAATGATATCATTAATGCTAGGAAAGTTTTTTAAGATGTGGATTGAAGGTGCGTATAACTATTCTTAATTCAGTTACGTGTCCAAAACCAGCTGAATTCTCTAAGCCTTCCAGCTCTCTAAATGTCTCAGGGTGTTTATTTGAAATTTCTCTGAGTCTCTTTCAAGGCCTTTCACATGGTCCCACAACATCCTTGTTGCTAAATTGGAGAGTTATGGGTTTGATGGATGGACTATTCGATGGATGAGGAATTGGCTGAATGGCCAATGCATCCAAAGAGTTGCAGTCAGCGGCTGCATGAGATCAGTAACAAGTGGTGTCCCTCAGGGGTTTGTACTGGGACCAGTACTGTTCAATACCGTTATTAATGACATAGACAGTGGGATTGAGTGCACCCTCAGCAAGTTTGCAGATGACCCCAAGCTGAGTGGTGTGGTTGATACTCGAGAGGGAAGGGCTGCCTTCCAGGGGGACCTTGACAGGCTGGAGAAGTGAGCCCATGTGAACCTCATGAGGTTCAACCAGGTCAAGTGCAAGGTCCCGCACTGGGTCGAGGCAATTACCAGTGTCAGTACAGGCTGGGGGGTGAATGGATTGAGAGCAGCCCTGCGGAGAAGGACTTGGGGATACTGGTAGATGGACATGAGCCAGCAATGTGCACTTGCAAGCCAGAAAGCCAATCGTACCCTGGGCTATATAAAAAGAAGCGTGGCCATCTGGTCAAAGGAGGTATTTTCTCGAGGAAAATATTGTGTCTTCATCTAGAAAGTTAATTCTAGTTGTTTTGGTTTGGAAGGTTCTTTTTTATTAACTTCTTAGAGGAAGGAGGACTTTCAAAATGGAGGAGGTTCTACTTGTTTCAAATGTCAACTATCTTATATGTAGGGAATGTAAACAGTGCCAGAACACATAATATTAGGGCTCTGTTCTATAGTCGTATTATTTGCATTATTGTTTAAATACCATAATTATAAATATAAGGAAAAAAAAATTGTCCTATAAAAACTGAATCCCTATATTTCAGTGTTTAGACATGCTGAAATGTTGTGGTACAATGCTGTAAAGCAGGGAGTTCCATAACTTATTTGCTACCCTTCTCTCTGCTTTTATGCACTCATGTCTTGCACTATGAATGAAGTATGAACACAACCACAGAACATTCATGATTACGAAAGCTTTTAGTTCTGTCATTCCGCTTCACATTACAGCTATTTGATATATCAATGTAATAATCAAGGATAGGACCCCAAGTAAGTCTATGGCAAATAACATCCAATAGAGATATGAAATGAGCATTTTACAACACAATGGACTATTAAGCATTTCTCGTCCATGAGAGATCAGAGACGATATTTGAAACGGCTTTAAAAACTAACATGAACAGATTCGACTAACATGAACAGATGGTGACACAGGATCAAATGCATTTGGCTTTTCATGGTTCTAGGCATATTTGAGATCCTGTAAAATTTTCCTTGCTATCTTAAATCCCCTCTGTGCAGCCCAGCTGAGATTTGAGGTAGTTCACTAGCCTTTTCCTAAGCACTAAGTTATCCTTTGATTAAAGGGAGATTGATAAATGTCAGCATTGCATCTGCACTGTACAATCAGATGTTTCTGATGCTCTCTAATACAAAAACCAAAATAATTCAGAAGCAAACCACCCTGCATGTTGCAACACACTTCTGCAAATCCTATAGGTCATTTTAGGTCATTGAACACATGTAACATATTTCTTATGAGAAAACTATGAGTTTATATATCCAACAGACTGCTGGGTAAAGTTTAGAAGTTTCAAAGTTTGTCCAACTATGCTAAACCAGTCAAGTTTTAAAAAAAAAAAAAAATTAGTGGTGGAACAGTTGATTCCTTGCTGTGAAAAAGGCTCTTAAAGTAGTCTGTTGTGGTAGAACTGAGTTCCCTCAAATCAGCAATGCAAATGGAAATATTCTATTGTTCACTGAACCCAAACATAGTGCAAGGAAGGGAAAACATTCTGTTAAGCAAACTTTCTGATGTATACTTGAATGAGGAATTTCTCCTTCTTTGTGCTTGCTGATCTATAAACATTAGGCATTGGGATTTCTGTGTTGTCTGCTGCTGGTCTGACACTCAGAAAAAGTGGATTTTATTATTTCCAGGTCTGCACTACATCAGTTAAATGATTAAAAAAAAAACATTATATTTGCCAAACCAGTACAGCACAGTAATACTAGGCTTCAAATTTGGAAAATTATTCTAAATAAATTCATCCATATCTTCACCCTTTGAATCCAAACTGGGCAAACTGAGTGCCTTGACTTAACTGAATTTGTCTTTTTGCTTGTCATATGCAAAGCACATACTGTCTTCAGTGCATGGGACCAAGGAAAGATCTGGGCTGTTTCCCCTTTCGCCAGCTTCACCCAGCAATTCCAAGGAAAGCAGATGAACTTTAGCAATAGAGAGGCATCTTTTCCCAGACTTACGTGGGCTATTACTCTGTCTAGCTGAATTACTTGAGATCATTTCCTCTTTTTTTTTTTTTTTTAATATATGTAATAATCTGTAAAATAAGGGTAAACTCCTAATATTTCACAAGCTGCGTGTAAACAGTACATAGTTAACATACTGTTATGATTAACATACAGTATGATTACTGTACTTATAGCACAACAGGCTTTTGTGATCACATTATTTTCTTCCTTGAATAACTGATCAAATTTGTCTATGTTTATAACACTGTCTATAATACACTCCCTTACTAGTTAATAACTTTAAAGAAAACATAGTTCATTTGGGGGCCAGGAGGAGGCATTTACTTTACCTGCAATAATTTAAAAAGAACCCAACAAATAAAAACCTAACAAAACCACAGCTTTCGTAACTTCAATAGGTTTATGCTATAAAAGATCAAAATCCATAAGTAATATATGATTGTAGTATCCATTATGAATGTATCATTAATTAATCCATTCAACTGCTGCTAAACAATGATAGAGCTTCTTCTGCCACCACCCCTACATACCACAAGGGTCAGTTTGTTAATTAAAAGCACAAAAGGGCTTTTTATAACTTTATTTCTTTTTTTCTTTTAGATACTTTATTTGAGAAGCTACAACTCAAATACTTTATTTGAGAAGCTGAAAATCTGCCCTGATCACAAAGCATTTTGCATTGTGTAGCAGTAGAAGTCTCAGTATGTTATTTATTTTCTTCAGAGAGAATTTATTAAGATGTAATGTATTTTTGTTTGCTGGACATTGTTTCACAGAAACACAGCGAGCAGCAATAAACCGCATAGTGTAAACCTGGGAGTGGATTACTACAATGCACCAAACTATGGCCATTCAATCAAATTGTAACAAGATTTGTATGGTCCTTAAGAGAGTTATAGAAAAAGCAATTCCAATATGAAAAGATTTTAGTTTGTTTGTTTCTCTGATTTTTAAAAAAATTGTGAAAGTCTTAGATGTGTTGCAACGATAAAACAAAAATATCAGCATTGTTTTGGGTGTTCTCTGATATTCCCTCTCCATTTTCCTATTCTGCACCAATTTTATTGGTAAAATGAATGTTACTGTTTCTCATCAATTGAATCCGGTTCAACATATTTCGCTCTGCCCTAGGGAAGACACAGCTCCATATACCATTCATACAGAAGCAAAACTGGTAGGCGTTATACAGCATTGGACATGAAATTTTCAGTTCCTTTCATCCATCTGCAAAGAATTATCCACTAAGTCCCATGAAATTAAAGGAAAATGCACTTGTCAAGAAATAATGATGGAGCAAGACCACAAAAAATATTGACTTGGGGAATGATTTATAGAACTAGTTTTAAAATGTGTCCTCCATTTAGAACTAGATGCTAATCTGTCTGTCAAGGTGGGATACAGCCTTCTCTGTGCTGCCACAGTTTAGCAACCACTATGGTAATAATTAAAACAGACTGAAACTGTAACCTTTATAAATAAAAGCAAAGCGGCATCTAAGCTGATTATATTTCCTCATTTTATTGTGATTTTGACACAAATGAAGTCAAGATATATTTTATTCATTTTGTGGTTTCTGTTCATGTTTTGCTTTATGGCCCTTAGGGATACAGGAGTATGGATGTAAAGAAGTCTATAAATTAAATCAGAACCATGTCTTACAGTAAATACTACCACATCTTTATAATACATTAGCTTAATGTGAGCACACAACAGTTTTACATAGTAGTTCATTTTCATTTCCTTCCCTGCAGGTTGCCAGGTATTTTGAGGTATCGATACATAGCTCGTGGAAACTACTATGGTGAGGGGAAAATTTAAAAAAGGCAGAACAGCATCCTCTAAGTTTTCTGATAAGTCATTTTATACCGCTCAGATATAGTTCTTCCCTGCCAACAGGTGGAGATGGAGTGTCTGAATCTATCTGAATCCTGCTGCTCATTTATCAAGAGAGTTGGAATATGAAGAATATGCCTGAAAAAAAGTCCTGGTTTTGGTGCTTATTCATAAAGTTATAAAGTTTTGAACTTCAGATGTTAAAAGTTATAATTTCACATCCTTAACAACAATGTAGTCTCTCAATGGATTATTATAGATAGTCTTCAAAGAGCAAAATCATCTGATAAGAAAAATTATACTTTTTTCCCTTCTCTAGAACTGTTCTTAGATTCTCTTCATCAAGGATGAGGACAGAAAGCTTTTCTTTTTGGTTTTTGTTTGTTTGTTTGAATGAGTGACTAGGACTAGCTTTTCACAGTTTCACAGATATCAATTTGTCTATCTAGGTCTTTATTCCGCCCCTTTCTTTGCTCTGCTTAGCATCTGAGCACTTCTTTACCAAAATAGATACCTGCAGATGACAAAAGTCTTACCAGAACTTGTTCAGTAAAAGATACCAGAGATATCCCTGCACCCCCAAAAATGTGTAATGACATCCAAATGTCTATAAGTAATGTTCTAAACATAATGAAATTAATGGTTAAACTATCACTGATTTCAAAGGGAGAAGGATATCATCCTGTATCTTCTGCTGCTGGAAGTCATGCTCAGCTATCTGGTGGAGTATCCAAAAATATAATATATACTGTCATAAAGAGCGTCTGTTGGACAGCCAAATCTATGCTTTGTAAGTAGATTTCATTTCACCCAAGGAGAATGTGCACATCATAGATGGTATACATGATGTGATTATTTAATGTGTATACTTATACATCATTGTATAATTTCTCGGTAAGATTTAAACAGCAAATGCAGTTTTATTTTTATTGTTGGACAAAAGACCACAATCCAGCACAACACTGACTGGTTTAGCAGTCTTCTGTAATTCATTCTCATAAGTTTTCCTTCTTTTCCTGAAAACAACTACAAGTGTGCCTGTCTGTACATACACACGCATACACTGTCCGCACACACATGTGCACAAAGAAATATATATATATATATGCATATGTAGTATGTCCTACAAAACAAAAACTGGAAAGAAAAAGAAAAAAATTACTAACACTTTACTGTGTCTTTCATAGGTGTATTTTTCTTTCCTGAAATACTCTCAAATTTTCATACACATATTTTTGTGCCAAAAATATTATTATGCCTAAATCCTCCTATAGAGATGACGGGAAGAAAAGCAAATGTTTCATCTCCATATTATGCAGAAATTAATTGAGTGGAAGAAAGTTCTATTGATTCTAGCTAAAAATACTCTGCTTTCAGTTGTCATCCTCAAGTCATATGCTTTTTAGGTTCTCATGCAAGTGCATGAGATTAGTATACACCCCATTTAATCTGATCATGATTGTCTGCTATTTTAATTAACCTTTATTGGCTTACCTATACTGCCAAGAAAATATACTTTGAGAAGCCCCATTAATAACAATATTATTTGTTAGGGTTTTTTTTCAGTTTCAGCCATCAAATTCTTTAGACAGATAATAAATCTGTGCAGCCTAGGGTTATTGGTAGACTGTTTGTTTTGTTATGTTTTTTAACAACACATTTAAAAGTTAATTTTCTGAGAAAAGGATGCTTAAGAAAATAATTTCACTCTTACCTTAGAGAGGAAAACTGAGGCAGAGATTATATGGCTTGCCCCTCCCTGTACAGCAGGTCTAGCCAATACTGGGTTCAGTCTGTCTTATATGAGAGATAAGCCAGGGAACTCAAATGTTTAATTTCAATATTTAATGATCATAGCCTGCCCATTTTACATCCTTCCTTGCCTCCCACTGATACATCCCTACCTGACTATGGGTCATCCTGCCTGGGGGCAAGGACATGATCCAGATCATTGTTCAGTTTCAACTCAGTCCTTTTTTCTGGCTATGAGGTCCGTATTTCAATACCCTTATTAGTCAAATCTCTGAATCTTTCTGCTAAAGTCAGAGACCGTCTGTCCACGAAAACACCTTCTGAAGTTTCCAAGTCACAGGTCCCCTCATCATAATGGAGTAAGACAAGACGTTATTTTACGCTCGCCCAGAAGCATGATACAATTTGGTGCAGCCATTGAGGTACCGTGGTGGCAATGGAGCATTTATTTCCTTGAATGGCATCTCTACAGCTAATCACCACTGACCTGAAGACTTGTAATCAGGAGAAAGATAAGGTTGAACAGAAGGTGATCGGTTAATCCTTCCTTCTGTCCTACGGCAGGATCCTGTGCCTGCCTATGTTTTCTAACGCGCAAAATGAGTTCCTGAAGGTTGTATTTTGGTAGATTTTCTAAGATCTTCAAGACATCAGAATTTTTCTTCTTTTCTGCTATTTTTCTTCTTTGGCAATAGACTCTAACTCCATATGTTGCTTCCTTCTACTATAAAGTTAGTAAAGAAAGCTCAGCAGAGCCTCTCCCACTCTTAATTGGATCCCTTTCACTTTCACTGGGAAGACAGAGTACTTTAGATGATATGTAGCTGATTAGTTGTTCTCAGAGGAGTTTGAATGAACCATCTTTACTACCACCTTGCTCTGTATAAGCACACACTTATCTCAGCAAGAGTAACGTCTGCTGCTCTGTATCCACCATGGATTACACACTTTAAAGAATTAGCCTGGTCTCACGTCCTTTTTTTTTTTTTTTTTTAATAGACCTAGTAAAATACATGTGTTGAAGTGGGATTTTCCAATTGCTGCCATTTGAATTGTAAACACAACCCTCCATGAAAGTACAAATCACAGCTCTGGTCTTATGGGCTACTTCTGATAAAGCTTTGTGAATAAGAAATCACAGCACATCATAAATCCTATCCAATACTGAAATACATGCAGAGATAACAAGGAGAGAATGGGTCCTTTTGTTCTCAGCTATGCTATCACATTTTTGGCTGTTTACCCCTTGACAAAAAAGTAAAATATTTTGTTTTTCAACCATGATCTGCAAGCAGAAAAAGAAGGCATAATTTAAGAGACAGAAATACCACGGTTACCTCTTTAGATTTTTGTGGGTTTTTAAAGTAATGTTACTTATGAGCCCTTGTATTGTTATTTACCATTAGACAAGACATGAGACAAAGGAGTTGATAGTAAAATATCATATGGGAGAGAGAGCAATGTTTTGCCTAACTGCAAATGTGGGGAGAATTGGAGATGACATGATGGGAACTGAAGAGAAGGAGGAAGCAGTGACAGTTAATTTTGGACATTTAGTGTTCTAAATCTACTTTGCCAAAGTTATTTCTCAGTTTTGTTGTTGGTGCTATGAGAGAAATCTGATTAATACTAATGGAAAGGTATCACTTGGTTCAAGAGAAATTTGCATACCAAATCAGCACAAGCCCACTGACAAAGCACTGAATAACCCTAAATGTTTTCCCCATACAAATCAAGTGCCATATGCCATTTGATGAGAGGAAAAGCAACTTTCTCCTGATGCTAAACAGCAAGTTTATTAGAATAAACTAAGAAATACTATTTGCCAAAGTAGCTTTTCTTTCCTCTGCTCACTGTAATGCTTATGGCTAAAACCATTCTCAGTTCTCTTCTGCCTGGACATCACCTACAGCTTTAAAGAAGGTATACATTTTTATTTCACATGCTTCTCTTTGTTACAATTAAATATACAGGAAAGGAAACCACCCAGTTTAAATCATTCTCCTTCAGAGGGAATTAATTCACAGGAGTCTCCTTATGTATCTTCTGCCCCTTAATTCTGAGATTTTCCAAGTACAGCCTGCCCAAAGGGGGATTTTAGGAAAATGCAATGGGACCTATGTGGTACACTCAATATGCTACTGTTCTGGTGATATGGAAGTAGCCATCTAGTAGTAAAGACTCCTTCTGTCTTCTCCCCTAGAAACTGTGACTAAGACTTCTAATGTCTCTGATCATAAATTATTACTAGACAAGGTGCCACAAGATGTCTCAAGTGGATATTTCATGAATTCTGTAGTGCCAAATAAAAGTAACTGTGTGCTTTAAACAGCAGCTTTTGCGGAGCTTGTAGTATAATATTTCTCATTTTACAGACAGAGAAAATGGGATACAGAAAGTGAATGATTTACACAACATCAAATAATGTATAAAAAGTTAAACCAGGAACAGAATCCAGAGTATCTCATTCCCGTATCTGGGTTTTGACCACCAGAACATGGTATTTGTATATTTTAAGTGGGAAGATTATCAAGGCCACAGAAGACCCCAAAAGCTCACCAACTGGGTCAGGCACCAATTCTCATTTTCTTTGAAAATATGCCTTTGCGGTCTTCCAGTGGCAGAAGACCACTATTATGTGCATGACACTGGATCCGAACCTCTTTAGCAGGGCATTGTATGAAACTCAGTTAATTAACCATATTGCAGCACTGAGTAAATAGCTTATTGTTGAACTTCTTTCTACATACTTAATTCCAGCAGAGAAAACAGTTTTCATTGGACAAAGCCAGCAGCCATTTCTTAATGGCAAGGACTGTTGAAGAGGTTCCTGGGTGGACCATTACTCAAAGGGTCGTCATTCTCTTGCTCAACTCTCTCTTCTTTCTCCTGTCATTAATTGTTTAATTTTCTGCCAAATACAGATTAACTTTTATGTGTCTGATGGGTCATAGATGGTGACTTCCAGATAAAAACAGTTTCAGAAAAGCTAGCTCACAAAACACAGTGTCCTACCTCATGAATTGGCCCCATACCAGCAGGCTCACATATAGCAGCTTGCAGAACTTTTTTTTAGTCTATTCTAGCAATGGCTTTAACAAAGATTTACTGAAGGTTTGTTTTACTTCTGTGCGTGCATATCTCTAATTTACTTTTTATGTAGATAAATAGAAAAAAGGTCTGAACAACGTGGTTTTTTTTTTTAGTAATTATAAGTGGAAGAAAAGGGTAGCTACAGTCTACAGGGAATAATTTCCCTTGTACTAAACAAACAAACAAAATAACCTTACTTTAATCAACATTCAGTGATATTATACAAACTGGGAATCAGAAATCCAAATCCAAATCCAAATCAGAATCCAAAATTCAGGTAGATTTT
>VZTQ01001342.1:0-24648 GCA_013400755.1 Pelecanoides urinatrix
TGGTATAATGGGGCCAGTAGCCTTAAGACAATCTTGAAGGTCTTTTCCAACCTAAACAATTCTATGGTTCTGTGATTCTATGAAATAGACATTCAAGCTTATTTGATGTGAGTTTTTAATTGATCAGGTTGTTAGAAAGGGGAATATTAAGGGTTTGATTTATATCTGCTTACCAAGCCAACACTGTAGAACAGAATGTTTTACTGAATTTAGGGTTTGGTGATATGTAAAGACTCTCATGCACACAATTATTTTCATTTTTAGAGTTCCAGATCTGATTGCAAATACTCTCGCAGCTTTTTGAAACTCTTCCAAGAACATGATCCGTAACATTTCTTAGATATGTGGAGCTAAGTTGGCATTTGTTACGAAGAGCTGAGGGTCCTGCCCTGACATGGGGTGTTTGTGATTTTAAAGCATTTGAGCTTCCCTAATCAAAAGGAATGATGCTGCAAAGACTATGATAATTAGTTTCTATGTTTAAAAAAAAAAAAAAAAGAAAAAGAAGATGATCAACTGATCAAAGAATCTTAGCACTTTCATCACCAAGAACATGATTGTTTGTCTTGATCAATTCGTGAGGGATTTCCTAAATTCCCTGGAAACTCAACTTGAAAGCATGATTCCAGGCAGTTTTGAACAACAAATTAGATCATATAAATAGACATCCAATTTCAGTACTTACAGGGCCACTATCCTTAATGTACTTGAATGAGTCACTGAATTAATAAGACCACAATTCAAATTATTAGCAATTTATATAGAAAATTGAAGAAAGCTGAGGTAATTATTCCATTATTCTACTGTGCTTTGCAGGTCCTAAAATGGTAGAATTCCATGGTCAGCAATTTCAGATCAACTCAAAGGACGGCAAGCCGCTTTTTACAGTGGATGAAAATGAGGTTGTAATTGGCACAGATAAGCTTCGAGTCACAGGTTTGTAACAGTTTAAGACATGCCCAAATAATAGTCACAAGAAAAGCACAATTAAAATGACATCTTTAAATACATCATTGTGTGTGAACACAAGTTCTGGTTTTACCTCATTGGGAAATAGAAGATATTATGACCTTTTTCAATAAGTAATCTGTAAGAAGTTTTAACAGCAAAATAATAATATGTATATATAAATATTTGTATATCTCTGTATGTGTGTATTTTATTTTAAAGCCATCAGTGATTGGAACTGTACTGATGCATTTTTTTCTGAATTATTTAACGTTTTGAGTGCACACTGTTAACTGAGGCTGAAAAAATTCTAGATATTCCAGTTTGAATTGTATTGTGTTTTATTCATGAAAACTTATTAGGCGCTCTCTGATATTTTTATATGATTTTATCTTTCAAAGTGAAAGCCACTGTATTTCTGCTCTATGTGTAGCACATATGTCACAGGATGGTATTTGTAGTATATTTAAAATGTCATCTGTCAAAAGACAGGTTTTTCCTAGGCTATTTCTGCAGATTACCAAAGTACTCATTTACAAAGTAAGATGTCAAAGTTATCACATGAAAAATTATTTCCTTTCATAGGACCTGATAAAGTCAACCTTCATTTTCCAGGTGTAAGGTTGCATTAAAACAGATACATCAAGATGTGATTTCTCTTTAAGCAGAAGAACCCATCAAAGGAAGATTCTGAAATTATCTTGTAACTTGTTTTCAATTACATTTTTAATATTTTTAAACTGATTGCAACTAACTTTTGCTAATTATTGGTCCTCTGAAATCTTGAGGTCTTAATTTGAATGGATATATTCGTATTATTTAATTGTGCTAAGCTACAAATATGGTAGTAACTGTACTATTAGTGTTTCAAAGCCAAAGTTAAGTTATAATAACTGTGTTAATAAGTTTTGTTTACACCTGAGGGATTATCTTAATTTTTTTACTTTTTAACCTAATTGAAATTACAACTTTGTTTATCCAGGAAACCATATCAAATAATTATTTTTTGCCCAAGGGATGCTAAACTTTAATAGAAAAACATGTTTAACAAAGATATGAAAAACTGCATAGTTGTTAACTGATTTGGAAAAGGTCTATCTCTGCTCAAAGTAAGTAAAAATCATTCATACACAAGTTGAAATTGTTATGCTAAAACATGTATCCTGACTCGTGCAATATTAATCTTTACACTGCAATGATAATTGTTTACTTTAGCAGATATTGCAGAAAGACACATTGCCTGTTTCTTTTTTGCATTGTAGTACAATTCATTAAAGTCATTGAGGTTATTTCAGTGTAAAATTAATATGTGAGAGTCGTTTCATGCCTACTTTGCTTCAAATTAATTTATTAAAATTGTGATTTAATTATACCATTAGCATGAAGGATAAATTAGTAATACTTTGCATACAGAGATAATTTTTTAAACATTTTAGATAGAAAACAAGATCAATGTGAAATAATTTTTTAAAAGTTCACACCGTAAGAGAAAGACTACCTCAGGCTTAAAATACACAAAGAACATTTTGCAGTTTTTTATGTATAATATAGTGAACTATTGGATTTTACTTCTTCTTATTTATGTGAATTATGAAAAGCTCAGTAACAATTTGTAGGAAAACCTGACAGTTTTCAACTAAAATATAATAAAGCAGAGTGCAAATGTCTGTGATTTATGGTATTTCAGGAAAAATGAAAAAGTCTAAGAATAAGCTAATCCAACCCAACACCTCAGGAATTGTCATTTTCCAATGATTTGGTATGTTTGACCTCGTACTGTTACAGTTCAGACGTTTTCTGGCCTATGCGGTAGAACAAAATAGTGGCAGACTCTCCCTCTGTTCTCCTAAGAGCAAATGCCTGGGGAAAGCCATGATCAGCAAAGTATCTCAGATACCTTACAGGGTCACAGATGGGTCTAGATGCCCATGATCAGACAACTGAATTGAACCCCCAGTCAATACAGTCAATGCAGCCTAGAGCATGATTCATCTCACCTTGAAGGAGGCACCTAGTCCTGGCATGTGGAGAGCTCTTCTGCCGACCAAATGCAGTTGTCTACTTTAAGATGAGCTCAGTGGCTTGCTCAGCTCCCTTGAATATAGTGGCTGAGTTCAGATGCTTAAATATAAACACCCAGCAGTGTTTGAAACACCTTAGGGTATGTGAGGCACCACATGGTATCACTGTACCTACAGGAGACGCTTCCTTTGATTGTGACAGCTGGAGGCCAGGCAGGATGTACAACTGTATTTTAGGTGACAGTAGGTACATATGATTAGGCAACTAAATTCTGCCTCTAGCTCATCAGTGACACCTACATCATAGACACTTAAATTTGAGTGTATGAAACTGAAGCTCAACTTAACCCTTCATGACAATTAATGCTACCTGAAGGAGCACTCCAATTACATCCTCTCTAATATTATTTCAGTAATGATCTGCATCTTTTGCAGACATTTATTATGCTGCTACGGAGGTATCGAACATCAGCATTTTGTTTTGGTAGGGTTTTATACAGTCAGTTGTCATTAGTGACAGTGAAACCCGCCTTGTAACAGTGTATTGGCTGGCAAAGAGCTGATTGCTTTATAACTAACAATATTGTCATGGCAGAAGGAGTGAAGATACAGCAGTGGCTGGAAACAAAGTTCTTCTGCACAAATGGCTAAAGTCCATGCCTCTAGTGTTTTGTCACTTCCTTGCCTGCTCTGCAAACTTGCCAGCTAGAAGGCTGTCCATAGAAGAGAGAAAATGGGTCCAAGTAAATAAAATTATATACAATAGAAAAATATATTAACATTCAGCAGTTATAAAATGGTCTCAACTACTGCACAAAAAAACTTTTTAACAAGTACAAATAATAATTTATATACCGTGACTGTTGTATAGGGTAATATTTTGGTGATGAGTACATAAGAAATTAATAGAAGGCAGTTGCCTACCCTCCACTTCTCTTGAAAAAAAGCTGGCAAGGCAGAAGTGATCAGTATCTTTATGAAGAAGCGTATTTTATATCACCCTTTCTCCAGTTTACTACTTGTCCTTCTGCTTGCTTGTCTTTCATAATCTCTTAAAAGTATTTGCTCAGTATTGTCAGTGATTTTCTAGTGCTCTGTTCTATGGAAAGGTTTTCAGTTAGAGTAGCTAACGCTGAAGTGCAATGTGAAGATGCGTGTTTAATTTAAACGCTTCTGCTCAGAAGGTAAGTTAATTAGTAGACAATTTGAGGGTATGAATAAATATTCTGTTAGACTTTGAAAAGGTAGATAGACCTTGCTTGATAGACCTTGCTATTTGTCCTGTGGGGAGTGTTAATTAAAATTGCTGACTTCAATCTTCTCCTTAAGAAAATTAATATCTTGATCTTGTGTATTTTAGGATAAAATTACTTTATATTCATAAACAATAGTCTATAAAATAGTAAATATAGTAATATTAGTATCACAATTAATGTTATTTCTTTGCAGTTTAAAAGATAAAATAGGTAATGAAGACAAGAAATAAATTCAGGGCCATTTTAAAAAAAAAATTTGTCCTGAGGTTATTTTTTTTTTAGTGTCATAGTGTTCGGAATTAATGCTGTTTGATGAAGAAACTTTTCTCACAGGAAGGCAAGGTTTTACTCTTGCTTAGAGGTGACAGCTCTAGAATATGTCAATAAGCTTTTACCTTCCCTCTTACACCACTACCACCACCACCACCCTCCCCGGAGCATTAACACTGATGTTTCCTGTTGGCTTTCTTCCATTAGCCCCCATTTCCATGGAAGTGATACTGTCTCTGTTAGCACTTACCTGTCTTTCAGAGCAGAGTGTCCATTTTAGGAATTGGGCAACTGACGCTGAATTCCCTCCTTGGCCCAGGAGACTTCAATCCTGCAGTCCCACCTCCCAGGACAGCGCTCTGTAATGCCATGCAAAATGTTAGGTGCCCAGCATGAGGGGACAGCTGGGAGCAAGCACCCTTGATGTCTGCCAGCAAAGTGAAGCTCTGCCTCTGGCTACATGCTCTCTCATTTCTTCCTCTTTCATGGTTCACCTTCAAAAAGCAAAGGAGAGGGTGAGATCCCCAGAGCTGTTCACTGCTAAACATGGGCTTCAGTCTCCTCCAGTGAGGAGGGAATGCTTCAATGACAATGCTGTTTTATAAAGGCATTCGGAAAGATTATGTTTAATTAAAATGCTGTAATTGCTGGGTTTTAGTGCTGACTCCAGCTGACTCCAATGCTCTTGGTTTGCACAGGCTGAGAACTAGCAATGCAACTGGGTTCCTCCGGGGAGAGACTCTGGGAGAGACTCCTCTGGGTCTCTCTCTGCTCTCTCTGCCCTGTTTCTGAGCCACAGTGATGCTTAGACCAAGAGACTTGCTGTCCCGGGCCAAGAGACAGGAGCAGATCCCTAAAACAAGGATCTGGTTTATTTCAAAGAAGGCTTCAGCAGCCATGATTGCACTCATGCCTCACAAATCTCTCTTTGTATAGATATTCTCTCCCCTCCTCCAATCAATTTTGCCAGGCTCCTCTTGCTGACATCTCTCTGTGTGCAAAAAGTCCAAACCTTGATAGGAATGTAAAAGTTGGGCTAGAAGAGGCATCTGATTTATCAGCTCACATCCTTTTCATAGACTGACAAGTAGGTCATATAATTTCTTTTACAGTCTTATCAAGCTACATCTTAAATGCAAACAAACACTATTCATTTTTATATCACCAAATGTGAACTTACGTCTAAAAAGTGCTGTAGGAGAAATACAAAAGGCTGTATATAAACAGGTCCCAGAGTGAAATTAGGAAAGCCTGTGAAACTGAAGAGTTCCCTCCACTGCCATGAGCTCTTCCTTCCATGTGCCTTGCAGCTCTGCACATCCCATAGCAAGACATTGTGAGGGCACCTTTGGCATGTAGCATCCCACGCCTTCTGCGAGGTGCCCCCAGCAGCCTGTCCGCCCACTCGTGAGCAGGCTGCAGATCTAGTTTTGAGGATGGCTTTAAAAGTGACCTCAAGTCTCAGTAGGGCATTCTGAATTTTAATTACAAAGAGAAGTAGATTTCTGGGTAATAAAGTTTAGGAATGTTGTCAAAGCAAAGCATTCAGGATCAGAAAATATTACTAGACAAGTTAGTTTGAGCTTATATAATTGAGAAAGGAGCTCATGGATAGAGAGGTAAGCCTAAACCTGGATGACCTGATAAAGCCATATTTGAAAAATAATTGAGATATCCCTTTATTAGTGATTTGTCCTTTATATTCCTGACGCCTCTTTCCCAGTGTCTGTGTTATCTGAAATCATCAGTAATTACTTTTTTTCTTCCAAGTCCATGATAAAGTGTTATATAACATTTGGCCCCACTAGTAACACATCCCCTCGCTCATTGTTCTCTGTTTGCAATTATGTTTTAAGACCTATCAGTCAATTTTAATCTATATAATGCATTCCAGGCTGATTTGTGTTGCTCTTAATCAAAATGTAGTGTGGCATCAAAGTAAATGCCTATGGAAGTTTATTACACCCATACTACTACATTTATCGGCCAAACTTGTCATCTCATTTACAATTCAAAGTTATAAATGTATTTAATAGTGTCATACCCAGTGCTACACTGCATACAAAAAAAGGTGCAAGAAGTACAGAGATGGTGATACTGCAATGACGCTAGTCCTCAGAACAGAAATGGAGGTGCTTGGAGAACTTTCAGGTCCAACAGGGAGGGTCCTGGTGAGGTTGGGTGCCTGCCTATTGAGGGGTGTTGTGGTTTAACCCCGGTCGGCATCTAAGCACCACACAGCTGCGCGCTCACCCTCCCTCCCTGCTGGTGGGATGGGGGCGAGAATCGGAAGAGCAAAAGTAAGAAAATTCATGGGTTGAGATAAGAATAGTTTAATACTTGAAATAAAACATAATAATAATAATAACAATAACAATAACAATAACAATAATAATAATCATAATAATAATAATAATGAAAAGTAAAACAACAAGAGAGAAAGACAGAGGGGAACAAAACCCAGTGGAAAAAACAAGTGTTGCAACCGCTCACCACCCGCCGACCGATGCCCAGCATGTCCCTAAGCAGCGATCACTGCCCCCTGGTCAACTTTCCCCAGCTTATATACTGAGCATGACGTCATATGGTATGGAATACCCCTTTGGCCAGTTTGGGACAGCTGTCCTGGCCATGCTCCCTCCCAGCTTCTTGTGCACCTGGCAGAGCCCGGGAAACTGAAAAGTCTTTGACCAGTGTAAGCACTACTTGGCAACAACTAAAACATCAGTGTGTTACCAACATTCTTCTCATCCTAAATCCAAAACACGGCACTATACCAGCTACTAGGAAGAAAATGAACTATCCCAGCCGAAACCAGGACATGGGGACAGTTTGGAGCTTGCAGTTTTGGACAAGTTTTTTTGGTAGGGCATATCTTTAGTGCTGAAAGATGCAGAGTAGGGCCCTTACGGGAGGCCTGCCTGCAGAGGGATGAGGCCCCTCTCTAAAGCAGCTCTGCACACACTGAACAAGGAGGCTCTGAAGGAGGGACAAATGTTACAGCAACAATTTACCTGGTCTGCTGCCTGGTTCAGTGCAGTAGATGCATTTATCAAGTCACTATTCACACTGATGAAGAGGGCTTGCAAACCAAGTTTCCTGCCTTCTGGCCAGATACTCTAATCATCATCACATTATTCTGCAAGACTTAAAATACTGCTACCTCCTTCTCTTCTGCCAGCAGCTATGTTTGGAGGGAAACTGGAGGGTGTTATTGTGTGAAGACTGGCAATGTGAACATCAATATTTCGGCACTTCATTAAATGCCTGACCATGATTTTTTTTTACAATCTGAATTGCTCTCTAGAACCTCAGCACCGTGGACCTAGGTTGAAAATTGACTTTTGTGCTGTTATAGGCAACCTAAATTCCTGAATAGGTTAAATGTCCAGGACCTAAAATTCGTGTAAGTCCTTATTTGGATTTATCCTCTAAGCATTCAGTCTTGCTTCTATTTCACACTCAGAGGAGGACCAGCATCCATTGCATACTGCACTCTGTGCTATGAATTCCAGTCTTGAAAATTACTTTCTTCATTATCATAGCATTTCTTGCACAAATAACTTAGAACCACAAAGAAAGAGTACATTGCAATAGTGAAAACACTAAATGAAAGAAGAAAGAGCAAAATTCAAAGTGGGTGGGCTACAAAGAAAAATTAAAATAAAGATTTGTGACAACAAAGCCATGGACTCTGATTTTCAGGAGGGTACTGCTGTTTAAAGTGATGAGGGTACATAGTAGCCCCTTTACAGAAAGGGTCTTATGAACAGTTCAAGAATCTGCAGCCATGAACTCCATCTGGGTTCTGGATTTCTAGGCTTTAAGATGTATTTGCTGCAGGAGCACAACACAAATAATCCTTTCATACTGATGACTTGGTTTGCCCCACCTACACATGTACCACCACACAGAGGTAGTCACTGTTTCTTCCCTATTGGGATGAAACTACTTTTATTTCAAGAGGTAAACTATCTGATGCCATAGTCATTCCCATTTTACGTGCATAAATACCATTTAATATTCAGCAAGTTTGCCTAAAAATAGGGGGAAATCTTTGATGAAGCGACATGCCAGAATTTGTGCTATATGTAGAATAGTCTAAAATAAATATGATTATTTAAGTCTGTAATATTTGCAAAGGTTTTATAGGATTTTCATTATCTCTATTAACTCTAATGGAAGTTACATTGTAAAAATCTTATTTACTTATTTTGTTGTCCCAAGTAGTTTAAAATTTCTCTGTCTTCAGACTTTTTAGATTTAATGCTAAGAATTTACACCTGCACTTTTACATTACCTGTGTATTGTGTTGTTCCGGTCAATACTGTAACAGTAGGACTGTATCTGTATTTGAATTGTCTCATTAATTGTTAATATAAGTTTTCCTATCTTAATTTCTGATATCAAAGTGGCCCTATAAATCACTGTTGCTTTTTTTTTTACATTTGAACTTTTACAATATAGGGGTTTTTTTCCCAGGGCCTGAAGGAGCACTTTTTGAACACTCTGTAGAAACACCACTTGTGAAGGCAGAAGCTTTTAAACAGCTTAGGTAAGAATTTGTACATAAAAACATAAATCTAATAAGTAAACATTGTTTGCTATAGATATTCGCATTTTTCTGAACAAGCGATTTTCAACAGCATTTACAGAATTACTAATAACTTTTTTTCTATTTTATGTGACAAATTATTGCTTTGAAGGAAAATTATACATTGCTCTGCAATTTTGAAATATATTATGAATGATTTATTGCTGACGGTGAATATTTAAAGCCACATAAAATACTGTGGAAAGTTTTTCTGTAAACTTCTATTTTTCAATTTTGAAACACTTAAATATGACTTTTTCTACAATAGAAACTGCTTGTCTGCAGTAGGTCATTGACCTATAATTAGTCAAAATTTTTAGAAACTAGTATCAATCTGAGGAAATAGACTAATAAGAAAAATTTGGAGATGTGCAAAGCTCTGTATAACTAAAGAGCAGTTTGGGGTGAGAAAATCATTATAAAGTACCTTGTATGTTTCAGAGCTTCTTAATTCTGGGATAGCATTTCTTTGTGCATTACTTTATGTAATTTTGAGTATCCCAAATTAGTTTATAATATGTTGATTATGATAAGGTAATAAACTCAATTTACGTTCTGTTCATGAACGTGTTATGTTTCATTTTATAAGCCAGTTTAAAGAAAGATTTGATAAAAGAGGATCTCTCTAACAATTATGCTTCTATCCTTTCATACCTTGGCACTCTGCTACTGTCTGTCGTAATTTCTCTTCTTAGTGTTTCTTTTCCAATAGGGATAGCTATTAGAGAGTAGCAGAAGATGATTAAAGCTTTCAAGAACACTGTCTGTATCTTGGTGACTGAATTTTCAAATTGAGAATGGCAAATGAGAGGGAGACTATTAAGATACTTCTTTTAATTTTCTCCTTGATATTTAAGATTTACTTACAGTAAGATACCTTGTGCTTGCATTTGAAGACAAAATGAGCTCAAGAGATTCGTTTTTACACTTTCAAAAATGTGTTTCTTCTGCTATGGTAGAATTTGGATGTGACCGACTTTAACCAGTATGTAGGATTCCACATTGTAGTGAACATTGTCTGGTTTTGGAGGGAGTGGATTCATTATGTTGTAAATTTGTCATTTCCTGTGATTATCTCTATTTTGATAAAGTAGGACATCAAATTTTGTAATTACAAAGCTAAGAAGCTCTCTGCAAATTTTAATTGGATACATACAAATTATTTTCTGTGGTTGTTACTTTGCTTCAAATCATCATCAATTAATATTTTAATAGGTTTAAAGCTAATAGTTTTATCCGACAGCCATTATGCTATGTTACACTTTAAGTTCTTATCTGCACTTCATTTAACAACAATTACAGTTTCAGACTACATATAACTATTGTTATAATAAATTTTTCATCTGTTTTTGAAATAGGATATCATTTGAAGGAAAATATTGAGATTAATTCAAAGTGTTTGTAAAGTTCTCCCGCATGGCTGAGTTTACCTCGTGGCTTATCTCTTTAGTGATTTTTACCATGTCAACTATAAGCACATGTTTTGATCTAGAATGTTGATATGTGTTAGCAGAGCTTGAGTGTAATGGTTAAAATCCCGTTCAGTTCTGTCTTCAATTAATTTAAAGTAGTGGGAAATACAGATTCTTCCAGAATTTACAGAAGTTATGCTAATAATTATTATAATGTTAAGGAAGAACCTACATAGCCACATCAACACCGACACTTGTGACTGATATTAATATTTGACATAAATCCAGAGCTGCTAAACAGCTGTGCTAGAAACTGAGTTGGCTTAACCCTAAGAAACATTCAGGGCATGAAGCTGTGCAATGAATACAGCACTTATTCACATCGTGGCTGGCCATGAAGACCTGAAGCTTACCCAAAGCAGTTCAAAATGCCTCATTCCTTTAATTTTTTTTTTGCTGTCTTTACCACCCATAATCAGTGTCAAGTCTGAAAGCAGAGATGGCAGCGATTCCATGGAGGGCTTCTGGGGAGGATCGAGGAGCAAATGCGTTTGTCCGCAGTGCAGACGCTAAGTTAAGATGTAGACAGAGAAGAGCAATTTACAAGGCTCATGCTGGAAAAAGGTTATTTTCAAGGATAACCTTAAACATCAGTGTAAACAGAATTCATGCATTCTGTTGTGAAGGGACTGAGACAAGTTTACCAATGAATGGCAATTTTGTAATGCTTTATAAATATTCTGTTTCATTCCACACTGTTAAATATAGGAAGCTACCTACTGAAAAGCACTTCAATATGAAAAGTTAAAATGCAATTTTAAGTATTACTTTTCTATTTTAAACTTGAATATGCTTCCTTTCCAGATTAAGGTAGTGAGTATCAAGTTACAGGTCATATAACCTATTTGCTCACCTCAAACCTTATCTCCACACTTTCACCATCTATTAATCTTCTGCTATTTTTCCTCTATTTTTCCTTCAGTGGTTGTGCTATGCCGTGTGAATGTGATATGCTGGGTGAATGTGATATAAAGTGCCACAGTATGTAGCATTTAATATGGGGAATACTGCTTCAAGAAAACCCATCCACTTCAAATGTTTCAAGGAGCTGACTGGAAAGCTGTTAACGCTCATAACTTTTCAGCTTGTGTCATATGAATGGAGTCCACATTCATTCTCTGTCATTCGGATTTAGGGCAGTATCGCAAACAAAGTTGGCACAAATGGCCTTCTGAATTACACATTCTGCTGGCTTTCCTGTCCAAATGCCGAATTTCAAGATAGACTGCTTTTCTGGAAACAAAGAGATAAGTGTGTTAGAACATATCTTTTTATAGCTAAGTAATGGAGACAGAGCAATGCAATTATACTGTGGTCAGTAACTGTCTTTTCATCCTGTAATTTGAAGGAAACATATGGAGTCCTTTCAGTGTGATAGATTGAATTCATGACTTACCCATAAAGAAAAAGAGATGTTCTTGCACTTACTTCCAACTGGTAGGAAGGATTATATTAACAAACTCTACATTTCAAAATTGAAGCATTCCTAGGTTTAAAATTACATTGCCTACTTTTGAATTCCTTTCCTGGAGTTCTTATCTCTACATAAGATACCTAGTTTCCATTTACAAAATTTGTTAAGACTTTAGGATGTAGTGGAGACCTAAAAACAGGGTCTCGCATATAAGTGTCCGACAAACATCTCAATGGCATGGTTATAGTCAATGAGAAGATTTGGATATATCCAGGAAATATCCTCCCCAGACAAACACCACTGAGGAGGTACCCAGTTAAAATTAGCCAATTGTAATTAGTGAGAACAGAAATATGTCTGGACTCCTACTTCTCTCTGCAGTTCAGTTGCCTGGTATAGTAAAGTGCCTTCCAGGTGCAGGAGTGCTTCTTTGACAGCAAGCACCTATCTGTTGCGACATACCTCCTTTCCTTTGGCTCAAGGCTTCGTTCTTCTGTATGGTCACAGGAGAGCAAGCAAGACGAAGCACAAGCGAGTCTTGTGTTTAGGGCATTCAGGCAAGAACAGGAGGAGACCAGGGGTTTGCAGTTATGATTTAAAAAATAATCCTGGAAGAAGAACCAGATGAATGTCCTGACCACTAGGTTATCTCCTCTTTATTTGCTCTGTTTTTTTCCCCAATTACTTGGTTGTGCAAGACTGACATTCAACCCAGGGATGTCCATAATCCAGCTCTTTACTCCTGCCAAGTTGTTTAGTAGTCTGGTAAATAGAGGTAACAGATACAGGTTTCATTCCCCTCGAGGACAGAATTGAAACGATACTTCGTAATTCTTTGCTGAATAGCAAAACCAATAGGATTGTATTAGATGTAATATAACATTATATATATTATAATATATATTTTATATATTATTTAGAATATTATAAAAAGATCTAAAATGTTACCTCTTCCGTGGTTTTCCATGAATGTGGCCACAGCCCTTGTGCTTTGGTGTGTATTTGGCATGTTGAGAACTTGCCTCAGTCAGGTCTCCTGGGGGCTTCCATGGACTTTAGCTCTAACTGGATCATAGCAAAGTTCTAATGGAAACCAGGTCCTTGCTTTCCAAAAGAAGGAATTTAAACAATTTATAGAAGCCCATGTTCAGACACGTAACTTGTGACTCAAAATGTAGGTGGGAAATGTATAACAGCAACTAATGGAACTAGCTGCTGTAGACAAGAGACATTTTTAGCAATTTCCTAAAAGCCAGCTTCTCCCCAGGTTCCATGTTAGGTTCTGGAAGTAGCCTCTTCTGATACTATCTGGAGTTTCATGTCAGCCCACATACCCTTTTATCCCCAGTTATCAAATAACAATCTCTTTGTGAAAAACTAGAGTCTCAGTTTAGACATTTTTCCAGTCTGATGCTAACACATTTTTCTGACAATTTATAGCACTTTAGAATATTATTTAGCATATTATTCTATTCCTCCTATATTTCATATCCTTGAATAACATAACTCATACATATTTTTGTCATTTTGATACTGTTCACTTCTTGTGATCTACACGTCTTGCAGTTTTCTAAGGGAAAACAATGGATCGGCAAAGCTGTGTAAATCTCAAAACAATGTTTCTGAACTGAGCACTCGTATTTCCCAAATTAATGGAAATGTGCTTACAAAAGTGACATCTTTCCATTTATTAACTAACTGTATATGATGCATAATGAATATAATGCTCAAAGATGTACTAGCTTTGTTCTTGTATTTGCCATAAGTGGATATCCGACAGCCAGCAACTGTGCCTTCTGAGCACAAATCCCATGGGAAATCACTGTTAGTACAGTCAGTTTGTGGTATTTTGCCAGCTCTTCAACTGAGGGTTTGCATCCAAGTTCAAAAGTGACCCACATCATTCCACCCTTCTTGCATTTGAAAAGCACTATAGCAGGAATGACATCACTTTTCCAGACAGGCAACATTTGTCAGGCTATGATTATAAATATATATATAATGTTATGATGTAACATATTATTTAAGAGCTTATCGGTATATTCTGGAAAGATTTCAGTAGTTCCCAGGGAACAGATGTATTTTAAAGACATGTATAATATTGGTATTGACCAAAACTTTAAATATATCATTTAAGAAGCATTGCTTCATATTTTAATGAAATACCTGTGTCTAGCACTGAAAAACATCAAAATGTATATTTACTAGCTTGTGACTTACATGTTATAGAATATTGATAGTTTGAAGGCATAATTATACACCTTCTATGTATTTGGTTAAGGTAAATTACTGTACTGATGGGTTGCTGGTAGACCTCCCTATCTATATATTCAGAATAAATATGTCCCCTTTAATTTTGATTTCTGTTCTGTGGCATCCAATGGCTCCATTTTTCTTATGGCTTCTACTTCTGTCTGACTATTTATGAAGGCTTACTTTTATCCTTTCCATTCCCCATTCATAATATGATTTCCTTTTGCACTCAAAGTATAGATTTGCTAGGGTAAACTATATAATAAGACAGAGGGAAAGGCTGGAAACTGAAGTTGTGGGGTTTTATGGGCATACAAATAAGAATTATGAAGAAAATCTAGAAAGAGATGTATAGAAGCCAACCAGGGTAAAAACATTTGCTAAATCATTGCTTAATCATGTTTGTAATGCTAATGCTTATAAGCTAATTGCCTAAAAATATCATCTGACTAATTGAAGTACAGTGATTTTTCTTTGCATTCATTATGCAAATCAAAAGCCCAGTCAGTCAGAAGAGAATAAATTACGTAATGGAAAAGTAAGTCTAGAGTTATGAGTCAGTATTTGTAAAGCATCTCTGCTCCCTGACTAGTGAGATATTTCTACTGCAATGTAATCTTATAAGCCCTGGCATTAATTTACAAGATATAAATTTGCGTTCATATACTTTACTGCATTCACGTTAACTAAGAACACCATCAAATACTTCTTTTGGAAGCTTAAAGAATTTCTTTCCATTTATCTGATGGACTTAAATCTATGAAAAGGCATAGTTTAAAAGGATCAGATGGTACAGGACATCAGGTTTATCAACTTTTCAGAAACATTTCTGACTCAGATATTTAAAAATACCTTATTACAAAGGCTTGGGTACTACTTCTCATCTAGTCTTCTTTTAAGCAGGGATTTTTCTTGAAAATATTAATCTTAAAGTGAAAAGAATTTTCCAAGTACAATCTGTTACTAGCTATTCGTGTGCACCCATGTTCTTGCAAAATCTTATTCATTGCAATTTAGTTTACAAACTACAGTGCTTCACCTGCAGGGCTTATATATCATTTTATATATGGGCCATATGACCTTAGGAGATAGACTTACCTCTGCTGATTAGATCATCCTCCCTTCTGTAATTCTGAGTCTGCAGAGGGACTCTGTCCTGCTCTCACAGATGTTTCCCTCCTGAGGTAGGAGGGACATTTGGTGACCGGTGGGAACAGAGCCTCAGGTCTCCTAGTGAGTCTGTCAGTCAGAGCTGCTCTCCTGAGCAACTACAAAACTCTTCCTGTTTTGAAGGAATGCTGGCCTCTGAAACCAGTGAGTGGTAGATAGATACCTCCACACCAGGAGGAGGGGAAATCCATGCATAGATGTTAGTGACCTTTTTGCCAGGTAAGATCTCCCTGAGAACACATGCCTGGTTTCTGCCCACTGTCATCACTGACTGTCCCTTAAGCCAGTGAGGTGGCTGATGTTCTTCCTAAAGCCTCAGTTTTTCAGAGATGTCACTTAACACATTAAAGTCAATAGGAGTTGTTTCTGCCACTTGTATGGGACAAAGCCATTTACCTGTTTTTCATAGCTGCCTGTCAGTAGTGCAAAGGTGTAATGATTTCTACACCTACACTGTTGAACTGGGTACCTGACAATGTCAGACTGCTTGGTGAGATTGCTAAAGTGAACTTGTCATCAGTGATTACAGCATACTCTACCAGAGCGCAAGCTACCATGAAAATTTCATTAATGATTGTCGCAGTTATAGACACCTTGCAGATGACCACCTGGAGCTCGATTTGTAAGTCTATGATTGTGCTGTCACTGCTCTAAGACATAACATTGAGGTGGGTAGAGCATCCTTTACATTCTTTCATCGACATACCTGTCTGCACATATATCAAGGGAGCTGAGGGGAGGCCACCATAAGGAAGTGGATGTGGCAAACACTGGAAGAATTTCCTAATAACACCAATTCTTCCAAGATACATTGTACGTGTGCTCAGTCACTACTCGCCCTCTTTCCCCTCTCCCTCAGCCTGTGTGTGCAGTTTTGATACTTCAGTTGTCTGGAAACTGATGAGAGTGTGGCACATTCAGCCACTGTACTAATGAATCCCAAGAGGGGAAGGGTATGACCTGCTTGTCAGTGAAGACCTCTTCACATGAGTGTTTCTTTTCATGCAGAACAAGTGGACACTATGAACAGCATGTACTGAAGAATTCCAGTTACTTGAAATCTTTCTATGCTTCTGCATATTAAAGAAAGATTTGCTTGAGGTATATAAAAGAAAGGCAAAAAAAAGAAAGGCATGGCAAATTTCAACCTGGAAGATAATTTTATGAAAATAAAGACTCATAATGAAAATACTAACCAGACTTTTACAACAGTGATGCAAAAAGTGTTATCATATGAGAGTAAATTTTTATAGTACAGTAAGTTGTTTTACAATATCATTAAAGTCATGCGAAAAAGATAGCCATGCTGGAAACATCTGTGATGTGCCAGATTCAATCACATTCACCGGGGCTTTGGCCATTTTTAATTACCTGGAGAGTCAGCACATCGTAAAATTGAGGTCATCACAGAGACCTCTGTTGAATTAGCTCTGCTTACCACTCTTTATCACAACTGTCAGTCTTGAGAGAAGCTTCTATTTTAATCATATCTCAGTTCTGATCTTTAGTCTTCATTCCTTCAACAACTCTGCATTGAGTGACAGTGGAGAAACAGGCAAAACCACCTGAATATTTAAGATGGATGGAGAACTAGTAAACAAATAACTACACTGTAATAATCATTTCTGCTATGTTTTTGAATAGGTTATAAATGTTCTTTTAAATTGCTTTTATAGTCTTTTCAAAGTACCATTAAAACTGGGCACTGTTTTATTCTCTTTTTAAGAGAACATGTAAATGCATTTGTGCTAGAACTTTGAACATTTCTTTTATATTGCTTACATAAAATAAGTTCTATTAACCAAAACCTTGGGAACTGGAAACATCTGTTATTCAAATCTGGCTTTGTAATTGTGCTTGTGCACAGAGATCACCCCTAAGCCATAAGCAGTGTTGGTGCCTGCTGTGCTTACGCTGAACAATTCCCTTGAATCCAGAATCTCATAACTGAGCTTTACTGGAATCGTCTGCTGCCACTCATTTCAGATTCAGAACATAAATACGGAACAAATTTGGAACACAGACTATTTCAAGGAACAAAAATATTACGAGAAATTTTTAATTTAAATTAAGGGAAAGGAAAGTATGCTGAAGAACATACCAGCTGACATCTTCAAAAACAGCAAATACTCCCAGCATTTAAGAATGCCACCCAAAAGGACTGGAGTGTCTCAGGGATCTGCCCTTTATCTGTGATCATTTTTAGCATAAGACAGGATAAGCTAAAAAAAATCCAATAGATTTATTTATTTAAAAATCAACCACACTTCCTATACATATGGAGTAGGGTTAAAAAACAAAAACAAACCAAAAACACCTCATCTGTATCTGCCTGACACTTTGGCTGATCCTAAATGATTTCTTCATTGTTTGTGTGTGTGATTCGGCTGATAATTCAGCACACATTTCTGGTTACCATTCAGCTCTTACATATTCAGGCTGCATGCATACAACAGCGTCCAAACCTAGAGGACCTCTGCGTGCCCAGAATAAGCAGATGCATCTCAGATGCTCATCCAGATTTAGAACTGCCCTCTCTCTGCAAACAGAAACACTCATGCACAATTCAGTCATTCATTCATTCATTCACTGAAGTGGGAAGGGATTCTCCCACAAACCACCCACACAGATGCATTTTCAGAGAGACTAATATGCCTGAAGCATGGCTCCAGGGGTTTGCAACTGCTCGGGCAGATAGTTTAGGTGGAACTGCTCTCAACTCATTTAGAGTGTAGCTATCTGCATCAGATCTCATCATCTCTTGGTGGAAGGCAACAAGTGGTGTTAGGGCATGTTACACTTTATCCTAACAGAGACATCTAAAATAGATCAGAGTAATTATACCCTAGCAGTGCCTATTTCTCTCTATTCATTTTGAAGGGTGCAGGGGGGATCACCTGTACTCCTGACTATAGGCAACTACATTTGTTTAGAGGAATCACACACTTACTGACTATGCCATGTTTGATTAAGCTCTGAAGAAATGAAAATTCATCATGAGAAATAAGGCCATGCACTGTGCTGGGAAATGTTCAAATCCCAGAGTAAAGCTTTTCCATGTGTAATCGTGTATTCCATGAATTAACCTAAATTGTTAACCATAGTTTATATGACCTTGTAACTAGGATTAGCAAATGCTGCCAATTACTGGCTCTTGTTTGATATCAGGCATGAGGTAATGAGTCCTTCCAAGCTAATAATTAGCTTGGAGGCCCTGGCCATGCTAGAACTTTATCTTTTCAGGAAAGTCATGATAACCATCATGTTTACCTGAAAGAAGTGTCTTTTCTTTCTAAGTTGGTAAAAATCCATAGTTGTCTTATACTCACTGAAGACTTTGAGAATTTAAAAATACACTTTTAATGTTTTCAGTGCTATCCATTTTCTGAATCTCTTCTTTTTTCAAAACCTTCTGCATATCTTCTGCATCAAGTTCAGACTTCTTTTTTATACTAATCTTAATAATTGTGCATCAGCCTCCCATGCTTGTGTTTACATGTATATTTATTATCTTCTAGTTGCTCCATTGACTCCAGCAATTCTTGTTCTGAGGGTTGTTCTGATTCGCTGTACTGCTCTGCACCACTCATCTCCGATGTCCTCCTGTAATTTACTTCTTTCTTAAAGCATACAAATCTGAAAATTTGTATCAGGAAAAGAGCCCAATCTCTCTTTTCTTCTAATCTTGGATCATCAGATTGCCCACAGACTGACGCATAAGAGAGGATGAAAACGTTATATTGTTTGTGCTTTTCTTTCATGGAGTTTTTAACAAAGAAGACATTAGAGGAACACAATCCAGTTTGATTTCTTGGGTCCTTCAGCTCTGATGTTTCAATACTTAAAATCTAGGCATCCTGATTCAGCAGTAGAGCAAGTAACAGACTTGATTCCATATCCAAGCTGTTTGAGTTATAAAATTGTAGTAAGTCCATGGATAAAATCATTTAAATGTAGATATATGGATAAATGGATAAATTTATCTATGGACAAATGAATTTATCCATAGAATCGGATTAATTATGGTTTTATTTCTATCCAATGATTGTCTAATGTGAAACACACAAAGAGTCTAAGAATCCATTACTGCAGCGGCTCAGGATTCTATAAGATCATTATAAGATTGGTTTAGCTTTAGAAAATGCATTCCCTATAGGCGAGCTATGCTTAGTTGAGCCTAGTGAGTATTTGTGATCTGACTTCTTGGTTTCTCCATTCCACCATCAAGTGCTTCTCATGAAATATTGACTCCATTGGTATGAATGGGATTTTGTCATTTCACTGTGGCTCCCCTTCAGTCCAGCCGAGCACAATAAGCCCAGCTGTGTCATGTATGATGACAGGTCCTTCCCTAGAGTTGGCAGAAAGGGAAATATGAAAGTGGTCCAATGGTCTTTTTTTCTCCTCCAGAGTTGAGAACTCAACCCTGAAGTGGTCAAGTAATGAAGTGCTCCTAGCCCTTACTAACACAGACATCTGGGAGGGGAATCTAATAAACTTTTTGCCCTCCGGCAAATCTAGCTATAAAGGTAACAGTGGCTTTTTAAAAGCTATTTCCTTGATCATACAGAACCCATTACAGATTTGAGAGTTTATTTTTTAAGCTCAGTAACCATGCACTATTAACACTTTGTACCTTGTTGATATCAGACAAAAATAATTGACTTAATCTTATTTTTATTTTCCAAAATATTTTTTTAAAAGAAAGAATCCTGCAGCAATATTATACACACCATACAAAAGTCCTGCACTGCCATTAGTAGCCCTCTTGTAACAACTGCTAGTACTTCACACATTAGGACTGTCAGTACATGTATGTATGTAAATGTCAAGATCATTATTGTCCCAAGAAACAAGGCTACCAGAAAAAGCAGAGCCTACTACATCCTAGTGTAATTATTTCAGAGTAACTCTGCTGTTATTGAAGTATTTGGGATGTTTCAGTGCATTACAATGTGCATCTGTGTCTATTTTTTAGAGGTCAGAGATGTTACAAACTGCAAGCAAAGCCCAGCACATTTGAGACTTTCCCAAGTGATTGGAGACAAAATGATAGACCTTCCAAAATGACATCTTCATTAATGCATTTAAGCAATAAGCAGGAGAGAGTCAAGAAAAAAGTGACTTTTAAAAACAAATTACAACAAATTGCTCCATTATTTTATAGTCTCTAAATTACAACATAGTGCCACTGAAGATTTTTTTTAAAAGCTTGAGAATTACTAGAAAAATTAGGTGCTTTATGTTCAGCTGCTTCATTCCAGCCAAATAATTTCTTTTTAATGCAATTCCTATGTATGTACACTTGCCTCTAAACAAACACCCTCATAGTATGTTTCTGTGAATTCAATTGTACCCTATTTATTTTCTTCTGATATTATCAGACTTTTCTGTATTTTCACAAAATACTGGTGTTCTTCTTTTTTATTACTGGCACAGTAACTTTATTTTGGAGAGGTATTGGCCTTGGTATACTTAAGTTGAAAGTACAGTTCTAATATTAAGCTGTATCTTGTGCTAGTATAAGTTTTCCTGTTAATTTGTCTGCAATGAAATAGCCAGGTGCACTTGGAAGAAACTATAGAAAACTTCTTTTTTAATTTTAAATAATCGCTATTTAATTTTGATTCATTAAAAATATACTGGTTTGCATATTACATTTTATTGTGGCATAAATAATAGACTAACTTGGGATTCAGTGTAAGGGAGCTGTAGATACTGACATTAGTCTTACTGAAACAGAATGTGTGTCCTAATGCAGGCAACTCCCAGCAGCATTAACCCTTGGAAAATGGTTTCTCTGAACTAAGCTACAAAAATTGGGATGTTGTTATATAACCATTGACCAACTAATGGACTTGACAGGGGAAAATGGATGCTGTTTTTCAGTCAAATTTTTTTCATTATAGTACATGTAGTTTAACTCAGTGAAGCTCAGACTTAGAGTATCAAAGTGAATGGAAGAAATATGGAAGACAGCATAATCCAGGTAGGAAACAATTATTCCACATTTAAATGAAGAAATTCAATATTTGTGATACAAAATGGGACATTTTAGAAAGAAAAATCAGTCAGCATTTGAAAGATTTACAGTAGTTATGTCAAATCAGAATTTTGTGCCAAGGCTTGGCTAAGTAACTGCTATGTTTCCATTGCTGTGCAGAAGCTGATCAGGGAAGATGATTTAATGAGTCATTAGTATTTTGTAATTTTTGACATTCAGTAAGAGCTATCAGAGTTTACTGTTGAGCACTAATACTTCCATGTCCTTAAGATATACACGGTTGTTGGAACATGCTGTGAAACTCATCTTTCCTGTTTGCAAGAAGATGTAATTTTAGGAGCCATTCCAAAGAAAATAATTTTACAAAACAAAACAGAAATGAGGCATATATTGAGTCTGAGATCTCAGTACTGTTGTTTTGTCCTTCTTTGCCTTTGGACCTGCTGGCAAACAACCAAAAGGCACAAGGCAGAACACCAAGATCCATAGCTTCGGGTAATCATATTCTTCTTGCTACGTCCTGATCACCCTCCCCACTTGTCTGACCTCAAAACAGCAAGCTGCTGGGAGATAAGTGAAGATGGGTGGGAATTGGCAGTCAGCATTAGTGTGTGCCTGCTGCTCACTACCCACCTCAACAACTCCAGCTTAGTTTTGCTCAGCTCGTGTCAACAGGAATCCAGTTTCCTCATAAAGAGAGAATATGGTTTGAAATTCCATATACTGGACCATAAATAAATGCTGACAGTCTGTTTTTCCTGTGTAACTAGTGCATGCTCTGGCTATGGTTTACTCTCTTACAATATCTAGCTGCATTGCCAGTGAATTAGACTGCTTTCAGACTAATCAAAAAGCCAATATACTCCTATTGCCTTTTAAAGGTTAACATGCATTCAAAGAGCAGAGCTGAAAGCAGACACCTACAGAGAACCAAGGCCAGTTAAGCCCACAGAATCCTCTAGGTAGCTTTTTTGACTTTCAAGACATTAGTTCCTTGACAGGTCAAAGATCCTCCTTTTCCCCCATTTTTCCTCATGTTTTTTTTTCCTTCATTTCTTACCTTTTCTATTCTTCCTCTGCTCCATGACCTCCAATCACTGCCTAATTTAATTTCTGTTCCCCTTTCACCTTTCCAAAGTCAGACGTGACTCAGGGGCAGGCGTTCATGGCAAAACTCCTTTCTGCACACCAGAGACATATGAGGGTTTCTTCCTTACTTAATAATGTGAAAAAGCTGTTTTGGTTATGTGCCAACAGCATCCAATGCTCTATGCCTCATTTTCACAGCCTGTCCCCTATGCAACCTCAGTGCTTCTGCGTCTTTATAGACCATAATAAGATCTGTAGCCATTGCTCTCCTAACTCTTCTTGTTTCTTTCAAAAAAATAAAGTAGGAATGAAAAGTTACATATATTCATAATCTCAGAATAAGATGAGCCTAGTCTTGGAAGCACACATGCACAGGCAGAGATGCACAGTGCTTACTTTCACAGGAATGCATGCTTGCAGGATCAGATCTTCAGTGCCATAACTGGCAACCTTATTGAACTCACTGTAATGGCTTTATTTGGTCTTGGAACAGTTTAGTCAAAGCACTTCATTTTTTAAAAATGTTTTCTAACTCTGAGAAGTTGTAGAAATTGTTTACTGAGAGGTGGGTCAAACAATACTCAGAAAAGAAGAGTGGGAGACATCCTTACCAGGTTTGATTTTAGCATCTTCATGAAAGTTCAAGGGAAACAAGAACACTATGTAAATACATACCAGTGGAGAAAGTACTATTATTCCAGCTCCAGCTCTTCTGAGTTACATTTTCTATATCTCCTCTTTTTTCTTCATATTCTTCAATCTTTTCTTTAATACTGTATTTCCCGCACATGTTTTCACATCAATGCCTAGGAATAAGTGTGAAGCAGCATCTTCAGTCCTATGAAGACTAAATGGCAGAAGGGAAGGGCTTAGGATCTTTCACTGTCTTCTGCGCCCTCATATGACTTTCTTCTTAAATCAAACCTTAATATAGATATTTATTTGGCCCTTTTGCATGGATCCTTTTATTTTCATTATACTAAAGCACTATGGGAGTGAGACTGAGCATATGAGAGAAGTGGAGGTGATGGATTAGTATATTTTATGAACACTCATAAAAATCAATACCAGAAAGTTTAGTGAAAAACTTTTAATGAAAAGGCATTATGAACTAGCTACCATTTAGGTTCTGCCTGGACCCACCTCCTCTTCTTGCAGTGTTTAAAAGGGTTTCACAAAAAAACCCCACCATATAGGTGCACACCAGACCAATATCTTATTAATGATTTAAACAAACATACTGCTGTGAAATAATCTGATATAAGGTAAAATAAGTCAAGTCCCGTATATTTGACATTTTATTTTCTCCTCTGTACAAGGACAAAAGGAGAGTTCATCACCTTTGGAAGAAGGGCCAGGCTACTCAGGATGAGTACAGGGAGCGCGTTCGGTCATGCAGAGAGGAAATGAGAAAGGCAAAAGTCCAGCTAGAACACAACCTGGCCACTGCTGTGAGAGACAACAGAAAGTGCTTTTACAAGTATATTAATGACAAAAGGAGAGCCAAGGAGAATCTCCATCCTTTATGGGATGCGGGGGGGAACGTTGCCACCGAGGATAAGGCTGAGGTACTCAACGCCTTCTTTGCCTCAGTCTTTAATAGTCAGAGCAGTTATCCTCAGGGTACTCCCGCCCACAAGCTGGAAGACAGGGTCGGGGGGCAGGATCACCATCCCTGGAGATATTTAAAAGACGTGTAGATGAGGTGCTTAGGGACATGGTTTAGTGGGCATGGGGGTGTTGGGTTGATGGTTGGACTCGATGACCTTAGAGGTCTTTTCCAACCTTAGTGATTCTATGATTCTATGATCCTTTTTTTTAATTAAAGCTGAGTCAGGGCTAAAATACATAGGTGTTTCTCTTTTACTGATACTCAATGGATGAGGATAAGGCTGAGGTACTCAGCGCCTTCTTTGCCTCAGTCTTTAATAGTCAGAGCAGTTATCCTCAGGGTACTCCCGCCCACAAGCTGGAAGACAGGGTCGGCGGGCAGGATGAAGCCCTCATAATCCATGAGGAAGATGTTAATGACCTGCTATGCCACCTGGACCCACACAAGTCTATGGGGCCAGATGGGATCCACCCAAGGGTACTGAGGGAGCTGGCGGAGGAGCTTGCCAAACCACTCTCCATCATTTACCAGCAGTCCTGGTTAAC
>VZTQ01001342.1:25109-62520 GCA_013400755.1 Pelecanoides urinatrix
TGGTGAAGGGCCTGGAGAACAAGCCTTATGAGGAGCGGCTGAGGGAGCTGGGATTGTTTAGTCTGGAGAAGAGGAGGCTGAGGGGAGACCTCATCGCGCTCTACAACTATCTGAAGGGAGGTTGTAGTGAGGTGGGGGTTGGTCTCTTCTCCCAAGTAACCAGCGATAGGACGAGAGGAAATGGCCTCAAGTTGCGCCAAGGGAGGTTTAGGCTGGACGTTAGGAAAAAATTCTTTACTGAAAGAGTGGTCAGGCCTTGGAACAGGCTGCCCAGGGAAGTGGTGGAATCACCATCCCTGGAGGTATTTAAAAGACGTATAGATGAGGTGCTTAGGGACATGGTTTAGTGGGCATGGGGGTGTTGGGTTGACGGTTGGACTCGATGACCTTAGAGGTCTTTTCCAACCTTAATGATTCTATGATTCTATGATTCTATGATTCAAATACTTAATACACTATACACTGCTAAATTCTTTACCATACCTTTAATAGATTTACATTTCATAAAATGCCAGGTTTACATTTCATAAAATCTTCTCTCAATGGTAAAATTGATGAGACTATTTTAACCAAAAAGCAAGGGGAAAAAAAAAAGGGAGTTAGCTGTATGTATGTATGGGCACACCAGTTATTTGGGTGCACCACAATTTTAGAGGCAGTGTCCATCTACCTGTCCAGTCCACTTACAGTAACCCTGGACTTCCTCAGGTAGGTGCTGGGATGAATGCACACATTTGGGGAACTTTTATGTAAAGTCATACCCAGGAATTCTGTCCTCATTGAATTCAGGAGAGATGCTGATTCATAAGATGGAAAGGACATAAAGTGGCCAGAAGGAATGAATAAACTATTCCCCAAATTCACAAGAGCAAGCTGGTTCCTCTGTCCTGCTCTAAGAATCAAGCAATCCCCCACTGTGGTAGGAAACTTGGGTTCCAGGAGAGTGTGGTACTCTTTCTGCAGTACTAAAACCAGTTTTCTAATGCATTGTGGTACTTACAAGATCAGCAGGGTATCCTTCCATCTCCTGCCAGAACAGGATGAAAGAAGAGATCGATATTCCTGCAGCATGCATCGGCTGAGAAGGGACGTTCAAAGTCAGGGTTCAACTCAGCTGCTTCTTTGCCACAACTGCAGCAGGTTGTCACTCCTCTCACATCCTCCCTAAACACAGCCGACTGAGCAGTTTCTGGTGATCTGGTATCTCCATGAGTTAGCAACATGCTTATAGGAAAGGGTGGGAACCTCCAAGCCTGCGGGGACTGTTTCAGATCCAGAGCCTGGATGCTGTCCAGATTCCCTCAGAAGACTTTCACACAGTCCTTCATAAATTACCCTGCACACCTCAGCATCAAATTTCCTTGGAAGCCAGCCAAGATAGTATAGTTGACTTCTGGAACTATCTTACCAACAAGGAAGAAAGCAGCGATAAAAATACTGTCTTCTTTGTAATCGATTGCTTTAGTTGCAGTGGACTGCTGGAGGACCAATATCCAGCAGATGACAGAGCTATGAAATATTAGCAGGGACCACTTACTCCCCCACCTTTCCCTGCCCTTCATTAGCTGAGACAGTGCAGTTTCCCCACACTCTGCCAACAAACCTCCAGGTGGCTGCAGGGATCAGGGTGAAAGAGAACAAGGCAAAATACCTACTCTGCAAATGAGCCTAGTTATGCTTTCCATTGCTTCACGTTCCGTGGATATGTCTACATGAGTGTTTTAATTTAAAATAAGGAATGTGCTTTTGAGGGAAATCTCCCAACTGCCTGAGCTCCCCATGATTCTCATTGTGGAACTGTTTGGGGCGCATGAACAGGATTACATTTGGATTAAATTAACCTGAAAGGTATGCTCTCCTGGAGAATACCTAACATGCTCCAACTGTTCTGGGCATCCAGTCTTCGGGGTCAGGCTAGTCCAGAAGTGTCAGATCCTTGGCATCAAATGTTGTGCTGTCCCAATCAATTCCTCTTGTACCACACCACTTGCTCATAAACCCCTGGCATAGCTACCACAGTACCTAGAAGCCACTCGTAAGTACAGAATCCATCTTCCCAAATGAGATACAGACTGTGACAGATGTCTCATTTAGGACAGTACATTACATAGATTAATTCCTCTAGATGACAAAGATCCTCACTCCATTCTGTTAAATGTAATTTATACGCCTGTAATTTTAAAAAAAGATAAAGTGACTGGTAACAATATATTCCTTCATCATTCTCCTGCCTGAATTCAAACAAACACTAAAAAAGGACCAAAAACTCTAAGACAATCAACTTCTGTCCTCTGGGTGTCCATGCACCCTCCAGCATTTGCAAGCAAATTGAATTCTTGTTTTGCCAAGACTTTTGCAGGATGCACATCAATATATTGCTCAGCCCAGCCTACTCCCTTCCTCCTTTTATTGCCTAGGGAATAGATCTTGAAACTTTCTTATCAGCCATTATCTGCACACAGTTGTGTATCTTCTTCATGACTGACCAAATCATTCACAGTGCAGAGCAACTTCCTCCTGCCATCTGTTCACTGATATATGAAAAAAAATTTGCTTTATTAATGTCTATTTAAAACACCTCAGTGTATATAATTGCAGTGCTCTATTCATATCTTTCTGAGACACCCTAAGTTCATGCAAGTATCTCCAGCAGTCAGCTCTTCTGCTAGGGCAGTGCTGTGGTCCCCACACCCTTAAACATAGAGGAGAAGTTCAAACCTGCCCACCAATGACAAGCTGTAAGTGCCTCAGGGCCAGGACCACTGATGAATTTTAGGTGACTTTAAGGTCAATGTCTAAGGGGCTGAGGAAGTCACATGTCTTCAGGACCAAGTAGGGACTCAGAAATGACATTCAAAGTCAAGGTTCAACTCAGTCATGTCATTTCTACACTCAGTGCCTGTTTCCCTTTTATTACATCTAGACTTGAGGCACTGAACCTTTGAATGCTGTATAAAGAAATATATCACTAGTGTTACTGAATGTTGCCTTTGCTAAAATCTCACACATAATAGTTCCAGAAGGCTTTAAAATCACTGCTTAAGCTTCACTGCAGTTTCCATTGCTAGGAAGCTCCAATGACTTAGGTAAATCTACCCTTAGTTAATATAGAAATAGGACCTGTATAAACTGCAGAAATTTAGGATTGTAATTAATATAGCAAATGTAATTCTGCCATGTAATTTAAATTATATGTAAGTCATATCATAAATCTGTAAATGCTTCCGAAGCCTGTAGGCTTCTTGCTAGCATTAATTTGGGTAGAAAGTGAGAAATATTTCTCCAGTGTTTGATTGCTTTTCAAACTCCAGGTCTGATACGCTTTTCAAAAATCTGTCCCAGTCTGCCTTCTTGTAATATTCAATAGAGCTTAAAAATAAAAATTTATGCCTACATATAGATTACTTACATAGATTAAATACTTTATAGAAAAACGTAAGCTATTTCAATGTTTATAGCTTTTTGCTAAAACAAACTAAGGCAACGGTTGTATTGAACTACCTTGACGCTGACTTATGAAAATATATTAAACTTTAAATATTAAAAATACAAACTTTGGTTAATTTTTCATTATATAATGCATACAAATATGCATTGGAAAGTGGTCCCATGAAACAGACCTCCCATGTAAATCACTCAGGGAAAAACTGATTTCCAATTTCATAAAAGTGTAAATCTAAGGATCTAAACCAAAAAGTCATAGAAAAGTTGTTAAATCACAAACGCTGCTTACTGAAGATTATTATGTTAGATGGCTGATGCAGAACAGACTTGTACTTGTGCCCATGTACTCAGCATGATCATGACAGAAGTTTGTGCCATCTCAGTCATGGGATAAGGCACGGATATGGTCCTAATTTGCAACCATGATGCAGTTATCCATTGTTAGGAATTTAAATTATCAATCTGGAGTTTAAAGTAATTGAAGGTGACTAACCCAGGAGATGTCGGGGAGAGGCAGATCATAGAAACATAGAGTCACAACATGGTTTGGGTTGGAAGGGACCTTTGAAGATCAAAGAAGACAGAATCTCCTGTTACCTCTGGCCAGCAGTGATAAGCCAATATTGCCTGAGTTATTTTCAGATTTGGGGATAAAAAATTAAGTTTCAGTGACTGTGCTTGACTGTGCTCATATGTCACAAGTTTAAGTTTTAAGATATCAGCTGGGTTTAGCTTCTTCAGAACTCTAAGATACAACCGAAGTTCCTCACAAGCACAAACTGACTGCTTTTAAATTCTAGTTTTAATGAAGTAACTGCAAAAAAAGGAAGAACTGAAGCAGTCTGAGTAAATGAAACCCATCAGAGAGCTACATCAGGATTGTGTGTGAAATCGTTTCATTCCTTTAGCGTGTGATTGGCAGTCGGCGTCTAGACTCACTGTCTGACACATACCTCGTAATGGACCTGCTGGGGCAGAGCCCTCCACTCCTCCCGATGGGTGGCTGTGGGGCACGCGTGGAGCCCACGCAGCATCTGCTGGGGGTGCATGCGTGTACGCGTGCGCACACCCCCCACCCCCCTCGACTTTTCTGGAAGACACAGTGGGTGAGCACATGCAGACCTGGGAACGGGGACGCACGTCTGAGTTCTGCATTATCCATGAAGCCCACATTATTTTATGTGTGTCCAGGGAACATACAGAATAGAGAAGGTAACATGCATGTAAAGTAAACTGGGACCACCGGTTGATTCATTTTCTCCAGCCTTAATATTCACCTGTTTAATATTGGCTGATAGTGTAAAATTCAGGCTGGTGTCATCAGGAAGGGTGAGCCAATGTTCAGGACAAAACCCAGTAGGTACCAGCTCTGATCCTGCGGTGTTCCCAGTGTCTCCAGACAAAGCAGTTCTAGGTAATGGTCAAAAGAAGCAATGTAATCACTAGCTTGTGGCTGAGCTTGGACTTTTTCTTTCCTTCTCGTGACTTTTAGTTAGTACTTCTATCCCTGCTACTTATCACTGAAATGATACCAAAATTTTGAAGAAACAAAGCCATATCTCTTTGGAAAACAAAAATCATTAATCCTGCACAGCTGACCCAGCGAGGTGATTGCTAGCTAATACAGTACCTTCCTGCCATCTTGTGGCACTGTAGGGTTTGCAACTTTCTGTTACATTGCATAATTTTTATTTCAAATGAAGTTACTGGTTTTTAAGTTTCAGATGCCATCCAGTTAAACACACACAGGCACACTGAAATCTTGGTTTGACTGATAGCAGTGTCAAAACTCTTGTTGATTAAAAAACTTCCAGACTGCACTAATTGTATTAATTTCAATATCTTACTAAGTCAAAAATGAAAATAAATTCAAACTAAAGAATGTAAAAATGGGTTTCAGTTTTAAAGAATAAATTACCACTATACTAAAATAATCTGAAGTTAGCTCTGAAATAATACTTGTGTTTGTATTATGAATTCATCCATATTTGTCATTTGGGATACTTTGGTGTTTTTAAATAGCTAACTTCTTTTTCAATTCTGCCTGAAGAAAAAAGAAGCTGCATTTTTTATATGACTTCAGGCGAGATCCTTCAAGTACTTGTTCAAATTTGCTTATTTTTCAAAAATAAAGGAACATATGAGAATGTGCTACTGTTAGATTTCCTGCTCCTGCTTTTAGGCTGGAATCACCAACTCGATCTTTGAGCATGGATGCCCCACGAGGAATTAATATCAAAGCGCAAGCTGGGAATATTGAAGCTCTTTCCCAGATGGATATAAAACTACACAGCAGTGATGGTGTGGTGAGTACAAGCCCTTCTGTTTCCATAACTATGGTTGATCTTGCTGTCTGAATATAACTAATAACTTCAAGTCTTTTTCAAGTTCTGTTAATTTAATTCCTCAGATTTTAGGAGACAGGATATTAAAATTAATGGTGCCAATAATGAGACTTTTATTTATGGGTCAGATTAAATAATACTACCAATTGACATAATGTTGTACTAGTTTAGAGAAATGCTTTCTAGTAAAACTCTGATAGAGCTCAGCTCCCCACTAGCAGAGTGATCCCCAGGCACCCCAGAGGTAGACACTCAGGCCCAGAATTGCTAAATTAACGAATGAAGCTCTGCAGACATCATTAAGAGCTGCCCAGTCAGCAACAGCACGCAACATGCAGCAGCCTATTTATCCCCTCTGTGAAACTGTACAGTGCCAGTTCTTCCACAGAGGAACTCCAGACCAACCTGTGTGTCCATCTGTAACCAGCTGGCACGGCTGCGCGGCCTCAGCACTTGGGCCGGGACAGACCTGGGTCCAGCAGCAGCAGCAGCGCCCATGCCCCGCTATTCAGCGTACGGGCAGGGGCCCCATCTCTTATCATAGAATCGTAGAACCATAGAATGGTTTGGGTTGGAAGGGACCTTAAAGATCATCTAGTTCCAACCCCCCTGCCATGGGCAGGAACACCTTCCACTAGACCAGATTGCTCAAAGCCCCGTCCAGCTTGGCCTTGAGCACTGCCAGGGATGGGGCATCCACAACTTCTCTGGGCAACCTGTTCCAGTGCCTCACCACCCTCACAGTAAAGAATTTCTTTGTAATATTCAATCTAAATCTACCCTCTTTCAGTTTAAAACTGTTAACCCTCATCCAGTCACTACATTCCCTGATAACATTTTTCCTGTAGGCCCCCTTTAAGGGGGCTAAGCCTTTAAGGGAAGGCTGCAATAAGGTCTCCCCAGACCCTTTTCTTCTCCAGGCTGAACAACCCCAACTCTCTCAGCCTTTCCTCATAGGAGAGGTGCTCCAGCCCTCTGATCATCTTCGTGGCCCTCCTCTGGACTCGTTCAAGCAGGTCCATGTCTTTCTTACACTGGGTGCCCCAGAGCTGGATGCAGTACTCCAGGTGGGGTCTCATGAGAGGGGCAGAATCACCTCCCTCGACCTGCTGGCCACCCTTCTTTTGATGCAGCCCAGGATACAGTTGGCCTTCTGGGCTGCTAATGCACATTGCCGGCTTGTACTCAGTTTTTCATCTGCTAATACCCCCAAGTTCTTCTCTGCAGGGCTGCTCTCAATCCCTTCATCCCCCAGCCTGTATCCATGTTTGGGATTGCCCCGACCCAGGTACAGGACCTTGCATTTGGCCTTGTTGAACTTCGTGAGGTCTCTGCTGAGGAAGAGGGTGAGCACCAGTTCATCCCTCTCCTGTGTTCCAGTGTCTACCAGAGCCTAGGCCTCAGAGCAGCTTTGTATATAAGTCTGGGTAGAAAGCTATTCTTAAACCACTGCCAAGACGAAGTCAGGTTGGTTTATGGCACGCTATTGCGTTGTTATCTCTAACAAGCCCATTTGTCCTGCTTTCTCCCATGCAGCTTTTGCTCGATGCTGAAACTGTGCGACTGCCCAAATTGCCTGAGGGTACAAGGGGTGGATCCAGTATTTCTCAGGGACTTTACGAAATCTGCGTGTGTCCGGACGGAAAGCTCTACTTGTCAGTGGCTGGCATGGGTTCCACTTGCCAAGAATACAGCCGTGTCTGCCAGTGAGGCACCAGAAAAGGCCACACACTGCCTTGCTAGTCTGAGTTTTATATTATTGCTAAAGAGCATTACTGAAAGCAGAATTTTCAGAATTTAAAAAACAAAGTACTTCAGTTTAGGAAACAAATCTGTGTCTACAATTCTGGACTACAGGGTGAAAGGGGAAGAAGAGCACAAATGATAATTCAACTTCAGAAGAATGACTTGAATCAAATTATATGTTCTGTCAGTAACACTTTGAAAACAGCCTTACAGAAAGCATAAAAAAAATTAAAGGAATATGTTTCCTTGCTGAACTATTATTCAGTCAGATGATTATGTCATTGTTAATATTTTTGAGCTCTGTGGGTTTTTTCTCTCACTACATGTAAACACTTACTGCATTAGTGGATGAAATTAAATTGAGGGAACTACTTGAACTACTTGCTAAGACAAAGCATTATTTGGGGGAATTCAGAAAGTGCCAGCAAATGGTCTATGCAATTTTGTTCTTGCAATAACACAAGATATGAAAAATGTGGTATTTGTATAAGTTCTGTGTAAAAGGTGTTAATTTGCTAATAGCTTTCTATTTTAATTTGGCAACATATATGCTGATTTGCTTATTACTGAGATTTATATAAAAATAACTAATACAAAAAGCTCCAGGAGTCATTTACACCTCCCTGTGTCTCAAATCTGTTCACTATACAACAGAGAAATATATTAGTATATTTTATAATAGCAATAGTTTGTTGTATTGCCTGTACCGTTGCACTCATTTAAACCCTTTTATATTTTAGAACATGCTAATTCAACATGGCAATTTGCTCTGCCAGCCGGACTAGTAAAAAGAAAAAAATCCTTAATGTGGCTCCAGATTGTCTGACACAAGGAAATGTTTGGGCAGTGGGAAAAAAAAATCCTTTTTTGCAGCCCACAGGATTCAATTAAGAGGACTGTTTCATCTCCATCTGCAGCTGTTGACTGATATTTCTGATCCTGTCAGAGTGGGACTCCATCACAAATGAAGAGAGTAAAACTACTCTTTATTATTTTTGACGTTAGAACTTTGGATACAAAGTAAATGCTCACCAGAGTTGACAAACCATTTATTGACCTTGTAGAGAAACACAACTGCAGACCCATTCCCCTGTACAGTGTTGCACTGAACAGAAATAAATTGTTTGCACACCTCTGGGTAGCAGGATTTGTATTTAATAGCCTGTTGTTTAAACCTCATGGGTTTTTAACTCCTTTGATGCTGTCTTGTATACACTTGATGATATTATTACCCACGTAGGAGCTGCTATCATGTAGTGCCTTGGTGTCTATTTACAGAAAGATTTTAACCCATGATTGTTATTAAATCACACAATGTCCATCCTTTAGAGAAAAGAATCATCATCCTTAAACAGGAGAATCAGAACAAAAGAATGACTAAGACTATGCCATTTTTTAAACTTGCTACTTCAGCTCTGGTGGACAAGCGAAGAAACCGCACACTCTGTTATAATCCCAGATACCCACAAAAGACTGAGTTGAGAAGAAGCCCCCAGTTAACAGTATCCGCTATTATTGTGGTAAAGCCCTGGATAGTCCCTGCCTCAAGGGCTGCCTTTGTAATTTATCCAACCAGTCTAATGTACAATACTGGAATTGCCCTTCATTAGCAGGGTGGGGCCCTCAGCAATTAATGCAAACTAGAAGAGCTTCAATCAGAAAAGTAGGAGACATGCTTAAGCTGAGCTTCAGGCAAGGGAGGCAAGTGAATCAAGGTCTCCCATGTTACTTGGAGAGCGCTCCGATTGCTAACATATTGCCTAAGGGAAAAGTAGGAAACCACACAGCTTCCATTTCTGAAATTCCCTTTTCCTGGGCTTAGACATCTACCTTCAGGAGTGAGTCCAGGGCTATTGGCCCTAAAGAGAAGAATATATATCTCTACTCTACAACTCCATCTCTCAACTATCTCTCTCTTATCTCTCAACTGTCTCTCCACAACTAAGCCCTCAGCTGAGGCAGGCTTTAACACAAACCTGTCTTCAGCATTCCTTTAAAGTCAGTTTAGGTGGTTCCAGCTCCATGTGCAAGGTTTGGAAACCAAATTATGAGCAGACTTAGCTTATTCATTGGATAGAAAGTATTAAAATAAAGGACAGCAAATTACATTGCATGTGCCAGATACATAAAAACTGCTGCTACAAGTAACCTGGAGGGCTGTAATGTCTACAGTCTTTTATAATGTAGTACAACAGCAAAACCAGGACTTCAAGTCCTTAGAGAATTCAGCCACTATCTAGTTTCAAGGGCATTTGAATTGTCATCATATCTATGTTTCGGACATCAAGGAACATATGCCCACTCCCATGTGGTAGCAAACTACTCATTCACCTAACCTAATCCCTACAGGTTAGTCAGATACTGTAAATAAGTACATTAGTTACAATCTGCATATTGTGCTGGCAATGGAAAAATGCATTTTAAGTTATGCATTTTAAGCTTTTGTATTGGAGGCACATTTTTAAATGTGATTTGCCAGTTAGTACAGAGCAAGGGACTGAATCCAGACTTTCCATGTATCAGAAGAGTAACCTAACCCCTGAACTACTTGGGTATTTGGAAGCCACTTCTGTTGCAACTTCTTGCATTGAAGTTGCTCTGGTTTAGTTAACATTTTTACAAAGCTGTGGTATACAGCTAGCAAAAGCAGGGCACAGTTCCCTGGCTAGTAACACTAGTAAGCATTACAGCACCTGAGTTAGACATTGCAATAACTGCTGCCTTTCTTGTGGAGATAATCCTTTGGGATTTGCCTCAGTTCACAGGTGAATTCTGAGCAGTATAGAAAACTAAACAGGTCTGCTGTATCCCCAACTCTGCCATCATCCAAATCACCAGGTTGCCCCTCTTCGTTGTTCGAACTTCATTCTTCTTTTCATTATGCTACAAAATTGCTTTGAAAATATAGTTGCATTATATAAGTTGTGCAGGTTTTTTAAAGCATGGGTGGCAATTTCTTGTCACTGAAGAACATTTTTGGGATTTTTTTCTTCTAGTTGTGATCAGTGAAGAAACAAAGTTTCTACTAAAATTACCACAGTGTAATCAGCTGATGTTATAATCTGAATTGTTGTTAATCTCAATACAGTTCATACATCACTAAATTATCATTTCTGGTATCTCCATGTGAATGTCTTCCCATCTCTCTTTAATACTTCAAAACTATTGTTTCTACTTGAATCAAACTTCAGTAAATAGTTACAGATTAACAGAAAATTATGGCACAGGAAAGTGAGTACGCACTTCTCCAGTTTATTTTCAAAAATGTTATCCAAATGGAGGAAAAAAAAAAACCACTACCCAGCATAGTGAACTGTATTGTTTGCATTTTTTTTTCCCTCAAAAAAACCTATTTACAGCAGTTCTTGAAACTGGTTGGGATTGTTACACAGTGGAAAAGTTAAAATATCAAAATGGTAGTAAAACTTTATTGGTGATTGCTCAAACACAACCCTCTTTGTTTCCATTTCACAGTCCTTTAGTATTGACATTTGTCTATCTTTATATAGCTTTATGCAAAAGGAAATTGCAAGAATTAACTGAAAACTGAGTTCTTGAATAAACTTTATACATTTTTAAAAGTCTGCTTCTCCTTTTGTGTTCAAATGAAACACCACTTAAATGAATGTTTTCATTTTTAAAACAAAATTATCTTCCCAAGACTAAGAATGTGAAATGTACATTATGTAAAAAAATGAACGGAAATCCTGGCCCCAACTAAGAATTTACTCTCCAGAATTTAGAAAATGCTTTATAATTAGGTTTCATTGGACATCTAGAATTGCTTTGTCTTCATCTGTACTAGATGAAAGTAAGCAAAAAAACCTGCCAGTGCTACTGAAAGCAAACCAAAGAAAAGATAAAGAGTTTTGTTGAAAAACTCATTGACAAACATCTCCATGTGACAAAAATGTGCATCTTCTTCAAATGAAAACATCTACTTTGGCTGTCAAGTTTAATTCTTTTGGAACTATTACTTCTGCCTGTGTTCCACAATACCAATCTAGCCATCCTCAAAGCATTCAGATCCAGCAATAGGAAATCTCTAAGTTGGTACTACCCTCCTTTACTTTAATTGGAGCAATTACAATAAATTTTATTAAAGCCTCGTTTAAAGCAACCCAAGTTTTCAAATCACCATAGTAGCTTTGTTTTGATGATGATTTGAGTACAAATATTGCAAAACTACATTTCTTTATACAACAAACGATTCTTATTTTGGTAATTGGCTAAACAAAAATCTATTTCCTTAATAAATTAAAAAAAAGGTCTTTTTCTTGTCACTAATTGCTGAGGCAAGTGACCAGTGCTTTTTAGAATAGGTGCTAATGACATTGTTTGAGAGGAAAACTTTTAAAGCTTCCACAATAAGATAAATAGTAACAAGCCTGCCAAAACTTGTTACAACCACAGTCCCTTAGATTTAGGCTACTAAATGTACAGTTACATCAGTTTCCCTTGCCACTGATCTTTGCTAAACCTCACAACTATAATCCTGGGAAACAGGACTACTGAAGCTGCTTTTCCTAGACACATTACTGGTACCTGTGGAAGATAACTAGGACATATAGGCTGAAAAGACCTTTTCTTTCATATGAACTTGCGTAGTGTGCAGAATTCCTTGTAAAATGTATTTTTGTGGAACCTACATGCTAACATTTACTTCTACCAACCCTTACTAATGAATCGTCACATACTAACTGTTCTGAGCTTCCATGCCCAACTTAGGAACAAATATGTTATTCTGCATTCCCCAAGGCTCCCAGTTGAGCCAAAATGAAGCATGAATTAAGCATTTTGTTTATTTATTTATTTTTAAACAGGGATTAAATGGCACTTAGGAAATCAGTTTCTATCACAATATGGTTTCCTGGTTTCATAAGGACTCTTTATTTAGGCTACCTGTTACAGTGAATTAAGCAAATAAAAAAAGAAAATAAGAGACTTCCAACTGAGACACCATCTTGCCTGTCTCTCTGCATCCATATATGAATTTAAATGGTATAAACCCAGGAATAATAGAATAAATGAATTTTTCTGTGTCATTCAGGTTTTCTTGCTCACCTTGGTTCAATATTTAAAATTACTTCAGACCATTAGCTTCCAAAGAACTAGGATTACTTTCTTTCTCACCACACTCAACAACATATACAAAATAAATAAAATAAAAATATAACAAAATAGTTTAGTAGTTCTGCATAGCCATTTTAATGGTTCATAATAACATTGGGAAGGCAACCTAAGTTGCTTACAAAACACAGTTACACGTCTTGTTCCTTCCTCAAGATCTCACCTAAAAACAGGAAAGTGTTCATGTTGCTCCTCTGTTACTCATTTTCATGCTACCATGCTACCTTATGTTTTAGCTCCATTTAAACTGAAAAACACGAGAACTGCTTCCTTTTGTTAGTATTTTGCTTACCCTGAATACTGTTCATCTGACTTAATGCACAAACTAAGTAAAAGCCACAAAAGAATCTGTTTAAAAAACATACTATTTCATGGCACACCAGGATTTGTGTTTTATTTACATGCTATTTATTGCAAAAAATGAGCAAAATGTACAATTTCTTTGAAAAAAACTGCACTTGTCAAGAAAAAAGCATTTTTCCTTTTTAATAGCATTTTAATATTTGTTCAGTTATTTAGAATGGATTGAAAAGAGAGTGTGTATTTACCTATATAAAAGAAAGCTTAAATTAATTGGTAAATTTAGTTTACTTTATAAAACCAAAACACATCAGACTGAACTATATGTTTGCATTTTTCTTTATTAAAATTATGGCACTTAATATTTAACAGCAGAAATAATACTAGGGCTTCACAATCAGAAGCAGTATCATTTTCCAAACATCACATTTCTTCCCACTACAATTCGCAAGATTTTTCAGAAGAGAACAAGCCCTTTATAATTTGCACAAAACTGAAGAAGCCTTCATCGTGATTTTTTATTTTTGGATTACAACACTATCGCAGCTGTATCAGCCCTACAAGCTCACTGTTGTTTACCTTCCTTTGTATTCTGCAAGTTAAATTACAGTTTCACTGTGCTGTCAAGTAAACAATTGTAATAGCGTGTCACTGGAAAATGTTTAACATTTATGTTAAATGTGGCTAATCCAGCAAAGAAAAATCCTTCCATTTAGCATTATCTTTCCATATTTTTTAATTTTTTAATTTTTTTTTACAAATAGCTAACGCTGAACATATTGCATGACATTACCAAAAGTATTACAAACTATAAAAGAAAGAGTGTGAACTAAAAATCAGACTTCTCTAGGGCTGTAGTGAACAACAAAATAAAGAGCATTACAATGCAGCACCTTTAAACATTTAACAAAAAACAGTGCTCACTGTACAACAGAAATGGGTTACTGAATTGTACTATTATCAATGTTTGTTTGTGGAAAAATACATATATATGTACACACAGAAAGGCACACACACAGGGGGAAAAAAAGGAAACTCAAGCATTTAGACATCTGAAAACTGAGTTTTGGTGTTTAAAAAAAAAAATCATAAAACACCATAATAATGTTCACCAATTCTGTTATCGTCCACGTGCATTTTTCATTAAACAAAAGATGACAGGCTCTAGAAAAAATAGTAAATTAAATACTTAATTATTTTATAATAAGGTAAATGCAATCAATGCATGACATGAAGTTGCATGTTAAATCAAGTCTCATTATGCAGCATTAAAATAACTGTACCAGTTCACAGGTACTAAACTATCCTTTAAATGTTCACAATGTGATGCTGCAGCAAATTTATAATCAGATCCAGCTGATAAGAGTAGTACAATGAGTGACACGAATATCCACAGAACACAAAAGAATACAGAAATGCTTTGGAGCAATACCTCCAAAGTTATTTTCATTTCCATTCCACCTCCCATTTCATAGTATGTCCAGTCTTAAGATCAGTACATTGAAAACTGACATTACCGTTTTGGAAACATTATATTAAATGAAATAAAATCTAATAAGGAGTTATAATTACAGGCTTCATCTAACAGAAAGCTAAGCTTTGGTTATATAAAGTGCAGTTCAATAATATGCCAATTAATCACAGTATTGTACATACAGCTAATTTTTGCAGCTCAGTTTCCTCACAAATTTTAAAAAATATTCATGTTTTACAGTTTGCTTATACAGTAGGCTCAGTTTAAAAAAAATCCCGTTTAAATGAATTTCAATTCTAAGTACTTCAGTACCATCCATCTTTGTGCACTACGCTTCTGAACTGCTTGGAAATGTGTAACCCCTTGCATGTTCAGTAATCTGCACAATCGCATTTGTATGCCATCACATGGAATACTTAAGCTCTTGACAAAACAGTTCTCTAACCTCTTCAAATCTCTTAGACTTTTTGTTGTATAAAGTTTTCAAGTTTTATTATGATACAAGCAGTACACTCCATCACTCTCATAGCAACTTCTGAAGTAAACCTATCATTGGGAATCTGTGGAAAAGGAAGCAAGTCAGGATACCTGGTTTTTAAGCTATCTACTCCATAAGCTTCCAATGTCTGAACATCATTTGTAAGGCCTTCAAGTTGCTGACTATATTCCTCTATTTTTTGTGCAAGGGCCGCTGGTTTTACATCTTTGTCTGATTTGCCCTTCACAGCATAGTCAGCTGCAATCAAGGCTAGTTTAGTAGAAAGGTAGCATTTAAAGCATACCCATTCATTGGCATTTTTATGAAGGTCATTTCTTGCAGCTGAAAAGTTAGCTCGGGCCTGCCTAAGCCATCGACGTGCCTCTACAGGATTGCCAACAGACCTGAACGTAGGTGGGACAAAAAAGCGTTGTGAGTAAGATGGCCCGGTGGAAGATGGACACTTTTCTTTATACTGTTGCCTTTCAGATTTGTGGCTTGTTGCTTCCTGATTCCATGAAGTATAAAATCTCTGAAATGAAAATTTATCTGACTGAAATCGAGAAGCAGAGGATGAAAATGGTCGTCTTGAGGCTCTGTCCATATTTTGATCCATAAAGGCCTGTTTTTCTAGCCTGTTAATCTCATTCTGTAAATGTTTGAAAACTTCATTAGCTATATCAAGATTCTCTGCATTTTTATCTGGATGCCATTTAAGATACAACCTCCTAATAATCTTTTTTCTTTCAGATTCTGGAAGCTTCCAAGCCTGTTCAATCACAGATGTCACTTCTCTTAATATTTCTGGCAACAAGTTTGACTTTATCTTTTTTGGAGAGTGATGTTTTGAGGACATTGTTTTGTGGCTCTCTCTACCAGTGAAAAGAGGTGGAATTGTCCTCAGTCCATGTGCTGGAAATTCTGTAGGACTGGTTGGAGTAGAAGGTGTGCTGTCCCTGCTTTGAGAACTTTCCTCTGGTCTTGAAAATTTGTACAAATCAAGAGAGCTCACTATTTTATATTCACTATATCCAATATCAATCTGGTAAATCTTCCCTAGAAAACTGGGACTTTCATCATCTTCTCTTTCTACTTCTTGTACAATGATTGCATAGGTATAAGTTGGTTGATATGATCCATATATATCACCACCTTCAGCATCAACAAGGTAACCAACATATTCACCAGGATAAAACACATTCATTGGATCCATAAGAAGAGTATAGTGAATTTCAGCTGGTATAGGAGTGCCAGGTGTTGGTAGTTCAAGTTTTGATGGCTCAGAAGAGTCATACTTCACTCCTAAACTGTCAAGCTTCTCACTGATCCGGTAAATATCATTACAACCCAGCATAGCAATTAAATACGAGGTATCAGAAATCAGGTTGTCAGTTGCAGATTTTAAGGTCATTGCTAATGCTAAGAGGAAATTTATGTCTTTGCTGTCAGAATGCTGTATGTAAAGCAATATTACTGCATTTCCGTATCTCTTCAGGAAAGCAAATGTTTCACTTTTGCTGTGGGGAATAGGAGCAAAACCTTTAACTCTTAATGTTGTTTGCAACTTCTCGAAACAGGAAACTTTCAAACCTTCTCGCAAAGCTTTGCAAAGTCTTACTGCTTTTTCTTCGTTAGCTAAAAAAGCATTGTCATTTTCATGCTTCATAATCCTAATGAGTCCTGTGATGAATTGTTCTGAAGACAACAGTAACTGTAACCTTCCCTGCAAAGAACATAATGCTCCAAACTGACAAATTTTGGGAGACTCTTCATCCAACTGTTCTTCTAGAATACTGCTAAGTAAGCGAGGCCTCAATTTCTGAGGGAATAACATTATCAATTTAGTATGAAAACCATGGTCTTTGCCTAAGTAACACTGGCTAAGATCAACAAGCATTTGCACACCAATGTTACCCTGGATTCTGCTTTTGTAGTGGGGTGCATCATCAAAAACTAAGATACTAGACTTTACCAATCTACCATCTTGACTGGGAAGGTAAAGGGCAAAATCCCTCATATTCTCAAGGTCATTCCTAACCTTGACAGAATCATTCTGAAGACTTTTGAACAGGCCAGAAACTACTCTCTTAACTGTGCGCATTTCATTAGGATCCAATTGCTTTCCTTCTGAGTTCTTGAATATGCGACCTAAAACTTCAACATACTGCTTTGTTGAAATAATATCTTCAGTACCCAAATGTTTAAATAACTGATGAAAAGTACCAAGTTCTAAAGGAAGTTTGTAAAGATAAGGTTTAAAATCAGATTCATACTCAAGGTTTATTACTACCTCTTCAGGCTTAAGGAGCTTCCAACCTTCTTCCACCATTACAAAAGAAACTCCTCGAAGCTGAAAGCGGAATTCCCTCTTCTCTGTACTAAGAAATTCATAAATGCTTCTTAGGACCTTGGCCCTAGTTTTCACCATGTCCTCATCCAAAGTTGTTATATTGCATATATTCCTGCAGTTATTGATAACTTTGTCCAGGGGAGGGTCCAAATTAACATTCAGCATCATTAAAACTTGCTCAAGTTGTTCTTGCGCACCAAGACTACTTCCCTCTTGCTCTTTGATGCTTAAAGGTGTTGCTTTCTCAGGAAGAATGGGACATGAAGTCCACAGCAACTGCAACACATCAGTCTGTTTGAATTTAGGGTTCACCTGTGCCCCATTAAATCGTATAAGAGGAAGTGTCCCATTAACTTCTTGATACTGAGGGTGAAATCTAACAAATTCTGCTGGAGCTCGTTCAGGGCACAGGAAAGGAATTAATGACAATTCTTTCAGAAAATTTCCTGACAAAAGGTCAGTTCTTTCTTGAAATATGTGATGGAGGAGGACATCAACAGTATTCTGTAATGTTTCTTTAGACCAGCTTTCTGTATTTGCTCGCATGCTGATCTCCTTAGCAAACTGCAATAACTGTTGCTGTGAAATGATGAATTTCAATCCAATATGTCGTAGAAATGTTACCCATGATGGAAGGAATGCAGCTTGATTTTTTGGTTTTGTAAGTTGCTCTAGTTTCTTAAAAAAATCTTGAGGTATAAAGAATTTTTCAGGAAGCATAACTTCAAAGACTTTGACAGTCCTGTCATAAAAATATTTTGCAGGTTTTAATCTATTGCTTGCATCATGAATGATCAAAATGCTTTCAAGCTTTTCAAACAGCTGTTCTTTCATTTCTGAAGTTTCTTCAATGCTAGTTAGCCTATTCTTTAAGTAGATCAAGTGTTCTAATTTTGCATCATAAGACAGACTTTCAATTTTTGGCAAAAGATGTTTCAAGTACACTTCAAGATCATCCACAGAGACACAGCCAAGTACAGTATACAAATCTTTCAAATGAACCTTCTCTTCAAGAAAAGCTGATGAAGTCGACTGTGTCCATCTGTCTACTTCTACTGATGGGATGCTTTTCGTGAGGACGTAACACATCCCATATTTTGAAATGCTGATGTATCGGCCACTAATTGATTTATAACATGGAAGAGACTTTAAAATTTTAATGTCATCCTGAGATGTCAAATGACATAAATTGCAATTGAAGTACATTAAGAGAGCCTCAAAGTCACTTTCTGCTAACTTTTCAGTCCTAAAAGTTGATGTCTGTACCATATATTGTATGGCTTTCAGAATGCTTGAAGGATTATCTATATTTGCTGTACATCCCGACAACAAGGGCACTAAAGCACTGTCTTTGGAGCAAATTTTGTTCAATGCCAGCTGAATACAGCCTGTTTTCATTAAAGCATGAAAGACTTTATCACTCTGAGCATTTGGAAAAACAGCTATATGCATAATGCTGAGAGGCAGCAAAACATCACACTCTGGCACAACAAGATGATTAGCTGAGAGAGTAAACCTTACACCTGGGAGCAAAGTCCAATCCTTCAAAGTTTCAACAACATCATCGAATTTTGCTTGTGTATCTTCTTGCTCTTCTTTAGTATTTATAGACTCACTAATAAAATGCCACACATTTTTAAGCCAAGATTCACTTGCAAAGTTTTCCTTCCATTTCATACAGCTTCTAGTTTTATATTCTCTAGGCAACACAGATGATAACAATTCAGCAAAACTTGTGATATCAAAGACTTTAGCTACCTCACTGCTAAGTAAAATACTGTTGTATCTCAAATACAATGTGTTCATAAAGAGATCCTTGCGAGATGGAATCAGTTCATGGTATGTTGTTAAGAACTTTGGTCGCTTTGAATCAAAAATTTGCAAAACATTGTCAAGAGTAATAAGGAGTGGCAAGCCCTCAATTTGGATTTCACTTTCTTCTGCATCTTTAAAACAATAGTCAACCAGAAGTTTGAGACTATGGAAGAGTTTCAAATTTGTCTGCTGAAGACGACAGGGTAACTTTCCAATGTGGCAATTAGAGTCTGGAAAAGAAAATGTCATCAAAAATAATCGGACATCAGCAGGTGTCACGTAGGTGACAGGAATATCTGCGTCTACCAAACAATGGTAAAGATTTGCAGTTTCATCACAGTTATATACCAAATTAAATCCAATTTCTAAGAGTAAATGTTTGAGTCTGTAAACATTTTCAGCCACTGTCTTCCGCGTTGTGATGTTGTATTCTGTATTCTTGAGATGCTGCAATTCATCTTGTAGTAAATTGTCAAAGAACGGCCTGCCTTTGTTCACAGTTGACATGTTAACCCATGTGATGATAACAGCAGAATGCAAATCAGAACCATCAATATTTGGAGCTCGCATAACAGGTAAAAGACGCTTCAAATCTTCATAAATGCAACTGTAAACTGCTTTCACTAAACAATACCAGTCTGGCTGAATATCAAGTCTATTAACTGGAAAAAAGGATAAAAATTTTTTTAAAGTGTCTTTCACAACATGAATGGGTGTGTTTTGCAGCACTGATACTGTAGGATCAGTGCCTGGAAAATACCGTTTCTTCAGCTGAATCAGCAGTTCAACATAGGCTGGTGCTATCAGCGCTGTCATTAGGCTACTATTCCAGTCACTTCTTACTCCGACACCATTATCATCACGCCATAGATTTCTTCTTGCAGAATCCAGAGCGAAGTGTCCATTCACATGAAAGGGTAACCCAGTTTCTAAAGATAATGGTAAGAAACAGAATGCTCTGTGGGGTTTTTTGTAATTATGAGTAATGCAAGCTGCTACCCCGCCACGTGGAAAAAGAGTAATGTCCNTTCTATCAGCTGGATGCTGTCTAGGGTCAAACACAAAACATATCTCTGTAGCTTTTGCATCATCTGCATTCTGAAGGAGCTCTTTCAGCATTTCTTTTTCTGAAGGGTAGGCATTAAGAATGCTTTTAATTCTACTTGTCAATTTTTCTTTCTGGCCAAATTCTGTTCCAAGGGTAGTAAAACAGATATTGGATGCATATCTTTCTAAAGCTTTATGGCGTTTTGGTATTGCTCCAAGCTTTACTGCAACTTCTCTTGGAATATCACCATGACAATATTTAACAGTTGTGTCTTTAACTTTAATCCATGGACAGTCATTGTAACACAAAGATTTTGCAGGCAGGAGTGCAAGACGAGTATCGGGTAACAAAATCTCACCATACTTTTTCTCACAAAATTCCTGCTTCTTCTCTCTAATGAGGCCCCATATTCCTTCGCTAATTATTCTCCTGCAAAGCTGAAAGTTCTCTTCTGTTAGTTGTTTGTTCCCTTTTTCCTGATTTATTAATTCCAGAACTACAGCAAAATCTTCAACTGTAAAAGCCTGTCTTACACCCACACTTTCAAATAGCTCACGGAAACTATTTTTATATTTATTAGGCAACTGATAGAGATAGGGTGCTGCTTCAAAATTCAAATGAAAAGACACTTTTGTTGGATCAACATACACGTTCTCAACTAGAATAAAATGACAGTTTGTCAGTTGTTCAATTATCATAGCTTTTGTTAATTCATTTTGTAACATTGCTTCATGTAGATATTTGTAACAAGCATTAGTGATATTTTCTTGATATAACGTGATTCCATCAAATGACTTCGCAACTTCTTCTAACTGATTTATGACCAAATTCACAGCTGGTTTCTTCAGTAAACCCAAAAATTCTTTGACAGCTAATGACAAAGCACCACAACCTTTAAAGGAGTGGGAATTTTCATTAAGAATTGGTTGTATTAGGCAAACTATATCTTGATGATCAGCAGTGAAAAGATCAGTTGCTGAAAACATTGCTTCAGGCTGAAAATCACTGCCTTTCCAGTGCAGTGAGAAGCCCGCTGGTTTGCTAAGGAAAGGAAGGAAAGGGATGGTTTGACATTTTGCAGCAAATTCTTTAGCTCTAGGATCCCTAGATTTTAGTTTTTCATCAATGAGACTCAAAATAATACTGCTTCTAAGACAAGCTGCAGCATGATCAATCTTGTTAATTTCAGCTACTGACTCTGCACGTTCTATCAGATCTTCCCATAAAACATCGTCTTTAGCCATTCCCAACTGAACAAGTTGAACCAAAATAACAGGGTTAAGATAATCCTGAGTGGTGCCGTAAGGAAATCTTCCATCTTCAGCATCATATAACTTTGCAACTCTTCCTTCAGGATGGATCAGTCTTGATGGTGTAACTAATGGATGTCCATCTAATGAACAGGGAATACATGGAGTAACACGAAGAATTCCTGAGAACTCCTCAACTTTTTCATTGAGAACATAACGCATCAAAGGATCACGCAGCTCTGCATCAATCTCCTGAACATTAGGGAAAAATACCTCAGAAAAGAACTGTTTCTCAGAGAAAGTGTTCTCCAATAATATGTATTTGCATCCTGCTTCTTCAAATCCTGTCTTTACCCAGGAGGGGAGATCTACAGCACACAGATTTTTGGAACCAGATTTTTTAAGGTACTTCAGAAAGATCTTAAAGGCTGACGGTCCAACATCTGGTCGTTTCAGTATAGAATCATCTAAAAACCTTACATTCTTCATGGAAACCCAAGAGAAACCATCAGAAAACACTTTGATCCCTTCTTTGCTTTTCATATGAGCTATGTCTTCATAAAACCCTTGACAAATAACAGAAAAATCATCATGAACTGAATCAGGATCTGGCCACACTGCACAGTAACTGTAGTCAACTAGCTCACCATTGATTGCCATGTCACGTAGAACACAAAGTGCTTCTATGTAGGCTTTTACAATAACATGCCTCATGAATACTGTATTCCATCTTCCTTTCGTGTCCGTTTTCCAGATCTCTTTTCGATTTGAAGTAACTGCAAAGGAGCCATTTATATGAAGAGGTAAGCCTGTTTTTATTCGTAGAGGTAAATAGCAGAATACTTCACCCATGTTGTTGCAATTAGGTTTCACAATCCACTTTTGATCCTGGGTTTCAGACAGCAACACTCCTACTCCACCACAGGGAACAAGACCTAGTCTTCGTCCACTTTCATGTAATGAAAATTTTAAAGCATCTCCAGTGTCCATGCAAGAACATATAAGCCATGTTGTTGAATCTACTGTTTTCTGAGGCAATTCATCAGCTGATCTTTTTATCTGTCCTGATTTAGCCATTTCAAAGAAAGAAGCTGGATCATCTTCTGTACCTCTGAAAAGTGGAGACTGTAAATCAGCAATCCGCCTAAATACATGGTGAAATTCTTCTACTACTATCTGTAAGATACACGAGGACTTTGGTGTTTCAGGGGGAAGCTTTTTATTACTGCTGCTGCAGACCTTCATGAGTTTAGCCGCTTCCTTTAAAACACTTACATTTGGTGCAGTCAAGGCTTTGGAAGAACACAGATTTTTTTTGATAGTGACAACATCTTGTGCCACCCCAGGATCATCTGCCTCAACTTTCAAGTATTTCAAAACCATTGAATTTACACTCTGAGCAAATATTATCAGTCTATGACCACAAATGCTAAATTCATCCACAAGAGAGTAAATGTCTGCTGTATTGTAACAGGCACTGCTGACTTCACTCACTTTAGCTTCCTGCTGAGTTCTGAAGGACAGCCTGAAAAGCGTTCCTTTGTAGCTGTAAGGAGATTCTACGGTCAGTGGTAGCTGGCAACCAAAAACTCCTATAAATGGCTTAAACTGATTGGGAAATTTTCGCAGCCTCTTCTGTTGTTTACTCCAGTTGATTTTGATCCCAGGGTTAGATTTATCTCTAATATGCTTACTGATATGGTTAACATTTGGATCAAACATAATCATGAACTCCCGGCTCAAAATAATAGGAACATCAGTGATATGATAAACAGAATTGAATCCCAGTCCAAATTTTCCTACTTTGTCAACTTCACTCCTTTTTAAAGACTCTCCTAACCGAGTTATATTTAGGAAATCAGAGTCAGAAAATTCAGAATTATTGAATGACCACAAAGCTGGACCATGACATGCTGCCATTCCTGGATCCAGGAGATTCTCTCTTATATCCATATTTCTTCTCATGTCAATCAGGAAATTACATTCTGTTGCATTAGCATCATCAGCATTTTGAAGAAGCTCTTTAAAAATATCTGAAATGGAAGGGTATTCTTCCAAAATGTTTTTAATTCTTACAGTCAGAGGCTCTCTTTGCCCAGATTGCTCAAATCCCATATTTTCTGGATTAATCAATCTTGTGCTAAGGCATGGGACATTTAACCACTCAGCAGTTTTCATTGGTATGTCTTCATGCACCAAAATTATTGGTTCAACAGAATCTTCAAGCAAATCGTTTAAGTCATCAACTTTGATATCACAATAACAGCACTCATGAATTGGCCTCATCGCAAGTTTATAAGGAAGTTTGCCACTATATAGTGGCATGGGTGTATGCAGATTTGCAGGAATCTGATTGCTGTATAGCCATCTTATGATGCTCAACATAATGTGAAGATTTTGTTTACTCTCTTGTTCCGAGAGAGACTGCTCACTTTTTAGATATATTTTCTGAATGACCATAGAAACATGGTCTGGTGTTAACTGCTCAATTGAACCACAACATTTAAACAACTGGTGAAACTTCGCCATAGTTTTTGGCACATAATGTAGATAAGGCTGGAGATCAAGATCAGGTACTGACTTTATTACTGCTTGTGTGAGGGAACAAAATGTTTTACCTGTCCAAACCCAGGGAAATTTCAGGGCTTTAAAAGCTTCTTTGCCTTCTTCTAAATGATCATGCATAAATCCATAAATCTCAAGCAAGATATGCTGAAACTGATAATAGTCCTCATCACTGAAGGTTTTAGAACTGTGCCAATCGACCACCACCTTGAAATGCTTTAAGACTGCTTTTATGCTGGGCTTGGTGGGGATGCCAAGTGCTTTTTCTATATCCAACAGCACGTTTTCCACAAGAGGAACTGAGGAACCAACTAAAATTGCATGAGATATATCACACATTTCTGGTGGCGAACACAGACTACAATGATCTCCTTTCCAAACTAAGGATCCTGGATAATTTGGAGGTCTTTCCTTACATGAGGGAATCCATTTTATTTTTTTCATCGCAGCTTTTGTTTCAGATGAGTGAAGCAGTACATGGTTTTTGTTCAAAATCATCAAGAGAGTTCTAGCTTTTCTAAACAGTAAATCATGATTGGTATTAGAGTTAGCATGCAAACTTTCAATTTTATTTGCCACTCTCATAATATCACTTTCTTCAAGATTAGCCTCATTTTTTAAGCCTATTTGTCTCAGAGAATGAAGAATATCTGAAGATGTAAAAATAACAGGGGGGAAGCAAATTTCCTCTTCAGCATAAAACAAGTTTTGCAGAAGTTCTACCTCAGGATCAAAGAGTTCATTTGCTGACACTATCTTTTCCGGTGAAACCTTAATAAACTTTAGTGATGTCAGCCAATCTATCACATCTGTATTCTCATTTTTCAGAAAAGTCAGATTTTCAAGAACCCATTGCATTATCTGTGTTGTTTCATCATATGAATAAAAATCACTTCTAATGTCTTGTATAACAAACTCCAAGCAATCTGTGCTCTTTAGCTGTTCTATTTTCAGCAGGTTAGCTAAGCGAATAGTAGCTTCATCACTGCTGTCAATTATTGGAATAGAAAATCTTAGACCAGGTGGAATTTTGGCAGTGTGGTGTAGTACCTTACTACCTTTTAGCCCAGTAAAAACAGGGACACTTTCATCAGATGATTTTTCAATTTTTTTAAATATTAGCAATTCCTGAATAATTTTTCTCTCTTTTTCACTTGCATCAGTTAAACTAGCTAAGAATGCCCTAAGAGCATCTTTATGTGTTGACGGGAATGATGCAACCTGACTGCATAGTTTCTGTAAGGACATTTTTTCCATTATTTGTAAAACAGCACTTGGTAATGGTGGATGCAAGTATTTTTTCATAAGTGGATGTTGGATAGAAATATCCAGCTTCTTAAGTACAACCCCACCAACTTTCTGAATAATATCAGCTAAGTATTCCGGGAGCTGAGTCTCAGATTCGTCTTCCAGAATGATAGGTGATGGATTCCTAAATCTAACCAGTTCCACTGAAGTTTGGTTTTCCTCCAGCAGTGTCTTGGGGATAAGCGGCATGTCATCAAACACACTCAAGTCATCAGAAAAATGTATATATAGGTTCTTCCAAACCATCTTAAGCCAGGAAACTGATGGGTGATTTTTGTCTTCCAAACCTGGATACCACTGTACCACCATGTCTCTGCCAGGCCACACGCTATTCATAACTTCTTTAATGAGCCGGGCAAATCTTTCTGGGTTCAGAAGCTGCAGCTGAGTGCATGGTCTTCCTGAAATTACAGCAAAAGGGCAAAGCCATGAAAATCACAGAGCAGAGTTACATAACAAAGTGCTTTTGGTTGTTGGCGGGGGAAAGAAAAAATAAAAATATAAATTAAAAACNTGGAAAAACAGCTATATGCATAATGCTGAGAGGCAGCAAAACATCACACTCTGGCACAACAAGATGATTAGCTGAGAGAGTAAACCTTACACCTGGGAGCAAAGTCCAATCCTTCAAAGTTTCAACAACATCATCGAATTTTGCTTGTGTATCTTCTTGCTCTTCTTTAGTATTTATAGACTCACTAATAAAATGCCACACATTTTTAAGCCAAGATTCACTTGCAAAGTTTTCCTTCCATTTCATACAGCTTCTAGTTTTATATTCTCTAGGCAACACAGATGATAACAATTCAGCAAAACTTGTGATATCAAAGACTTTAGCTACCTCACTGCTAAGTAAAATACTGTTGTATCTCAAATACAATGTGTTCATAAAGAGATCCTTGCGAGATGGAATCAGTTCATGGTATGTTGTTAAGAACTTTGGTCGCTTTGAATCAAAAATTTGCAAAACATTGTCAAGAGTAATAAGGAGTGGCAAGCCCTCAATTTGGATTTCACTTTCTTCTGCATCTTTAAAACAATAGTCAACCAGAAGTTTGAGACTATGGAAGAGTTTCAAATTTGTCTGCTGAAGACGACAGGGTAACTTTCCAATGTGGCAATTAGAGTCTGGAAAAGAAAATGTCATCAAAAATAATCGGACATCAGCAGGTGTCACGTAGGTGACAGGAATATCTGCGTCTACCAAACAATGGTAAAGATTTGCAGTTTCATCACAGTTATATACCAAATTAAATCCAATTTCTAAGAGTAAATGTTTGAGTCTGTAAACATTTTCAGCCACTGTCTTCCGCGTTGTGATGTTGTATTCTGTATTCTTGAGATGCTGCAATTCATCTTGTAGTAAATTGTCAAAGAACGGCCTGCCTTTGTTCACAGTTGACATGTTAACCCATGTGATGATAACAGCAGAATGCAAATCAGAACCATCAATATTTGGAGCTCGCATAACAGGTAAAAGACGCTTCAAATCTTCATAAATGCAACTGTAAACTGCTTTCACTAAACAATACCAGTCTGGCTGAATATCAAGTCTATTAACTGGAAAAAAGGATAAAAATTTTTTTAAAGTGTCTTTCACAACATGAATGGGTGTGTTTTGCAGCACTGATACTGTAGGATCAGTGCCTGGAAAATACCGTTTCTTCAGCTGAATCAGCAGTTCAACATAGGCTGGTGCTATCAGCGCTGTCATTAGGCTACTATTCCAGTCACTTCTTACTCCGACACCATTATCATCACGCCATAGATTTCTTCTTGCAGAATCCAGAGCGAAGTGTCCATTCACATGAAAGGGTAACCCAGTTTCTAAAGATAATGGTAAGAAACAGAATGCTCTGTGGGGTTTTTTGTAATTATGAGTAATGCAAGCTGCTACCCCGCCACGTGGAAAAAGAGTAATGTCCTCATTCTTGTGGGCTGAAACCACACTTTTGGATACCTTTTCCATGGCAGAAAAGCCTGACCTGTTACAAATTAACCAAGTTGTAAGATTTCCTTCCGAGTCTTCAGTATCCATTGTGTAAGTAATCTGTTGCACAGGTATTTCACTTAGCTGCTTTTTTTTAGTTACACTGTCAATTACAGATGCATGGAATTGCTTTCGTTTCAGTCTGTCTCCGTCAGTGATTTTGCCTTGTACAGAATACAGCACATTCAGTGCTCCTGTTGTTTTTTCTATCTCACAAATAGAAATTTTTTCCATATGGTTCAGAAACATTAAGAGTTCTGCTCCATCTGTACGCAGCTTATCTAAAAGATTTTGGACCATTCTATCTGAGCACGGAACTGAGGAAATTTCTGATACTTTCGCCATTTCTCCATTTCGAAGAGGAAACCTAAACATTGTGCAATTATCCAGTTTAAAGTGATTTCCTAAGTAGAGGTCCAGTACATCTGAGAATTGTGTTCTGAAATCTGCATCTAAATCTCTAAACATGCGGCCAGGACTTGTTGATGTTGAACCTGGTGCATATCTAGCATGAGGATCAAAAATACAAAGTATATCATTGCCAGAAATGAAAGAAGGGCAATCAGTAATATGATAAACAGAATTGAAACCTATACCATATTGTCCAGTTTTACAGGGATTTCCTACTTTTGTACCTTTTCCAAGGTTCTGAATTCCTCGAATATCATCTTCTGTAAAAGGCTGATTGTTGTAAACACACAGTGCTGGTCCTTGAAGTGGTGCCCATTTCTCATCAAATATTCTATCAGCTGGATGCTGTCTAGGGTCAAACACAAAACATATCTCTGTAGCTTTTGCATCATCTGCATTCTGAAGGAGCTCTTTCAGCATTTCTTTTTCNTCTAACTTGTGCCCTGCCTTTTCATTTTGTGGAAAAAACTGTTTGTTAAATAGAACTGCAGACACCAGCTCCCCTTGCTTTTAGAAGTTAATTAAAAGCAAACACATTCTATATTAGTATAAAAATAAAAACAAATTGAAAATTATCAAGATGTTATCACATTTGTTAGTTTGACACAACAGTTCTCAGGCATACATAGCAACTATGGATTTACAATCAAAGTAGAAGCTTCAAATGTATTTTTTTGTTTGGTTGATTCTTTACACTACTTATTTGGCTAGTGGTAAACAAAAATCTAATCCATTATTTGTTTGTCTATAACTGCAAAGATTCAAATAGATTTGAAAGATTATTTATTAGATATAGCAAAGGATGCAGATGATCTTACACTAAAACTGACAAGCAACAAAACTCAGTTGTGCAAGGAGTGCTGAAACAAAGTTTAGATGTATAGGCTTTTATTCTTATTATTAAAGCCCTCACTAGAAGAAATATATGTTAACACTCATGTCTTAATAATCATTAATACAACTTTTACTTAAAAATTACAGAATGGCTGAGGGTAAGAAAACAGAACAGAATATGAAAATACCACTACTTCCCAACAACATCAAAAACAATGACAGAAATGCAAGCAAGCATCTATTTGAATTTCAGATCTTTCTTCCATCTAGATTTCCTTCCTTCCACCTGCCATTTCCTTAAAAGCAACAGTCTAATTAAAGATATTATCTACTGTCCCTGCTTTGCTGGAAATCGGTAGTAAGACACCTTCAGAAAATTTTTTTTTCCTTTCATTTCATGCCTACAGAGCTATGCATTGTTAGTTCTATTGAACAGAAAATGCAGGTAAACAAAGCAGCCTTGTGAAAGCGAGAAACACAGCAGTGGGCCAGCAATATAAGAATGTACTTAAAAGCTACGCTTAAATCCCATTATTTGAGCACAGGTCTTTAGAAATATTGTTTTAAAATCCATACATGTGATCTTAAAATACTGGGAATCTTCCTGCATGGAATTTATTAAAAAGTATATAAATACACCAATGAAAATATTGATCATTTCTGTGTAACTAACTACAAGTTTTCTTCATCAATATGCATTTCCCCTCAACTGTATTTAGAACTCTTTTCATAATTATCTTTCGTAGCTATCTTTTGGCAGCTCTATTTGGCAAGTTTTGTTTACAAGAAAGCTGGGGTAATGAGAATAGCTAATCACCAAATTCACACAAGTAGCAAGCTTCAATCCAAACCAGTACATCTTCAGTCAATAACCATACCTGAAAATCCCCAGAGAAGCTGTTGGGCTAGAATATAATCAAATCCATTTTCAGAAAACAGCTCATGAGTTACACATTAACACACTAAATATAGAAACAGTTATTAACTAGAAAAATACAGTACACATTTTAGGAGAGAAAAAATAAGATCTGGTTGTCTTTGTACAACACAATAGAAAAAATTGCATCCCATTTTCTCAAAGAAATAATACAAGAAAGTTTCTATTTCTGCAACTGTACCAGGAATCTCTCTGATATAATTTCTACAGCTATAAGTAAAATTCTTGACAGCTAAGGTTTCAAAACCTGCCAAAAACTCCTCTAATACTTATTATTTATAATAACATACAACTTTTATGGTACTGCAGTTGTACTTTACAATTATGCAAAATCTTAGAATGAAGAATAATTTAGGAGAAGGTAGAATGAAGAGAAAAGTAGGCACTACAATCTTGCAAAGGATTATCTAAAAGTCCTTAGGCATTTCTAGAAGATTTAGAAGAATTATATTTGTCATACTCATTTACAAAAATATGTTCTTCTAATCAGTGAGAGGCATACTACCAACCAAGAACAAGTCCCTAGAAAAATGTCATTCAAAGAAACTGCCAGAGGAAGAAGACAGACAGAAGCAAGACCTTAAATGTGACCCAGGAACTAAAAAGACTAGATAGACTTTGTTGCAACTCAGAGACCAAGTCTGGAAGTGAAGGAACGTCCTAGAAGAACTAAGCAAGGGATTGCTTTATGAATATACAGGGTTTTTTTAATTTTAGTCACCTCTGCTTTTTCTGTTTAAGATGTATTCAAGCATATAGTCTGTCATACCTGTATTTTCGTTTGGTTGTTTTGCTCTGTCTTTTTTTAATTCAAGCATGACATTCACTTGGAAGAAATTGCCTAGGACAATACATCCCAAAAGTCAATTTAAGGTATCATCGCAGGGAACCAGCATTTTTCAAAGCTAACATTCCTGTCTTCCATACAATTTTTCATCCATCTAATCTCACTGTGGCTGTCTTAATCCCTATATATTTCTGTTCTTTTAAAGTCCCAGAAATTACTACTACAGTAAACAGTAGTTCTTTACAGTTCTGTTGCAGATTAAGACTATTCATTGTTTAGATACACTACTTTCAACAGTTTATAGTCTGTATTAAAATAAAACAAACCTAATTAAAAAAGTACTGGGGGAAATTAACAGTAAAAAAAAAAACCCTAAAACAAGCATATCTACTGCAACAATAGACACAACACCCATCACATAATATGCCCATAAGGCTTTGACAATTCTGCTTTTTAGAACAAAGTTTTGCTTTATAGTGGTTTCAGACTTGCTGTTCTTCATATTCAATGAAAGTCCCAGCACTGATTTCATATCTTCTACACAATTTATATTATTTTAAATATTGACACTGTTTACTCTGTGCAATAAGTCACTCCCAATTCTTTCAATTTTGTCATAGATTCTTTGCCATACTTTAAAAATGTATCATCTTAGCCTCAGAATTATCTTATTTTTCTATTATTTTTGATAATGAAGCAAAGATCAAACCATGGAGAAAGCAGTAGGTTTCCAACTGAACAGGAAGAACAATAAACAGAGAACATACAAAGGATTGAAGGGGGAAAAAGGTCAGAACACAGACTGAAGAAATAGAGACTGTGACTGAATGACTGAAGACCATGATAAAGGGTATCAAAAAAGGCAAATCAAGATAGTGATTTATAGTATTGTATGTCTGGTTCTAATGTCTTCAGTCTAAAAAAGAATTCTAATAAATTGAGCAATTTAGAAAAAAGAGAGACAAGGATCTTTTTCTGAAAAGCACATTTTCTAGACATTGAAGAGTAAAATAGCTCACCACATACTCACACTGTTTAAAAATAAGCTGAAGAGTGACTTGTTTGCAAATTGTGTTTACATGAAATGACTTCTGAGACTCAGACTTCAAATTTACCAATCAAATGCATAATGAAACGCAAAGGTGCAAAGATAAATATAGACAAACTCTGAGTAGAAAAAGAGGCAAAAAAATTTAATTGTGAAGTCAGTTAAACATAGAAGCATCTTATCTAGAGATGAAGCAAACTTCTTCACCAAGTCTTTTGATCAAGACTGGAAGTATTTCAGTAGGTCCAGATTGATACAACCATAAACTATGAATCACTCAGGGAACACTTGATGAAATTACATGGTCTACAGTGTGCTTGAGGCTAGATGCTTAAACTAGTTCAATCTGGTTTTAAAAAAATGCACTGATGTGATCACTTGCAATTGTGAGGTAAGAAATAATCCACAATACCAAAACCATGACACAGCTATTGCATATGCAGATAAAACAAATACAAAACAGAATTCAGACTGTATTAAGTGGATGAATACTATTTGCACAAAATTACTGAACCTTGAATACATGCTTTACTAAGTGAATATCTATTTTTTTATTGTATATTCTTCCCTTGCCTTTGCCTTTTTGTTCATTTATAATTTTCATTTGTGTCATTTCCATTTCAAACAACATAGCCTATCGTATCTTAAATATTTCTTTTAGATGACCAACTCATTTATGTGAACACCATTTCAAAAAAGACATTGTTTTAAATTTGGGTTTAGAACTAGTCTGTTCAACCCTTAGCAATCTGTTTCACTATATGAGAATACAAAAGACATATTACCTCGGCTTTTGGCAGCTTCTTTCAAAGCAGCTAGAACCTCAGGCTTCAGGTCATCAGAAAGTAACCTTCCTTCCAGGCCAGGAAAGAGTGATCTAAGCACACCATAAAAAAAAAAAAAAAAACACAAACAAACTCAAAACACACTTTAGCAAAGCATCTAATTTATTTATGTTGCTGCACAGAAATTACCAGCATGGTAATCGCCATGGTAAGACAGTCACATGCAAAGCAATTGCTTACATATGCAGAATTTGGCTTTCAGTGGGCATTTTCTTATAAATGAGAAAATCATACATTTAGAAGCAGAGAGTAAAAAACTAATTTTTCCAACTACTCTTCTTTTCAAAGCAGGTCTAAGCAAGTTTTCTCTTGATATAAAAACTGGGATTAGAAAATTATTTTCATCTATTTGTATTCTAACAAAAAAAAAAAAAAGGTAAATAGCACCTACTATTCTATGTCTCTTAAAAAGATTCTATTTGAAAATAAACAAAAAACTACCACATGTAATTCTAGGACTTCACACAGATCTGTAGATTCCCAAAGATCTGCAGACAGTGCTTAAAACCACTGTAGCCAAGAGTAAGTCTCATCGTGCCCTTCCCTTCCGTTATGTTAGCACTTAAAACTAAATAGTTTTTTAGGGCTTTGGTCTTCCTGATATAAAAAATAACTATCCAGTTTAATTCTGACGGGAGGTATATCAACTATACATAAACCAACACAGAATTTTCTTTGTTCTTCCACAGGTGTTAACAGAAAGAAATTCATAAGAGCTTATTTCAGCTTTTTAAGCAGGCTCGAAATTTGAATACACAAAGAGCCAAACTCTTAAGTTGAAAGTGTTTTAAAACATCTAGCATAAGTCATTTATCTTATTTATAACATCACAATTAAAAATAATTACTGTAGGCAAGAATACTGTAGGCAAATAAAGCATTACTATTTCAAGTTTCTGTATTATCATAGCTAGCAAGTAGATTTATGCCTGATACAAGATGCTTTTGTATCAGTTTTACAAGACTAACCAAACTAAGTCTATTAACAACAGAACACGAACTGAATAAGATATAGTGGTATCATTAAGTTCCCAAAAAAGTATCTTATGACTAGTCTGAAGCAGGACTGTAAGGAAAATCTGTTAGTCTCATCATGGGAACGTTTTCTGTATTAGTATACTGGCTTACCTCCTGGAAGGAGAAACAAAGTGAAAGAATAGCAAAAGATAAATCATCTCAACAGATGCTAGAGAATTTTTTTTTTTTTAAAAAAAGAAGACACTAGAATCTCAGGCTCTGAGTAGTGTTAATCCCCTGATAAATGACCTGAATTGTCTAGAACAAGAAAGATCATGGTTTCAGAATATAATAGAAAAAGAACAGCAGCAGACTTGAAAAAAGCAAACTCCCCTCAAGCAACATGGGATGACCAGCTACCTGCATCCAACTGCTTTTCTTGAAGATGTGTTGTCTATACATATATTCAAACCACAATTCACAGAAGGCGCTTACTTGAAGCACTTTTTACCTTAATAATACCTACATTGGCACACTCCAACCCACCTCTACTTCCTGTATAAACAGTTCACAGGTCAGTAAAAGTAGCAAAGCACATGTCACATTCTCTCTGAAAATTAGTGGAACTCTGAGGGAAAGGAGAAGGAGGGGTGGTTGTGAACATACATATGGGTAGCACTTCGTAAGGAGGAACAGCTACAAGTAAAACATCTGGTGTGTCTAAGTGACTTCAAGCAGTACCTCGTAAGAGATTACTTGGAGAAGGGTCCAGATTTAACAAATCTTTTACACATGCATAATCCAGTACAGACATAAAAAGCAGTAGTCATGCTTTCCCCCCAGTGACCCCCAAGGGCAACTATTTCAGCTAGCCTGCTCTTTCCTATCCCCTCCCCAGTGTTAAGCTTTTTTGCAGATGAAATGTGAATCAAATTGGAACATTGATGGAGCTGGGAAATAAGCAAGGAAAAAAGATTAATTGGAGAGGGACTGGAAAGAACAAAGGGAGAGCAGATGCAGAAGACAAACCCACTTCCTTCCACGGTAGTATCTGCTTACTCCTGAAACCAATATGTATTTAGTACTAAGCCCTTCACTGAAAGCAAGTGTGTGGTGTCAAAAAAAAAAATAAAAGCCTGAAGTATTCTCAAGCTTTAATTTAAAAAAAAAAAAAAAGCTTTTATCATTACCTAATTTAATGTACTTCCTAGTATGCATGTTTCTAACCTCCTCCCCATTTATAATTCTCAGAAGAAAGCTAATTTGAAATATATCCTGAGGTATTGTGCTAAAGCCTAGATCACATGATTCTTTATAAAGTTATAATGGCAGGTAGCTGTCAAATTTTTCAAATGAGACATATGCACACCAACATGTACATATATACAGAAAAATGAGTTCTATCTATGCATTATTTCATTACATTACAGGCTGCTGCATATCGTCTTGTTTGTTGATAAGCAAATAACATTCTGAAGCTGTTTTAACATCTAAACTAAAAAAACAGTATTTAAAATATTAAGTATACCTGGGATATTCTTCTGAGGTTACGTAAACTACATCCTGTTCTGACACAGATGAGGAAAAAGGAATAAAGTTTCCATTCTGTAATGGCAAAAGCTCCAATCCAATCAGATCACTGTAGAATCCATCAGAAAGCACAAATTCTAAAAGATGAAGCTTTTCTTCAGCAGGTCCACTGTGTCCAGATTTCCTTAGTACTTGCCGTACAACAGCAGGAGTCACTTTTTTCACAGCTTTAGCAGTAGAAATAGTAAGATGCACTGCACTAGCAATATTTGCTGGTACCTTGGCAATCTGCTTCCCTGAATTCTGGAGGTAGTTGAGAACAGACTGTGTGTACGCCAAACTCTCATCCATTTCAGAAAAGTGCACCTGTTCCACCTTTATCCACTGATTACTCACTGAGTAAATAATTGTATGCTGGAGCAGCTCTTTAAAGAGAGGTACTACAACTGGTTTCCAGGGTACCCTGATTTTGTTCTCATCAGGCCATAACCTATAAATTCTTTCAGCTGACAACGGAAAATCCGAATTCTTCTCAGTCTCCATTCGTTTGATAGCTTCCAAAATAAGGGTGGTATATGCCTTTGGCACTATATTTACCACAAGAAGATCATTCCACAAAGCTGCTGGATCTCTCCACTGATCCAGCTCTCGCCATTTGATACTCCTCCTATTGTCTGTGAGACCAAAGAAACCACTAACATGAACTGGGAGTCCAGTTTTGCTTTCTTCACCTGGAGGCAAAGGCAGAAAACAAAATGCTCTTCCTGAAAAATCTGCTACAGCTCCTTTTTCCTCCCCATTAGTTGATAAAGACATGGCTATTCCAATGGTAGGAACAAATTTCAAGTCATCAGCTAAACAATCCAGTTCAGTACACATTCCTCGACCACCTACACAATTACATACTAACCAAGATGTTTTCTGTGCGTCCTTAACGCTCTCATCTTCTACAACTATATTTACATGGTACGTCACACATGTTATGCTATTGCTTGGAACTCCCTTACAATACTGATTTATAGCAGTTCCTAAGATTTTGATAGAATTGGGTCTTTCATGTTTCAAGGCCTTGTTCTCACTAGCAGTTACTCTAAAAATCAGCCTCTCAGTTCCATCAGCTTCCCTAACATGCAATGAAACATCCTGAACACTCTTCAAGAAGAGCAATACTGTGTCTGCATCTGCTCTGAAGGATTCAAACAGCTCCAAAACCTTCTGTTTGTCGTAAACATTGCTGCTCAGTTGGGAAGGCTGCAGGCGAAGTGGGAAACGAAAAAAGGTACCAGGAAAGTTTCCATTCTTAAAGGTTTCCTTAGTGCTGCCAAATACACCAATGAATGGTGCAAACTGGTCTGTAAGTTCATTGATTTCCTTGCTGTCTTCTTTTAGATTCCAACACTGGCCTGATTCATGAGATCCAAAAAGGGTTTGATGGGGATCAAGCATTCCAATCTGGTCACCGCTGAAAATACTAGGGACATCTGTATATACAAAACCAACAACTATCAATAATCCTAAAAACCATAGTTTTCAAACAGTCTTGAAGAACAAATTTTAAAACAGCAAGAAAAACAAATGTTATAAAACTGCAATGAACCTAGTGTAATTCTGATAACATATAATTCTGTGCTTATTGACAGTAAGAAACAAGCACACCCCTATTCTGCAGTTAAATACATAAACAGTCATTCAACTATTTGAATTTTAGCAAACAGTGATCAACAAAAAGTGTATTTTTTTCAATACTATACATCCATCTTTAGACTATTTTCAGAAAAAAAAACAATTTAATTTACTAAAGATGTATTCTATTACATTCATACTTTGCAGATTTTGAAGGCTTGCAAACAGTGATCTTGTACATTTAAAAGCATGAATTCCCAGAATTATCAAACCACTGAACGTATTAACTAAACTTTTATTCATGCTCTAGTAGGCAAAATATTGTGAAAAAACATCCTGTGTCTTAGAAACTCACTTCAGAAGTTAAAAATGTTATTTCAGCAAAAATATGCCTCTTATCCTGTATTATTATAACAACTATATAGACTGTAAGCACTATTTATGCTATATGCTTAGAATCATAGAATTACTTAGGTTGGAAAAGACCTTTAAGATCATCGAGTCCAACCGTTAACCTAACACTGCCAAGTCCACCACTAAACCATGTTCCTAAGCACCACATCCACATGTCTTTTAAATACCTCCAGGGATGGTGACTCCACCACTTCCCTGGGCAGCCTGTTCCAAGGCTTGACAACCACCTCCGTGAAGAAATTTTTCCTAATATCCAATCTAAACCTCCCCTAGTGCAACTTCAGGCCATCTCCTCTTGTCCTATTGCTTGTTACTTGGGAGAAGAGCCCGACACCCACCTCACTACAACCTCCTTTCGGGTAGTTGTAGAGAGCGATGAGGTCTCCCTTCAGCCTCCTCTTCTCCAGGCTAAACAATCCCAGTTCCCTCAGCCGCTCCTCATAAGACTTGTGCTCCAGGCCCTTCAGCAGCTTCGTTGCCCTTCTCTGGACACGCACCAGCACCTCAACGTCCTTCTTGCAGGGAGAGGCCCAAAACTGAACATAGTATTTGAGGTGCAGCCTCACCAGTGCCAAGTACAGGGGCACAATCACCTCCCGGCTCCTGCTGGCCACACTATTTCTGATACCGGCCAGGATGCCGTTGGCCTTCTTGACCACCTGAGCACACTGCCGGCTCATATTCAGCTGGCAGTCGACCAGCACCCCCAGGTCCTTTTCCTCTGGGCAGCTTTCCAGCCACTCTTCCCCAAGCCCGTAGCGTTGCATGGGGTTGTTGTGGCCG
>VZTQ01001343.1:0-23436 GCA_013400755.1 Pelecanoides urinatrix
ATATATACATATATATAAAAAATTCTACTTTTATTTGTAAATATTCATGGTATACCAATGTTGTTACTGAACTTTGTTACTAAACTTTGTTCTAAATTTTTTCTGCCTTTTGTTTTGAAAAAGAATCTGAAAAATAACAGCTCTTGGACTCAGGTAGAATAACCTTCAGTTCTACCAGTCATTAATATACTCTTCATGGTTGTAGAGGAGGAAGGACAAATCTTCCCTTTTATTTCTTTACTATTGAAGTCATGCATATCCTTTTCATAGTCAGTATATGCAGTTATCCTGTCCTTTTCTTTCAGAATTGATGCAGACATACCTTGAAGCATGGGGCAATTCTTAAAATCTTAAGCATTGGTTCAGTTTAGCAAGTGGCTGCAGGATTTAGTTGTAACTAGGACTTGTATATTCAGTCGCTTTGCATGGAATTTAAGCTTTCTCCCTTTTCTTCCCTGTGAGCGGTCAAAGTGAAGAGGTGCAGTTCCTGAGGATGGGACTTTATGCTCATTACTAATTCAGGATATGTATGAACTGCTTGATCTGAGGGTTTCCATGTCTGCTTTACTAACTTTCAATAAATCTGAAGTGATCTACTTAAAAAGTTGTCAGGATTCAGTTTATCACTAGTACATTGAGGAGTAAAACGTGAAGACTTCACTTCACTTACAATTCAATGCTAGCTGTAATCATTACCCCTTCAATCAAAAGTGTTACTGTGCAGAGACCCGAACTCACCAGGAAAGGCTGCGGAGCCGCAGTGACCTGGGAATCATCTCCAAGCTCGTAGCTTTACCTGGGGGTAGACAGGAGGCACGTCTGTAACTGTGAGGCGTATGATCCTTGCTGGTTTATTCCGTTATCCTTTCCTGATCCCAAAACTCCAGGCACATGCTATTTCTAACTGTGTAAGCGGTCAGAACCTGGGCACAGTGTTTCAGGAGTAAAACAAATGTTTTTAGCAGCGCTGATATGGTATTTCAGTCTCTTTATCAATATCAAATGCAGCTTCGGAGCTTGTCAGCCTCCATTTTTTATAAACTGTCTACGCTCCTGTTGTCATTGTTACAGGTGTCACATGAATGAGTGAATGCAGTGAAAGGCAACTTTCTAACCCATTTTCATTGCTGAAGTCAGTATATTTTTCTGGATAGATTATTTACACTTGCTCTTTGACTGTCTGTCCCTTAAACATGAATCAATTCTGCCAGAAACGATCCTGGTTTTGATGAGGGAATCTCTAATATCACCAAAAATGTCTGGTGCCAGAGTTCTCAGATACTTAAAACATGCATGTTCCTATGTTTTATATTACTAACTTTGTTAGAGAGGGAGAACAGACCCACGTGAGCGTTAACAGTGGGTCTGTTGCAACACAGGCACAAGACCTACACATTTGCAGCTAGATTCACCCTGGTGTGATTATGTTCCTTCATACCAGCTGAGAATCCACACCTTTACTCTTGCCATGGATTAAATAAATGAAAAAAATATGTATATTAAATACTGTTCCAAAATCCAAACAAATGACAAATATAGTACCTTGAGTAAGACTTTTTCTTCTTAGCAAAAAACCAGCTGTTAGTCAAAAGGGTCTGTAATGATAAATATAAATCAGCAGGCACCCTTTGTTTCATTTCTCAGACACATGGAAAATTTTACTTATCTCCAGGGAGGCCTTCCTCAAAACCATCAGTCTGTGGTACTGACAGTGCTAGTCCCTCTTAACGAGTTTTATAATGAAAACAAACAAATAAGATATTCCTGGTAGCTATTTATGCATGTATGTTTTTCAAAGATAATTATGAACCATAGCCGAGTTTACAGCAGACTAATGCCATGGGAACTACTGTTAGAAGAAAGTCAAGATAAATTCAGAGAAAGGAAGGCAAAGGGCACAAAGATAAACTAAAATGACATAATTATCTGACAAAGGGTTTTTTCTAGAAGAGACTCCTTTTAGTGAGAGAAAACGAGTGCTCTGCTATTTAGTGCTCTACTGTAATTCTGGAAGATGAACTAAACATAGATTTAGTACAAGTCTGTGATGCTGTTCCAGGGTTGAGTTAGACAGCATTGATCAGACTGAGGGCTAGCCCTGCACAGATGTATTTGTAGTATGAACCTCAGAGCAGTGCCAGAGAACGTAGTTGGGCTTCTCTAATTTTGGCAGAATCAATGCCATAGTTATGTAAATCCTCTTGTTTAGCTGACCTAATGCAAATAATACCTATACAAAGCCTATGGGGAAGTATTTTTATTGGGGATTATTTTATATAGCAGCTTTTTAGGTTTGTATGTGCCATTCAGCATTCAGTAAGAGCTTTCAAAATACTTCTCTTACCAACACAACAATTTACCCTACATAAACACTTCACTTTACTCCTTACATACATGAGGTCTCCAGACCCAAAGTATGAGGGAAATAATCTGCTGACTTGTATAGCGCAAAGGTTCGTCTCCTGTTTCAATACTTAGGTCTAATTAGATGCTTTAAATTAGCTGAATTATTATCTGCTGTTCTTGTTTAACTTGAGGGAGATGGAAATACACTATACACATATCGTCTGTGGCTTTTGGGATTTCTTATTGTGCAAAAGACAACTTGATTAATTTTTGAACTGACAAGAAACAACAGGAATGAAATCTAAGATAAAGAATCTCAAAGCAAAAGATAGATTTCCATCTTCCACTAAAGTATGCGATCAGTAATATGGCTCTTACATGCCTTTACATGCTGCAACTTATAAAGTGACTCACAAAAGGCAGATCATTTTTCTCTCCTTTTTGTCCCCAGCTGCTCAGCCTGCCATAATTAACTACTGTTTTGAATGCAATTCCCTCTCCTTTCCATGCACGCTGTCAAAAGACCTCAACTGAGGAAAAAAATAGTATAAAATCATCTTCCTTTCTTCAGTGATTCATATGCTCATGAATTTGTGCCTTGCTCAGATGCCTGTCTAGATCCTGCTCTGTTTTTTGCGTTTTAGTCAAATGCCTCAATCAAATGCCCTTTAAGTTCCTGTGTGGCTCTGTGCCAAAGATAAAAATACATTTCCTCTCTGCACCATCCAACTTGTTTCCATTCCTACTTTTTTCTTGCTAATGTCTTGTTGTCATCTTCCATTTTTTGTACTCTGATCATTTAGGGCTGGTCTCATAAAAGCTCCCTCTGGTTTTATACCAATCCTTTTCCCTCTCCTTTCCTAAATGGCATCTGTTTGCGTAACCTCCTCCCAAGTCTCCTTACAAGAGATTATCTAGACATCAAGATTTACAATCTAGCCTCTATTGTTGCCTTCTCTATGAAAGGTAGCTAAAATTAACTAGCATGAAATACAATCCTATGGAAGTCAATTTAGAGTTTTCAAACAGGACAGAAGATTATGATGAAGCCTAACTTAAGGACAACCCTGGACTGTTATTTCTTCACCGTGCAATTTGCTTGTATTTTAGAAACTCTCCTTTCTTCCCAACTTTCCAAACTCGTTTTAAATTTCTGCAGTTAACGCTACTCCAATTTTCCTTAACAAAGAGAAGACTTCTAAGGATTAAATTCTGATGTGGACTGTACCCCTGCGGGGGACTCAGTAGGAGCTCTCCTACATCATACACATACTTTGCCCAGATTACTTGGATATGGGCACACAGGACAAGTCAGCGTCCAGTAGTCATTTACAAAAAGAGGTAACCAAGAATACTGGTATATTGGTTTTCCCTTTCATTCATTCCTAGCACAGCTTGGCTTAGGACAGACCGTGCACAAGGCACTACTCAAGAGACAACTGGTACGGGGAATTATGGTTCAAGAGCTTTCTGAGACATAATGCCTACCTTTCGTATATTCTTGCAGTGTTGCAATTTATACCTGTTTCCAAACACAAGGTATGATCCTATATATTTGTGCTATGTACGCTTCTTGTATGAAGTTTTGTGAAGTCTGATGCTATGTAAATAACAATGTATTCACCCAGGACACAAGCTGTGCCAAATAATCTGCTAGTTAGTACTATTGAGTATCTTCAAGGTTGCACATTTTCTTGAGAATTGTTTCCAATTCTCTTCTAATGTAGGTTTGTGTATGTACAGTATTTGGAAATCCTGTTTATGAGGAGCCCAGAATGCTGTAAAACATTTTGACAGATTGTTCGTGAAATCAAAACATTTTATCTGAAGGGCATACTTCGCTTGGTTGGAACATAACAACTCATTTTCTTATACAAAACAACTGTGTGGCATACTAAAGACACATAGAGTTATTCAGATGGAAAAAAAAAATATTTTTGTGAGTTGACCATGCTGTGCAGTGCTATTGGAAGGTAGGCATTTACATAGTACTGTGATTAAAATGTATTTGCATCCCATATGACAGGCGTTTCCATATTACTAGGATGCCAGGAGTGCTCAGATCATCTTGGCTTCTCCCAGCATAAGAAATAGAGTCAAGTCTCTGTTTGCTTGAATTGCTTGGACCAGCAGAACGTTAACTTTTTTTTCTGCTGAGGTTACGCTATGCAAGACAATACTATCCAAGCAAACCTGGGTATGGAATGGATTTAACAGAGGCCAAGTGCTGAAGGGCAGTAACATATTGAACCCTATCCAGGGGAAACACCAGCTCACCAAAACAGCTGTTGGAGAGTGTGACCTTTTCTCACATTGCACTCGGGTGAGTACAAAGCAGCCCTTTTAGGAACATATATAAATGAAAGTGATTTCTTAGGTTAATACACCAATAGTTTGAACATGAAGAGTTGTTTTATACTGTCTATTGAGATTAGTGTCTAGCTCAGATGTGGGTTAGAGGAACAAAACATGACATGCCTTATTCCCCTAAACAGCCAATAGCTTTTCATAAAGGAAGATAACTCAGTGAAACTAATGCCTAAAGATAGCTAAAGAATAAAAGATAAGTATCAGTAAAAAGTCAAGCAGTAAGCCTAAAAGTTCAGGAGATGTAAATATTTAATAAATCAATAGTCCTTAGCAAGTAATATTGGCAAATCAATCAATAGATCCACATTCCCTTTCCTAGAGTTCTAGCTCTCCTATGGGCTGTCAAAGGCAGGGGACTCAAAACAAAAGTCCATAGGACAGTCCTCAGAGCTACAGAAATGTAAAGCCAGAGGCCTCACAGATAAAGTTTTTAAAATATACTGAAATTAGCTGAGCAGATAAGGGCCTGAGCTACTCTGCAAGTCCAGTCTGGTTATTAGTGAACTGAAGCTGCAGACATCAGCAGTGTCAGCTGGATTCAGATTTCCAAAAAGTTGAGAAATAATTCTATGTGCAATGTCCAGACCACCTCTACTACATATTCATATTTCTTTTTGTTTGCTTGATACTGTTTATTATGAATAGCTAATACATTTGCACAAGCAGCTGATGCATTTGTTTTAATACTAAGATCACTTTTTCTCCTTATGAAATTTCAGTAAAATATTAGAGTTTCTTTATTAAGTTCCAAGCAGAGGAAGTATATGACGATACTACCAGCTACTTTTTATAGGAAGAAATGACTGTGCCTAACTTTGGTTAGTGTACTTGTGATATTTGTACTGGGACGATAATAACAAGCCTATTACCCACTGCGTATCTGAAATACAATCAGCTTACGTAGACTAAGCAGTCACTGAACAGCATGTTACACAATGGTGAAAATCCCTCATAGCTTCTTTGTGTTTTTGTGAATTGTGATCAGTACCCCATAAAATGCAAAAGCAATCGGATTGTATTCGTCTGTGTGCTAGTCAGAATACTCGTGGGTTTTAGCATCCTTCTGTGACTGCTAAGACTAACTTAAATCAGCACTGAAAATCTCCAAGAGATGGCTGTGTCTGTATCATTCTGTCTGTATCAGTTAAAAAAATGCATCTGTTGCAGTGTTTGAAACATTGTTTTTTTTAATAAAGTGTATCATCAGATGATTATAAAAAAAATAGGCACAGATCCTGCAACCCTCCCTCTCATAAATAGTCTCACAGGAGTTAATGGGACTATTATATAATGAAAATGATATTACCTCTTCAAAAATGTAAAATAAGTCAATTTATAATCACAGCTCTAAGGTAGGTGAGTAGTATAATCATTGGGATTAGACACAGGGTAAACATCGAGAAATTAATGAAATCATCCAAGAATGATGTGTTGCTTAATTTGGTGTCATCTCTGTCCTCATAACTGCACTGACTTCACTGGCATTACAGCAAGGAATCTGGAAGAAACTTGCATCAGGCCTTTATCTAGAATTTTGTTACTTGGCTGAAAATTCAACACCTATTTTGAACGGCTCCTGAGTCTTGGCCATTTCTCAGTGAGCACCTAGGGCACTTAAAAGCAAAGCCCCCTCCTAAAAATAACAAGACATAGTAATGCTTGTAAATGCCTGAACATATTTGCAGAAGAACCTGCTGTTTGCTATGTGAGAAGGGTAGACCAGCAATCACAAAACATAAGATTAGAAAAAAAAGTACTATTTCAAGAATAAATGACAAAGAGGCAATCTCATTAGAAAATTCAAGTTGTAACTATTTATAGCCTGCCAGGCCAGAAACTCTACAAATAAGTATTTTTGGATTTTGTATTATGTTTATCCTCTTTTACCAAAGCTCAAACCTGGACTAGATCAGTCTCAAAGGATTTAATGTAAATGCAGGTGCTGAAGGTTTTCTTTCCACCTGTAAGACGCTGAAGTTAGTCTTACTGGCACAATGCGCGGAAGGCTTTTGGTCCTATCTGGCACAGGGTTACAGTCCCCAGTACATACACTGTGGAAATAAGAGAAAAGAACTGATTAAGGAAAATAAGAAGTGCTGCAGAGAATCAGGATGATAATTGATATTTCTCTCCTGTTATAACTTTCAGAAGCAAGTGGATGCAAAGGTAAGAAACTGCAGAAAGGATTCCTATCTTGCTGCCAGGAATCTTTTTTAGTATTACGTAGGACTGAAAGGAGTGTCTTGGGTCATCATTTCTAGTTTCCTATTATCAAAAGGCAACAATTTAAAATAATCTCTTTCATAAATATATGAAGCTTTATCTTTGAAATACAGAGGAGTAGAGAGGACAAAAATTCTACTGGGAGACTGTTAAAAACAACACTTTTTCTGAAGCCTTCTTTTGTTTTCCAGCCTAAATTTATTCACTGGCTGTTTATATACATTTTTTCTTTTGCTAATGTAATCATTAAGCTAAAATAATTCTTTTTTCTCTCTGGGTTACCCCTCCGTATTCACAGAGTGCAATCATAGCTCTTCTTTGTTTTCATTTTACAGACAAACTGAAGTCTCGTATTCTTCTCCTCCAAGACAGTGCAATTCTCCCGATCATCCCAGTAACCCGCCTTTCTATATCTGTTCCCATCTGATTTCAATTTTCTGGAGCACTGTTGACCAGATTCACATGTGGTGCTTGGGTTTTTCTTTCTTACCTTAGAAGATAAACATAGCTAAAATAAGAAAGACTGTGTCAGCCAGAAGGCAGCTTTGCACATGATATACCATACAGGAAAATCAAATGGAACCTAAACTCTTGAGGCTGCTCTACTTGGTGTAAAATATTTTAACTGAGAAGACAAAAATCCCTTGGGACAGCTGGATCCCAGTTCCTGAACCACTGGAAGTTTGTTTGTATCAGGTGGAGACATTGAGAACCAGGTTGGGTGAGCAAAGGATTAGGCAGCAGGACAAGATTTGGAGGGAGGCAAGAAGCCAATCCGTAAGGCTGCTTGTTCAGGAGGGCGAGGGACAGCGAGGAACATTCAGAAAATGAAAAGAGCTGGGGAGGAAAGAATAATTATCAAGAGCAAAAGACAAAATTATATGAAAATGTTTTTGGGGCAGAGTGATGCTCTTAGAGGATAGAATGCACATAGAATGAAATATCAATAAGAGCAGAAAAAAATCACTGCATTGAAAGTATCAAATGCTGTGTGATCCCATTATTTGTAACAGCATCGATGTGCAAATGATGGCCACCCCAACGCTCTTTGGTCCCACTGTGATAAGCCTTGCATGAATAAACAAAAGAAACAATGACTGAAGGACCTTAGACCTTCAAAATGTATAAGGTGATGTATAAGTTTTGCAGATAGAATGTGAAGAATTTTCTAGTTTTGTGCACTGAACCTGTTTTCCTTTTTTCTTTTCCACAGTCAGTAAGCCAAATGGTCAATGAGAAAAATCACAAGATAATTTCTGTTAAGATGTTGTTCAGAACATAAATATGTCTTGACAGATATTTGCATATAAATTGTTTTTAATTAAAATTACTTTTGGTAGATTAAGTTAGAATGGCCACTGTTAAAAAATAAGCCATGTTTCCGAAAGGAATAATTTTAAAGGAAGTGTTAAAAACAGTTTGTCAATTTGCATTGTACTGTTTGGTTTTCACATGCTAATTGTATTGTTCCTGCTGTCTGTTACCTTCAGCTTGAAGATCAGTCAGAAGAAGAAATTCTGCCTTACCTGACAGTCTTACTGCCTGACAGTCAGACAGTGGAACAAAAAATGCCAGTGAAGTGAGTTGTTGTTTATGGCTATTTTAATAGGGATGGGATGATCAACTTTTGAATAATCTGCACAGCTTTTATTTTCCTTCCCCCTTTAAAGGGGATATGATTATTTTGATTCCTTGTTGTCAATTCTGCTTGCTATTCCCGTTCAAGTAAATCTGAGTGATAAGTAAATATTAAAACAAATAACATTATCCATAAGGAAGAGAAGCAGAATTAGGTTCATGCTGTCTGTTTTATCCTGGTCTTTCATTTTGCTTTTTTGTTTGACAAGAAAGCTAGTAAATATTTACTGAACAAACTGAAAATTTGTTATATATTTGATAAAAGTTTATTACAGTTACTAAAACAAATTCTCTGCTGATTAATTCCATCAGCACACGATTTCTCACAAAGTACTACATAATGCTACTTTAGTTTTCATTTGTGTTTTCAACACAGACTGACTATATTTGCACTCCAGTTTTCCTCATGTATGTGTGCGTATATATGTATAAATATGTATAATTTTATTCTTTTTGTTTAAATATAATTTTTTGCTGTCTGGATACAAGTAAACTGACAGCTACAAAAAAAGCTTGCTTGTTAAAGGTATCAATGCCACAATTTATGGTAATAATTATAACTACAGCTACTATAATAGAATCTCTTTATAAATTTACAATTAAAAAATTCCATTACTAGTGATGCTGAGAAATGGCTGTGGGATACAAACTAACCTGTTTGTTTTCAGAGCAGGGTTTTGACAGTCAAGCTCTCAGAGTCCCCTTAAGAATATAAAATATTTTTTACAGAATTCTGGGGTGTGGGTTTTTTGTAAATTAAGAAAACCTGTAATATTTTATACAGAACAAAGTGTTTGATCCATTTATCAGATTCCAGAGACTTTCAGCTCCTAAAATACCTATTTTTTATGTTAATATATACAGTGGCAGAAAGTCAATAGTCAGTATAAAGGTCCTTCCGTAGGTGATTTCAGACACCAGTTGGTCAGACAGACAAAAGCATAGTGACCTTCACTTCAAAGGTTACTTTAAAATGCTCTCCTGATGGACGGGCATCTTGTCAGCCTTGAGAATATATGCTCTTATAACGCTAGCCTAAAGAGCACACAGCAGGCACAGGCAGGTGCTGTGTTTTAGCAGAGCCTTTTCCACCCTGTTTTCCACTCACCCAAATTTCCCACCCTTCAGTATTGTGGACAGTGTCTGTGGCTTGTGATGCTTTGCTGAGCCAAGGACAACCTGCTCTACTTTTAGTAGATGAACTCCTGTCCTCCCTAAGGCATGTGAATATAAGACCTAGGCATGAGGTAGAAAAGAATTACACCCCATGAGTTTGCATGTCTGAAACCAGAAAGACCAACTGAGAAAAACCTTTCAGCACAGAATGACTAACCTCGATGAAAGTTACGTTGTGAGGTTTTTAGAATGGAAACAGATTTATGTTTCCATCAAAAATCCAGGAATTTGCTATGATTTTACACTGAAATAAAACAAAATGTTCCCAAATTTTCCAATTTCCCCTTTCTTACCACTAAATGAGAGAGGAGATGCACACAAATCATTCCAGAGCTGCCAAGAGACTACTATATTCACATAGAATGTAAATTCAGTTTCAAATCCCCCTCCCTGCCATAACCTATACAAGATACATAGCCAGAGGATTAGAAAGTTGGTTTCCTCTCTCTTTGTTGGGTTAATACATCTCTACTATTTGTATAAAATGTAACAGTTTCAACAAAAGCAACATGAGATACTGATCTATTTAATTATTACCTACATCTCCAGGTGTTCTTGCAGGTTTTCTAGAATTGATGTGTTTCCTTGTCTCCTTATAAAAAAATCTGTATCCAAAAGGGGGGGGGGGGGGGAAGCAATTACTTACTCTGCTCTGGCCTTGCACTTTGAACTATTTGTATTATTTCAAGATCTTTCACAAGTGCAAAATGCCAGTAAAACGTTCTTCATTCCCTTTAAACTTTTATGTTTTAAAAAAATATTCTGTATTAATTTTACTAAAATTTAAAAGATGTGGGGATAAAACCTTCTACTGAGTCTGTTCTGAGTAGATAATAAGAGATCAGCTCAACAAAATACCTCATCTTTTACTGAGATTACAAGAAGAACGGATTAACACTTGAAATTTCTAGCTCAAAAATTTTGGCCAAGGACATTTGTAAGATTTGAATTTTTTTTTCCAAAATTTTCCTTAAAAAAAAAAAACTATTTAAAAAAAATTTCAGTTACAAACCACTGAAACGAGGTTTATTGAAGAAGTATGCTCCTTATTCTAAAACAAAATATGAGCTAGATCACCAAACAGATTTATTCCTGCTTATCGCCAAATGGTAGATATGAAATTAATGTTCATTTGGGGATGCCTGAGGCTGCAAACTCACTGACTGCTAAAAAACTGAGAAAATGAGATAGAAAAACTGGCATGCAGGAAAGCAGGTAGGCACATGCTGACATCTCCGCACGTGTGTCTGACATTTCCACAAAATGTTTCATTTTCAAGAAATACTTGGAGAAGGAAGGAGAGGGGCCAGCAAAACCGCTACCATGGACTTCCGGAGAGCGGACTTTGGCCTGCTCAGGACACTGGTCGAGAGGGTCCCTTGGGAGACAGTCCTGAAGGGCAAAGGGGTCCAGGAAAGCTGGACCTTCTTCAAGGAGGAGGTCTTAAAGGCNGAAATTTCTAGCTCAAAAATTTTGGCCAAGGACATTTGTAAGATTTGAATTTTTTTTTCCAAAATTTTCCTTAAAAAAAAAAACTATTTAAAAAAAATTTCAGTTACAAACCACTGAAACAAGGTTTATTGAAGAAGTATGCTCCTTATTCTAAAACAAAATATGAGCTAGATCACCAAACAGATTTATTCCTGCTTATCGCCAAATGGTAGATATGAAATTAATGTTCATTTGGGGATGCCTGAGGCTGCAAACTCACTGACTGCTAAAAAACTGAGAAAATGAGATAGAAAAACTGGCATGCAGGAAAGCAGGTAGGCACATGCTGACATCTCCGCACATGTGTCTGACATTTCCACAAAATGTTTCATTTTCAAGAAATCATATTCTTCCAAGGTTTCATGACAACAAGTGCAAGCAGTAACAGTAATGCTGGTCAAGGAGATTCTTTTTCTCTGCTGGATGTTTAAATTAAAACCTCATACAATGGTAATCTTAATCAAAACATAATTTTGCAGGAATAAAAGACAGTTTTCTTTTATCTGTGTACTCATGGACTAAATTGAATATGACCATCCTTTCCAAGTTACAAGAAAAAAAAATTATTCCACACACTTAGCATGCAGTTCCCTTACCTGACATCCTTTTGCCTGTCAGACTACGCGGCTGTCCTCTGTTCGCCTGCACACTAAGCCTTGCTTCTGAACCAGCTTGAACATCTTCAGGGCACCCAGGCTTTGTAAGAGCAAGGGCCCATTTAGTTCCGTGTCTCATTCCTAACAGAAGCCTACAGCAAGGTACAAAGGAAGAGGCAAAACTTTTTGTTCCACTGAGAAACTGAAATAATGCCCATTTATCCTATCACTGTTAGCATGATAACATTTTAGATAATTCTACTCATTCCAAGCAAAAAGTGTCATATAAATTAATGGTTAATCCATTTGAACGCGAGAAGAAATTCAGTACGCGCTCTAGAACGTTAATCCCCCCTATGCTTTTATTATAGTTCAACCAATTGCAAGCATTACTACTATCTCCTGGGTGAATGATCAACTTGCCAATGTCAAATAGCACAGTACTTTGTGAGTCTATATGGTTCTCTACACTCTGAAAAAAAAGTGTCACACTTTTTGTTGACTTTCTGTTATTCAGTGCATAGAATAACATGAATGACACACCCTGCTCCCTCAAGCAGATTGCCAAATAATCTAAAGCTAAATAATATAGATAAAGGAGATAGCCAAATAGTAGACTAGGTACCACAGACTGCACAGGCAAAAGATCACAATGCTATTTTCAAGGATAGATGTTGTTTCCACAGGTCAAATGCTGGGGAAACAATGGCCTGGTCTGAGTCTGTGGATACACTATTAGCTAATAAAGGTAAGAAGTAAGTGAAAAATATTTTTTTAAAAACGTTTGTCAGCCCAGTTCACAAACGTTGCTGTCAGGTTTTCACACTGCTCCCCAGTTCAACTCTTTGAACCACACCAGTGCTACTGCTGGAGGCACATGAGCTGCTGAGCTGAAAAGCAGAGGGGCATGTCCCTCCAAGCTGCAAACACAATATACCTTCTGGCCAATGCTTAAGGGATGTTTAAGAAGGCAGAAGTGCTCTGAAAGAGTTTTGTTTTATGAAGATAACGGTTGTTAAACTCTCCATGCAATGGTTCTGTTTTTCCTGGTTTTTTAAATTAAAAAACCCACAAACCTTTCTTAGGTATTGCTGTTACAAAGAAATATATGTGTTGTGCATTGACGTTCAGTCAAACAAACAAAAAAATTATTTCTAATATATCCAAGGTCACTTCTCCAGGAGATCCCATTCCTACTGACCTGAAACCCCAAACCACACGTAACTTAAAAATGTCCTTGCCCCTGCCCCATTTTCCTGCAGTAACTTTGTGGCTTGGACTGTGGGGTGGCTCCACACTGTTTCTCAATAGTATTAACTTGACTAACTCAACTAAATTCGGGTGCTGTCAGCTTTCTTTTCTAACAACTTGTTATTTAAAACAATTTTAAAACAATTTCAAAACAATTTCTTCCAAGCAAACCTTCCTTTGTTTCATTTTTTCTCTTAAAAAGACAAAAAAAAGCCGAACAAAGAAGTACCGAAGAGTTCATCTTTCATCCAAGTCTTAATCATTACTTGAAAAGAGATGGAAGTGCTATTTAGGCAGGCTAACCTCACTTCTGAGGGGAGCACACTACCACAATACGACTTAATTTTCTGCTTGCTGCTTAGGCCAGGGGTCAGCCTCAAATCCCTAATTTCCTAGTCATTACAAATCCTCTTGCAGACCAAAATCTCCAGGATCCCCTTTTGACTAGTGTGTCAGTGCTAGAGAGACCAAACCACGGCAGGCAGGTGTTGGGAGCATTCCTTGGTTAGTAACTCTCTGAAAGAATTCTCTCAGTCACCTTATGATCGCCATAGATTCATCTCCTATTTATTTCTCCCACAACAGCCTCTTTAACTGCTGGCTGAGAGGCAAAACAATATCAGACACATAAGTTACACTAGATATACTGCATATATATATATAGAGAGAGAGAGAGACACACACACACGTGTGTATATACATACATATAATCTGCATTGGTCTTTCAGTTTTCCTCTATCCATCGTCTCATGCATTTTTCCCCAGACGGCTTGGCAGCTTTTAGGACATTTTTGAAGTCGGAGTTCAGTGAGGAGAATGTGGAGTTCTGGCTGGCCTGCAAGGACTTCAAGAAAACCAAGTCCTCCACTAAGATCCCCTCAAAAGCCCAAAAGATTTATTCTGACTTCATACAAGCTGATGCTCCAAAGGAGGTAAAGAGTTTTTTGCGTGTACTTTGGGTACCGAGGATGGGAATCAAGTGGAAAGTTCAGACCCAAACTTCCAGGAATGACAGAAAATACAATTCAATGTCGCTGTACTTCCATTTTTACATCAGTTATTTACCAGGTGGAATTCTGTGAAGCAAACAAAGACCTCTTACGATTTTTACTTTAAATACATTATTCACACAGGGCATGGGTTTATCTCACCTTCTGAATTTTCTACCTTAAGATTTAAGGAAATATATGTTCAATATAATTTGTTTTCTCTAACCATTTTTATAATGCAATACGCATAGTTTCCTCCGTATTTTAGGTACCAGTATATTGGAATGGTAATGATTGTATTTGTTCTTTTGTACAGGTATTTCTGACATGATGAAAATTAAAATGCAAACTTGCAAAAATTTCCATCACACCATTTTTAAAAAAATGTTTACTGTGAAGGAACAAATGGCTAATTAATTATTGTTCACATTCTACTCCCTAAAAAACTTTTACACTGATGTTTTTGCCTTTGATAGTAAGCGTGCTTTGAATGTCCCCGTGTCTTACATATGATTGAAATCCATTTTATTATTATTAAAACAAAAAAATCCTTATAAAATACATAGGACCAAAACCTAAAACGATGCTGGGTACCTTCATCTCTAATTTACTCTTTGGTAATCGGTACTTCGTAGGATTTGGTTTGGCAAAAAGATGAGATAATCAGAAGCAAATTTTTCCCTTCTTTTTTCAGTGATGCCATTTTTTTAAGAGCCAAATATAAAATTAGGAGTTCAGTATGCTAGAAAATGAAGGGATGACCTTCCTGCTTATTTGCATCAGATGGGGTATTTGGGAGGAATTCAAATGCAGACTGTGTCCTGTACACGAACAGACCTCAGCTTTCCAATCAAACTGACATTGGTTTTATGCCTCCTTTCTTCCTACAGATTAATATTGACTTCCATACCAAAACCCACATCTCTCAGAATATCTCTGAGTCCACCCTCAGCTGCTTTGATGATGCTCAGAGGTTAATCTATAGTCTCATGGCAAAGGACTCTTTTCCCAGGTTTCTAAGGTCAGAAGCGTACAAGGTAAAGAAGTAAAGAAGTCACAGAAAAGTTATTGTTGCACACTACCCTTATCAGAAGAGATGGCTCCCCTTTTTGTGAGAAAATACCTGAGAGATTATGAATTTGTAAATGTCTGCCATTACAACTCAGTACAGATAATATTTTATTAAAGTGATTGTACAAACCAGATCTAAGAATTGCCTTTGCCAACTTGTTTTTAAGTACAATATGCACATGATACTTTCTAATAATGATGGAGAAATATTCAAGAAACAGGATGGAAAATGCTAAGACATTTGAGCTACTTTTTCAATAAAGAAGTTTGCCATTGATAATTTTTTCAGTGCTTTCTTTGTCAAAGTGTTTTCACATTTTTAAGCAGAATGTTTCGGTTTTCTGGTTTGCCATTGATTTTTCTTTAGAAGTATGGCCTCAAAAATAAATTCCTTTCTGGGGACTTGAATTCATTCACTCATTCATTCATCGTCTTATTTGTAATTTGTAAAAAAAATTAAAATCCTCTTTTAAATATGTTTTATACCAATTCAAAACAGGAGAAGTAGAAATATGGTAGATAACACACTATGGTAATATTTAATAAATAGGCAGCTGCTTTATAACAAATGTTCCTGGCATTCGGAGCGAATTAATGTTTCATAATACAGCTGTCTTCAATATGACTCTCCAATTTTCTTTGTGTTTATTTCATTTAAATATTTATTGAAAAGTCTCATTTATTAATTGTGTAGACATTTTGGGAAAAAACTGAGTAAATCTTCCTTTCTATATTTTCAATTAATAATTCATTTTCTTTGCTTTTCCAAATGTATCAGTTATACTGTCCCCATGCATTCATGAAGAAGTAATGTCAATAATTATTACCATTTTTCAGTGAAATACAGATAACCAGAAAAGTAAGCAGAGAAACAGTTCTAGGCAAGTAAGCATGTAAATCAGAATTTAGTCATGGTGTTATTTTTCAAACAAGCAAGATATGATAGGATTCCAGTGCGATCTTCAGGTGTCTCCAAATGCACACGCTGATCTCATTCATTGCTACTAGAGGATATACTGCATATATTTAGGTGAAGGAAGGAGCTGTGGCATAATATTGAAGAAAAAAATATTTTAAACCATATGGGTCAGGAAGAACCTTCACTATGGAAAATAATTCTAAATACAAGAGACTAAAAATTTTTTCTAAATTTTCTAAAGATTTTTTCTAAAAATCTTTCATTTGATATGAATTTGATCCTTTTGCTTTTGAGCGGCTCTAAATCTTCAGGAATGTCTCCCTGTTTGGAATTCTGTTCATGCCTTCTACACACCATCACATCCTCTATGCAAAAGACCCTCTCTATTTTAGTCAAACTACATTAAGGAACTAATTCATTTAGACAATAAAGGATATTAAGTACTCTGAAAGCCCCGATACGCTGCCTTCAGTTATGTACTTAGGTTTATGTCCTGCTACACCTTACGTAGGTAGGTAGGGTGTACAATATCTATTCTTTTGATACACATCGTCTATTCTGTCACCTATTTTTTCTTCTCGCTGACTGCATTTCTTTTTCCTTCCTTTCTTCTCCAGTACTAGTGATTAACAGAGAAATGAACACGATTGCTGAGGTTGAGCTACAAGGAGGATGTGGGTTTGTTTTGCAGTCCCACAGCTACCATTCATTTTGCAATGACACTTCAGTGGAAAATAGCAACTTCCGCCTGCAGCGCGGCCTTGGTATCCCTTCTGCACCAGGGGATTTTTGCTGGTTAAAGTCACAGTAAAGACAGCAGTCAGGATTGCTGAAATGACACCATTTACTCAAAAATGTAGCAAGTCATTTTCCCTTCTTACAGATCCAATTCTCATTTTCAGAAGAGAAAATTCCCACACGTAGGAAGACGTGGGATCACATCACCTTTCTTAGTAGGGCCAGTAGAAAGCCAAAAAATTCTGCTGTACCAATCATTTGGGACCTAAGGACCTTGGAAATAGATGTGTGATCATGAAATCTCACCATTCTCTCTGTGCTCCTTTAAAACTTGCACACTCACTTCTGACTTCACCCCATCACAAACAGAGCTAGAAAGTGGTCTGAAGATGGCTGCCAGGGATCTCCAAGTCCTGACTGTTTGAAAACACAGTATAAGGAGAAGTTAAAAATACACATAAAATAGTCAAACTTGATAAAAATAATGCATGTTATTATTCTGATAACTATATAAAAACAATAGTAGGAAGCAGCATGTCCACTTGATGTCTGGCTGATTTTCTGTGATCAACAGCATAATTATTGTCAGGAGAGTAGGTCATCCTTAACATTTTAGCATTTGACATTCGTTTTAGTAATTACATAATAAAGCGTCATGAATGGTTTTAACACATTTTCAATTAATTTAGAGTGTTTTAAGAGAAGCGTACAATAATTGCACTTTTAGGGATTATCACAGACTCAAGTGTAAAGCAACAGTACTAATCCTTTCACAACCCCCTTTCATAACAAAGTTAATTAAACTTTTGTTGTTGATCAAGCCTTTCAACATTTTTATTAATTAATCTGTTTCAGATGCTTAAATATGAGATGAAACTTTGCAAAGTTTAAATGAATGTGCGCTATAAATTCATACGTATCCAACGATAATTGGATGTACATTCACAATTTTTAAAACCCTCAGAGCAGTATCTGGCTATATCATACGCAATTAAAAAAAAGAATCTACAGCATATTGAAGTGTTTTGGAGTTTAACAATCAAATTTCCATAATATAACTTATTATTAAAGCATTATTAAAGATCCATTTCAGAATGTATCTGAAAACACCCAGATGTGAAAGATGGGAGCCAGTCGTCTTTATTTCTCTTTATTTTCTAGGTCTAAAACTAATGCTTCATACTTCTACCACACCAAAAAAGCTCACAGCCTAGCATCCGAGCTCTGATAATTTGACATAGGAAAAGGCCACGCACTGAAGTGTCATTTAGAAGATTTAGACTGAACTTTGCCAAAATCCCAGAGCTTTACGAAGGACTTCCAGCATGAGCTTGGCCCCATTGTATAACCTGTTGTGCAGCAGTGATGAAATTGAGAAGTTACCTCCGTCTTCCATCAAAATGTAATATATAAATGTAATATATTTATGCCCTTTAATATTTGGGGAGCATGCAGACACTCCAGGAAGGCAGGATCTATATTCAGGTTTCAGAGCGATCCTTCAGAGCAAAGCCACTTAATATCAGAGTAATATCTTCATTGTCAAAGCCACTAAAGTTTGAAAACCCTGGATATAAATTTTGTGGAGAGGGGTCACAACTATTCTTATAAGCTTGTACATCACCTATTCCTGTGGAACCTCAAGTGCTAACACATTACCAGAATTATTTATCCTAATAATAGCTCTGGGTTACGATGGGAAAATAAGAGAAGACTACATTGTTGTTAGCAGTGAATATTACACATTCAATAATTATCTTACAGAAGTTGTGATGGAATTTTTAGGGAAGTTTTGTTGTGGGTTTTTTTGTTNTAAATATAAATGCATAATTAGTCTTCAACATAGAGCTGATATCAGGATTGTTCTGAAGCACAGGATCCCAAATTGTAGGCAGCTGGGTATATTTCCCGTGGCAGACAGGACTTTGTGAGACTCCTACCTATGTCTTGTCAAAGGTTTGTTAAATTCAGCATGCTTCTGTAAATGTTGAAGACTGTATTTTCTGTTTTGTCAGAAAATTCTCTGCTAACATTATAATGTAAAAATGTACTTGAACAAACACATATAATGACAGGCTTTGCACAAGAACCTTCTAGACTTTTGTTTTGATCTTGATCCAAAGAAAAAAGTTCAGAATAGAGAATCCCTCAAGCAGTGTCTGCGGCTAAATAAGATGACCACCATGCTAAAAATGTACACAATTTGAGATTTTTGCACCCATTAACCCATACTGAATAATAGTTTTGCTTGTGTACCCGAATATGTAAATCTAATATGCATCTCTGAATTCATCTCTCAACTTACAGAGTTGTGAGAGTGGATTTTCAATTAGCAGTTTCAAGTGCAGGGCTCTCCTAAGGCATTTTGATTGACATCAGACCCGAGACACCTGTCCCCATGGCACACTGACACCCTGCTCGTCCTCTCCTCCCTGAGCTCTCTCCAGCCATTAAACTAGCCTTGTTTTCTACATACAAGATTTCCCTCTTGATCAGATGTCTATGGCAGATTCCCTTCTTGACGCAGTTCAGCTGTTTTAGAGGATACGGCTTTTGAAATGAAATTCAGTCATGAAAAGAGGCAGTAACAGCTTTAACAATTGCTGCAATTTATCCAAACATGAACNTACATCACCTATTCCTGTGGAACCTCAAGTGCTAACACATTACCAGAATTATTTATCCTAATAATAGCTCTGGGTTACGATGGGAAAATAAGAGAAGACTACATTGTTGTTAGCAGTGAATATTACACATTCAATAATTATCTTACAGAAGTTGTGATGGAATTTTTAGGGAAGTTTTGTTGTGGGTTTTTTTGTTAGCCCATAATAAAAAGAGGAAGAAAATACTGTTGCAGCTAAATAGAAAGCACTTGTAAAAAGTTGCATTAGAAACCATGTTTGCCAAGCCTCCCACTTGCTTTCTCTGAAAAATAAAAAGTGGCTCTTCGGAGTTTTTTCTCCTCTGGTTACAAGTCCAAGCCAGGCAAAAAACTCAATTCTGAGAAGAATTTTTTTTTTTAAAAGACTCAATCTCTTTCAGCATAAAAAAAAGTAGATTTACGAAAAGAATCCTACCAAACAGAAATGGTAGAAATNCATTAACCCATACTGAATAATAGTTTTGCTTGTGTACCCGAATATGTAAATCTAATATGCATCTCTGAATTCATCTCTCAACTTACAGAGTTGTGAGAGTGGATTTTCAATTAGCAGTTTCAAGTGCAGGGCTCTCCTAAGGCATTTTGATTGACATCAGACCCGAGACACCTGTCCCCATGGCACACTGACACCCTGCTCGTCCTCTCCTCCCTGAGCTCTCTCCAGCCATTAAACTAGCCTTGTTTTCTACATACAAGATTTCCCTCTTGATCAGATGTCTATGGCAGATTCCCTTCTTGACGCAGTTCAGCTGTTTTAGAGGATACGGCTTTTGAAATGAAATTCAGTCATGAAAAGAGGCAGTAACAGCTTTAACAATTGCTGCAATTTATCCAAACATGAACGATAACAGTGTGATCAACCTATTTCAGCAAGTAGCAGCTAGAAAACATTCAGTTTGACAACTTCCCCACACATGCACGTCAGAGCTGGCTCATTACATTTTTATTTTTCTCTCCTTTCTATACCACACATCTTTAGGAATGCTCCAGCTTGTGTGGAATCATGTGAAGGCAGGCACATAGGCCAGTGGAAGAGCCCCTGCTCAGCCATGTGGGTGTTAGATCAGATGCAAGGTGATAGAATCCACTATCTGAACTAGAAATATAAAATATCCAGAAGTTCTGAAGACTAAAAGCCAAAAATTACTGTTTTTTACCGGAAAGACTCCCTAAATTTGGGAACGACTACCTGCTACATCTGGACTTTACTGCTATGTGTAAGAAAGGGAAACCTACCATTTATAATTTGGCTCCTGCAAAGAATGGGCAGGTAGATTACATTAATGAAATCAGTATAACAACTTTATTTGTGAATGACAATTACACTTTGTGTTGCTGGTGGAACTTTAAAGCACATTATGGATCTGAAAAATGAAGCATACTTTCTGCTTTTAAGTATACTGAAAAACAAGGGGAAAAAACAACCATGAAGAGACATTGTCACATTTGTTGACACTGGTTAATGATCTCATGTAGCTCAAGGAGCAGCAGTTTGTTAAGGAAAAATGAAACTTGAGTAATGAAAATGAGATCCCTGTGCATATTCACCTTCATTCAGTAGATACAGCATGATATGCTGCCTCTGCACTGCCTAGGAACTGTAATTGTGTGATATTGTGATTTTGAAATACTTTAATTTGAAATACTTATTTAGTAACAAAGTATTTTGAAGAACTGACAAGTGACGCTAAAATTATCACTAGAAGCTCTACTTTACGTATTCTTAAGCGGTTCATTTTGAGAGGAAACACCTCCCAGAAAAGTTTCTTTTCCATTTTTTCCCAGCTTTTCAACTTCTATAATATTAGGCCTTGGAAATTAGACTCAACATATTCTTACACATTTCAGAGGCAGCCGTGGCTGCTTTGATCTTTAGTGAGAAAAATGAGACAATGCTGGAGCAAGTGATTCCCTGCCTTTTTTTTTTTTAATATTGTTGCTATGGTTTCTAGCTGCCGTGTTATCATTTCTCTGCCCTAAATAAGACACTACCCTTGTGGTTTTTTTTTTTTTTTTATATTGCATGGGTTTAGTTATTTGCATATAAAATGAGGAGAGCTGGATTTGTCTCTCAATCCATATCTGTTTCCATTTAGGTTTGCATGTAGGTTATTTTTAGTTCTATGAATAGCTTCCCTACTATGCATAACAGTCCTGGAAAGGCAAACAAAAGCATGTACTCAGTAAAAACTCTAGGGAAACAATATTTTTCTAATACAGTGGTTATAACTTAAAGGCTCATAAACCAGAAAAGAAAGGAAAAAAAAATCCTTAAAAGAGTTATATTTCTTGAATAATTTAAAATGTACTGTGCTGTCTTCTAAATATCATGTTTTAGCAGAGAGAAGGGGCAGGAAGAGAAGAAATCATGAAGATGTATGATTTAGTGTTTTGGATAAAAGACTTCTTATTCTTATCTTGGCAGCAACATCTCCATGCATATACAGCATGGGGAACACAGCAAGGCAGGATACAGAGAGATTACCCAACGCAGTCTCCCACACTGGTCAACCATCCCTAGGTTGAAGCTTCTTCGGTGAGCTGCACTGTATTCACCTTTTAATTCTTTACCAAATTCCAGTGGCAAAAAATCTCTTATTAAAAACGCATTACCTTTTTCTCCCTCTGAAATATAGAATAACCATACTATGTTAACTACAGGCTACAGAGTCTCTAGTTTTTAAACTACCACCACACATAACTAATGTTATTAATAGTTCTTCTGATCTAGTTATAGGTATTTCTGCCACTAACCTAAGCAAATACCCAACATCGAGGGCTCAAGGGGCATTTGCTTCTAAATAGATAAAAGATAAAGAATGTAAAGCAGTATAAATACCGCAAACTCAAGAAAGCTCATTCTTCACATAATGTACCAGGGGAAGCTCCTTTGAAAGGTTGAATTAGTTTGTTATTTAAAACATTATATTCAATAGAGAAGATGCACAGGCAAATTCAGGCTGAATGGGCTGACATGCTCTTGACACCGTAAAATGACACTACACGCACTAGGAGATATCAGATAAAATGTCATGGCCTGACACTATGACACTACTACTTGTATTGCTAATATTTTTTTAAGTTCTGCACTCTGTCTACCTGGTCTTTTACCCAAGCTCCTCACTGTGAAGGGACTTCTCTTGCTTCAAGTCCATTCTAAATTTGTACAGTGCTATCACTTGTCTTGAAACACCACCGGCAACTATACAATATGAATAATTTCAAATTGATTTGAATTTAATTTCCAGAACAAATGGACTGGATTTTGATCTAAATGCAATCATTTTGCCTGTTGTAATGACATAAAATGGCAGTAGAGAAAAGCCCTGGTATTTATTGCATTTCTTACCAGAGCTGAGCCTTTTGGGAGAATAAAATGAAAAATGTGGCTTGTTAAATGGCATAAAAGAGGTTTTTGTGACATGATGTCTTTTCATGTCAAATGGGAAGTGCAACATATTCCAGGCTAGACAGACTTATTAATACTGACACCTTTTACAGTCTCAAATGTTTTTCACTTTTGACAGTGAATCAGTATTGGAAATTCTATATTCCGAGACAGGAATTATTAGAATAAACTGTATTTGGATCATACTTCATACTGTCTGATATTTATGCCATTCTGATATTAATGCCATTTTTCATTATTCTCACACTTTATGTAGATCTCTCTGCACTGACAATGACATACCACACTGGAGCTGAATTCTGTTGCCAGGAATACCTTGTTTTTCTTAGTGAAATTGCATTTTTGCACAAATTTTAAAACAGGAAAATTGCATATTTTAAGAATATGCTTGCTGGTTGCAGTCATTTTTTTAATGGTATTTCTCCAAACTTTTCCTAACATTTTTATTAAGACTAACACCTTCTTTTGCCACACATGAAAAGGTAATAAGTCTGTATTCTGAACTGAAGTTAGAATTGGAGGAATAGTAAAGGGGGACACAATCAGAAGATTCC